>JARQOD010000005.1:160635756-160686487 GCA_033576555.1 Oophaga sylvatica | reverse complement strand
GCTTTCACCGGCATCTAACAAGCAGACTGGCAGGTATATAAAGGAAGCTAATTAGTGCATAATCAAAAGCAGCCGGGCGAGGCTGGACCTAGTCTTAGCAAAGAGCTAGGTAAAATTAACTCCCTCATTACCAAACACAAAGAAACAGCAACTCAGCTGCGAGAAGTCAGAATGTGCAATTGCGACGATCTTCGTGGCGATGCACCCATGACACCCAAATCTGCTGCATACGCTCCGCAACAGAGTCAACACCCGGACAGACAGAAGCCTCCGTCTGTCCCGAAGAAAATCGAGGGTGAAACCCAAAATTGCAGAAAAATGGAGACATCAAAGTGGCAGAGCTTACCCTATTATTAAGAGCAAACTCAGCCAAAGGCAAAAAAGAGACCCAGTCATCTTGATCAGCAGACACAAAACATCTCAGATAAGTCTCCAATGTCTGGTTTGTTCTCTCAGTTTGTCCATTGGTCTGAGGATGAAAAGCAGAGGAGAAAGACAATTGAACACCAAGTTTAGAACAAAAAGTCCTCCAAAATCTGGAAACAAACTGGACTCCTCTGTCAGACACAATGTTCTCAGGAATGCCGTGTAACCGAACCACGTGCTGAAGGAACAAAGGCACCAATTCGGAGGAGGAAGGCAACTTAGGTTTTCCAAGATGATACATCTTGTGCCATTACCTATCACAAATCACCCAGATAACGGTCATTCTCTGAGAAACAGGGAGGTCGGAAATAAAATCCATAGAGATATGGGTCCATGGTCTCTTGGGCACAGGCAATGGCATCAACAAACCACCAAGGCTTGGTGCGAGAGCAAGTCCCACAGGACTGCACAAACTCCCTGACGTCACAAGACAAAGTAGGCCACCAAAAGGACCGACTCACCAAGTCTCTGGTACCAAAAATTCCGGGATGACCGGCCAACGCGGAACAATGAATCTCAGACATCACACTCTTCTTCCACTGGTCTGGGACAAACAATTTCCCAACAGGGCAGCGCTCGGGTTTATCCTCCTGACACCCCTCCAGAGCCAGTCTCAAATTGGGCGAGATGGCGGAAAGAACTACACCCTCTTTCAAAATAACAGCAGGATAAGATAACTCAGGAGAGTCCGCAAGGAAACTCCTCGAGAGGGCATCCGCCTTAACATTCTTAGTGCCAGGAAGAAAGGAAACGACAAAATTAAAACGTGTGAAAAACAAGGCCCACCTGGCCTGTCTAGGATTAAGTCGCTTGGCTGATTCCAGATAAACCAGATTCTTATGGTCCGTGAGGACCACCACCTGATGTTTGGCTCCCTCCAGCCAATGTCTCCACTCTTCAAAAGCCCACTTCATGGCCAATAACTTCCGATTACCCACGTCATAATTACGTTCAGTTGGAGAAAATTTTCGAGAGAAAAAAGCACAAGGGTTACTTTTAGAGGTCTCAGGATCTCTTTGGGACAAAACGGCACCTGCCCCAATTTCAGAGGCATCAACCTCCACCTGAAATGGCAGAGAAACATCAGGCTGCTATAGAACAGGAGCAGAAATGAATCTCTGTTTAAGTTCCTGAAACGCAGAGACTGCCTCAGGAGGCCAATTCACCACATCAGAACCCTTTTTGGTCAAATCGGTCAATGGTTTAACAATAACAGAGAAATTACCAATAAATTTACGATAAAAATTGGCAAAACCCAAGAATCTCTAAAGAGCCTTTAATGAAGTAGGTTGGACCCAATCACAGATGGCCTGAACCTTGACCGGGTCCATTTCAATAACAGATGGAGACAAAATGAATCCCAGAAATGAGATCCTCTGTACGCCAAAAAGACACTTTGATCCCTTCACATACAGAGCATTCTCTCTCAAAATCTGGAACACAGTCCGAACATGTTTCACATGAGAGTCCCAGTCATTGGAAAAAAATCAAGATATCATCCAAATAAACAATCAGAAATTTATCCACAAAATCCCTGAAAATGTCATTCATGAAGGACTGGAAGACGGAAGGAGCATTAGTGAGCCCAAAGAGCATCACTAGGTACTCAAAATGCCCCTCTGGGGTATTAAACGCCATCTTCCATTCATCCCCGTGCTTAATGCGAATAAGGTTATACGCCCCCCTGAGGTCAAGCTTGGTAAACCAAGTAGCATTTTTCACCCTGGAAAACAGGTCAGAAATCAAGGGTAACGGATATTGATATTTCACAGTGATATTGTTCAAGAGACGATAATCAATACACGGCCTTAATGAACCACCCTTCTTGGCCACAAAGAAAAAACCGGCACCCAAGGGTGAAGAGGATGGTCTGATATGACCCTTCTCCAATGACTCCTTGATATAAGACCGCATAGCGTCATGTTCAGGTACAGACAAGTTAAAAAGGCGACCTTTAGGGAATTTACTACCAGGCACTAATTCAATAGCGCAGTCATAGCTCCTATGGGGGGCAAGAATGCAGATTTACTTTCGCTAAACACATCAGAAAAATCAGTCAAAAAGTCAGGCACATCTTGAGCCTGGGGAGAGGCAGAAAAAACAGAAGTGTTGGCATTAACACATTGGCAGCCCCAACTGGTTACAGACACAGATTTCCAATCCAAAACAGGATTATGAGACTGCAACCAAGGGAAACCTAGTACAATAATGTCATGCAGATTATACAGCACCAAAAATTTGCAACTCTCCTGATGATCAGGTTCAACTCTCATTATCACCTGAGTAGAGAACTGGGGTTTATTCTCAGCAAAAGGGGTAGAATCAATCCCCAGTAGGGGAATAGACTTCCGTAGGGGTATCAAGGGAAACCCACAACGTTTAGCAAAATCAAAATCCATCAGGTTAATAGCTGCTACCGAATCAACAAAAGCCTGAGCAGAAAATGTGGACAGGGAGCAAATCAGGGTAACAGTCAACAGAAATTTAGTCTGAACACTACCCAAGACAACTGAGCGTGCAAAACGTCTTCCCCGCTTAGGGAAGACTGAAATAGCATGAGAGGCATCACCACAGTAGAAACATAACCCATTGCGTTTTCGAAACTCATGACGCTGTGCCCCAGAAGCTACTCTATCACACTGCATGGGTTCAGAAGCTGGTTCACAAGGCAACACCATTCCACGCATACCTCTACGCTCACGCAAACGTCTGTCAATTTGAATCGCCAATGACATAGAATCATTGAGACCAGAGGGAGCAGAGAAACCCACCATAACATCTTTTACATTCTCTGACAGACCCTTCCGAAAAAGGGCTGCCAAAGCATCATCATTCCATTTGGTCAGAACTGCCCACTTTCGGAATTTCTGACAGTACAACTCAGCGTCCTCAAGCCCCTGATTTAATGCCAACAAGGTTTTTTCAGCTTGATCAGTGACATTAGGTTCATCGTACAATAACCCCAGAGCCAGAAAAAATGCATCAACATTACTCAAAACAGGATCCCCAGGTGTCAGGGAAAAAGCCCAATCCTGAGGATCGCCGCGCAGGAGAGAGATGACAATTTGAACCTGCTGTGCTGCGTTTCCTGAGGACTTAGGTTTTAAGGCAAAAAACAACTTACAGTTATTTTTGAAATTCAGAAATTTAGCTCGATCCCCCAAAAACAAATCTGGCATGGGGATCCTAGGTTCCACAACCGGCAACCCTGCAAGATAGGTAGCAATAGTCCGAACTTCAGTGGCAAGCTGATCCATACGGACAGACAACTGTGCAAACTCCATTGAGAGAAAAAAAAATCCTCCTCAGCACCCAGAGAAAAAGAGGGAAAAAAATGCAACAAACAGAAAAAAAAAAAAAAATTTCTGACAACTCTGACAACTTTTTTCTTTCCACACTATTTTTCCCTTCTGTGAGTACAATATAATTTTCAGTTTGGCCGGTGATACTGTTATGTTTTGGTAACTGAGGAGAGCAGGCAAAAACGGCAATACACCAGAGAGGTTGGGATCTACTGGATTGCAGTACCCTGACTAACCACCACAACTAAAGGCAGCCGTGGAGCGTTCCTACGTTGGTCCTAGACGCCTCGTCACAGCCTGAGAGGCTAACTACACCTAAAGATTGAAAGAGGAAAGCTATCTGCCCCGGAGCAGATCCCCAAAGAACATAGGAAGCCCCCAAACATGTAATGGTGGTTAGACAAGAGGAAATACAGACACAGACAGAAAATAGTATGAGCAAACGCTGGGGCCCAATCTGCCTGGACAGAAAAGGATAGAAAGGATACTTACTGCAATCCAAAAAACCCTAAAAGAAGCCAACGCTACTAATTGCAAAAACATCTGAGATCATACGACCTCTATCACCTAAATTAGTTCTCTGGTGTAACAAAACTAAGCCGCAGCCACAGAAAAAACTGGAAAAGGCAAATGAACAAACAACAGTGGCTCCAGAGGAACCGAGAGGCGCCCAAGCCCCCCGAGGAGGGGAACCTGGCCAACCTCACAGAAATGTAGAGAAAATTGCAAATGGCAAGCACAAAAACAAAAAACAGAAAATATCTTATCTGAGAGCAGGAGAAGAGGCAAGACTCAGCAAGCTTCCAAGAGAACCAGGAAACAACATTGAGACAAGAACAATTGATCACCGGCAACCATGATGGGGGACACCTCCCTTATATCCAGCCAGTCCGTGATTTCTGATTGCCAATCCTCATTGAATGGTTCAGTACCGTTTGTAACTACCAGAGGGAGCTTCTGCTCAGAATTCATTTCTAAAACATTCATAACAATGCACTTGTCAGGGTATATTGAGGTGGAAATCATGGACTAGGCATGTGATGGCGGCGGGGGAGAAGGACCCGCATAGGGCGTTAGGGAACCTTAGGGACAGGCACAGGTTGCTGTTAGGAGGTGTTCCATCCCTCACTCCCTACCATTAGAGCCTTCCTCTCCCTTTTCCATCACGTTGTTTTTGTATGCTGTGTTGTCTGCCTGACTTACCCGCGTCCGAGCATGACAATTGCTTTTTACAAGGCATACTGCACTTAACGCTTAATACAAGGCATACTAGACTTATCGCTTTATACAAGGCATACTAGACTTACCGCTTAATACAAGGCACACTAGACTAAAACCGCTTAACAAGGCATACTAACTTACCGCTTTAATACAAGGCCAAACGGATACCGCTATCACAGAATAGAGAAAATACGCTAAAGCAAGGCATACAAAAAACGTTTATACAAGGGCTAAAGACTAACCTTTAACAGGCATACTGACTTCCATTATACAAGCCACTGGACTTCCGCTTATACAAGCCTACTGGACTTACGCTTATACAAGCTACTGGATTCACCGCTTTATACAAGGCATACTAGACTTACCGCTTTATACAAGCATACTAGACTTCCGCTTATACAAGCATACTGATTACGCTATACAAGCATACTGACTACCCTTTAACAAGGTACTAGCTTACCGTTTATACAAGCATACTAGAGTTACCGCTTTATAAAGGCATCTAGACTTACCGCTTTATACAGCATACGATTACCGCTTTATACAAGGAATGACTTACGCTTATACAAGGCTATGACTTATCGCTTTATACAAGGCTACTAGACTTACCGCTTTATACAAGGCATACTGACTTACCCTTATACAAGGCTACTGGGATTACCGCTTTATACAAGGCTACTAGACTTACCGCTTTAACAAGGATACTAGACTTACCGCTTTATACAAGGCATACTGACTTACCGCTTATACAAGGCATACTAACTTACCGCTTACAAGGCATACTAGACTTACCCTTTATACAAGCATACTAACTACCGCTTTATACAAGGCATACTAGACTTACGCTTTATACAAGCATACTAGACTTACCGCTTTATACAGCTACTAGACTTACCGCTTTATACAAGGCATACTAGACTTACCACTTTATACAAGGCATACTGACTTACCGCTTTATACAAGGCGTACTAGACTTACCGCTTTATACAAGGCATACTAGACTTACACTTTATACAAGGCATACTAGACTTACCACTTTATACAAGGCATACTAGACTTACCGCTTCATACAAGGCATACTAGACTTCCGCTTTATACAAGGCCTACTGACTTATCGCTTTATACAAGGCCTACTGACTTACCGCTTCATACAAGGCTACTAGACTTCCGCATTATACAAGGACTACTGGACTTACCGCTTTATACAAGGCCTACTAGACTTACCGCTTTATACAAGGCATACTAGACTTACCGCTTATACAAGGATACTGGAATTACCGCTTTATACAAGGCATACTGACTTACCGCTTTATACAAGGCATACTAGACTTACCGCTTTATACAAGGCATACTAGACTTACCGCTTTATACAAGGCATACTGACTTACCGCTTTATACAAGGATACTAGACTTACCGCTTTATACAAGGTATACTAGACTTACCGCTTTATACAAGGCATACTGGACTTACCGCTTTATACAAGGTATACTAGACTTACCGCTTTATACAAGGCATACTAGACTTACCGCTTTATACAAGGCATACTAGACTTACCGCTTTATACAAGGCATACTAGACTTACCCTTTATACAAGGCATACTGACTTACCGCTTTATACAAGGCGTACTAGACTTACCGCTTTATACAAGGCATACTAGTCTTACCGCTTTATACAAGGCATACTAGACTTACCCTTTATACAAGGCATACTAGACTTACCGCTTCATACAAGGCATACTAGACTTGCCGCTTTATACATACTAGAGCCTACAAGGACTTATGCGCTTTATACAAGGCCTACTGGACTTACGCTTTATACAAGGCCTACTGGACTTACCGCTTATACAAGGACTACTGGACTTACCGCATTATACAAGGACTACTGGACTTACCGCTTATACAAGCATACTAGACTTACCGCTTTATACAAGGCATACTAGACTTCTTACACACGACTCGCTTTATACAAGGCATACTGGACTTACCGCTTTATACAAGGCATATTAGACTTACTACTTTATACAGGCATATTAGACTTACCGCTTTATACAAGGCATACTAGACTTACCGCTTTATACAAGGCATACTAGACTTACCGCTTTATACAAGGCATACTAGAATTACCGCTTTATACAAGGCATACTAGACTTACCGCTTTATACAAGGCATACTAGACTTACCGCTTTATACAAGGCATACTAGTCTTACCGCTTTATACAAGGCATACTAGACTTACCGCTTTATACAAGGCATACTGGACTTACCGCTTTATACAACGAATAGTGAACGTACCGCTTTATACAAGGCCTACTGGACTTATCGCTTTATACAAGGCCTACTGGACTTACCGCTTTATACAAGGCCTACTGGACTTATCACATTATACAAGGCCTACTGGACTTACCGCTTTATACAAGGCCTACTGGACTTACCGCTTTATACAAGGCCTACTGGACTTACCGCTTTATACAAGGCATACTAGACTTACCGCTTTATACAAGGCATACTAGACTTACCGCTTTATACAAGGCATACTGGACTTACCGCTTTATACAAGGCATACTGGACTTACCGCTTTATACAAGGCATACTAGACTTACCGCTTTATACAAGGCATACTAGACTTACCGCTTTATACAAGGCATACTAGACTTACCGCTTTATACAAGGTATACTAGACTTACCGCTTTATACAAGGTATACTAGACTTACCGCTTTATACAAGGCATAGAGGACTTACCGCTTTATACAAGGCATACTAGACTTACCGCTTTATACAAGGCATACTAGACTTACTGCTTTATACAAGGCATACTAGAATTACCGCTTTATACAAGGCATACTAGACTTAACGCTTTATACAAGGCATACTAGACTTACCGCTTTATACAAGGCATACTAGACTTACCGCTTTATATAAGGCATACTGGACTTACCGCTTTATACAGGGAATACTGAACGTACCGCTTTATACAAGGCCTACTGGACTTATCACATTATACAAGGCCTACTGGACTTACCACTTTATACAAGGCCTACTGGACTTACCGCTTTATACAAGGCCTACTGGACTTACCGCTTTATACATGGCCTACTGGACTTACTGCTTTATACAAGGCCTACTGGACTTACCGCTTTATACAAGGCCTACTGGACTTACACTTTTATACAAGGCCTACTGGACTTATCGCTTTATACAAGGCCTACTGGACTTACCGTTTTATACAAGGTCTACTGGACTTATCGCTTTATACAAGGCCTACTGGATGTATTGCTTTATACAAGGCCTACTGGACTTAGCGCTTTTTACAAGGCCTACTGGACTTACTGCTTTATACAAGGCCTACTGGACTTACTGCTTTATACAAGGCCTACTGGACTTACACCTTTATACAAGGCCTACTGGACTTATCGCTTTATACAAGGCCTACTGGACTTACCGTTTTATACAAGGTCTACTGGACTTATCGCTTTATACAAGGCCTACTGGATGTATTGCTTTATACAAGGCCTACTGGACTTAGCGCTTTTTACAAGGCCTACTGGACTTACCGCTTTATACAAGGCCTACTGGATGTATTGCTTTATACAAGGCATACTGGACTCATTGCATCCGTTGGATGCAATGAGTCCTGTATTACATTTTATAAAGCAGAGGTATAATGCAAAAGCTCTAACTGGGCTCTTAACTATACAAGCAAGTTATAGCACCAGTTGTCTTCTAATGTTGCAAAGGAACCATTGGGCAACCAAAATCTCCAGCTTCTATGTGATGCCATCCTCTGCGTGCCATAAAACTTGTAGTTTGACATTTCAACCCTTGTGACTGCCGTGAGTTTATTGTTGGCCAAACTATAGTGCAGAGTCTGGTTTTGTCCTTTTCCCTTCTGTAGAGAGGTGTGTACTTTTCAGCAGGATATCCCCAGGTTGTTGTCCACAGCAAAGCGAGTGGTTGGAATCTTAGCCTTGCTGCAATAGACATGTAGGCCAATGAGCAGATCTGAAGTTATTGAAGTTGCTTTGCAGCATGGTTTTTTGCTTTGACAGAATAATAAAATATTACAGACATTTTTGCTATATTATAACCACTTAAATCACTGATAAAATGACAATTGCATGTTCAGCTTATATTATATTAATGTTGTTCTCTAATCAAGGTTCAAGCTTTTCTTAACAACCTTTCCCCAGCAAATATATTGCGCAATTAAGAAATTGTGTCTCTACCAGGTAAAATTATCGTCCTAATCACATTTGCCAATAAGATGTTTAATATATTCCACAGCGATACACCTGCATTCAGGGCACTATACAGTCGCTGACATTTCGGCTGATTATAATAGCTTTGCTTACTGGTAAGTAATGTTATGTCATTGCTCAGGCATAGTAATTTATGCATTCAAATGATAAATGTTGAGTGTTGTCATCCAACTTCGGATGTAATGAGATAAATCATTCCGCTCCTGAGATTTCATTATAGTAAAAATAAGGCCAACCCTCCAGCCATTTTGATTGAGAGGAAAATGCAATTTTCTGCATACGATATTATTTTTCATGAATACATCTTGCTGGAGTCTGCTTGTTTAGCAATCTCAGAGCAAATAGGAGAAATATGGAAGATATGCAAGACTAATATTAAGATAATCAGTGCTACTTTTGACAGATCATTCATAGGGAAATCATATTTAATTCTTTAGAGCTCCTGGGCATTTTGCATATCTAACCACAGAATAAATATATTACATATTGTGATTTAGATTTTACTATAATGCACTTTTAAAGGTCATTTTTAGTCAAAAGCTAAAAATGGCCATAGGTTTAGTAAATGAGAAGCATACAACACAGAATACTGTAGTATACTTATAGGATTTTTCCATTGGCAGGTCTCTAAATAAATGAATAGAAATATCACATACTGATGTCAAAACTTAAGTAGAGATAAGTGGCACCTCATTGGTGCTGCTCGCAGATATTTCTGTTGTAGAAGACTATTTTTTGTAAGGTAAATCTTCGGGATTCTTCTTTGGTTAATACTACACATTCACCAGCTGATGGTGCTATCTTGCAACTTACTGCTACATAAATCAATTCTCCATTGTATGGCAAAGCCTGTAAATGACAATGGACTTGCGGAAAATGACTAATTGCTGCTATTGGGTTCATTCTACATACTACGGTTTACAGGTAAATATAGCTATTTACTACAAATTAAGGTTGTATCTATGTATAGTGTTGTTTTAACAGTTTCTAGAGTCTTAAAATAACAGTGAAACACTGTTTTTATATATTATGTGGTTCAAAAGCATAATTAAGCCCTAAACACAAATTTGGGATTTACCATCTAAGCAATTTTGATGCTACATCAGTTTTTAGTAGTAAAAGTTTCATAGTGTAGTGTAGAGTAGTAGTTCCATAGAATTATTATATTTATTAATGTCTCAAAATGCTCTACAATTATAAAAGAAATTAAACTCACCCTCCTCGATCCCCCCAGGCCCTGGTTCAGTGTTCACCTGTAAAGATACAAGTACTTCTCACTAAATTAGAATATCATCAAAAAATTAATTAATTTCAGTTCTTCAAAACAAAAAATGAAACTCATATTATATAGAGTCATTACAAACAGAGTGATCTATTTCAAGTGATTATTTCTGTTAATGTTGAGGATTATGGCTTACAGCCAATGAAAACCCAAAAGTCATTATCTCAGTGAATTAGAATACTTTATAACACCAACTTGAAAAATGATTTTAAAATCCGAAATGTTGGCCTAGTGAAATGTATGTTCAGTAAATGCCCTCCATACTTTGTCGTGGTTCCTTTTGCATGAATTACTGCATCAATGTGGCGTGGCATGGAGGCGATCAGCCTGTGGCACTGCTGAGGTGTTATGGAAGCCCAGGTTGCTTTGATAGCAGCCTTCAGCTCGTCAGTCATTGTTGGGTCTGGTGTCTCTTATCTTCCTCTTGACAATACCCCATAGATTCTCTATGGGGTTAAGGTCAGGCGAGTTTCCTGGACAATCAAGCACAGTGATACTGTTGTTTTTAAACCAGGTATTGGTACGTTTGGCAGTGTGGACAGGTGCCAAGTCCTGCTGGAGAATTAAATTTCCATCTCCTGTAGCGAGATTAAGGGTCACATAGATAGATGGGAGAATAGGGGCATCGCTATACCTTTGTATATGTTTAAGGACCTGTGGTGATGTCACTCCCACATGACCAGTCATGTGATATGTGTTAGCTGGGTGTCAGCTATATAAAGTAGATTACTGCTGACCACAGGTGTCTGTGGCTGGAGGTGTGGAGACCTCCATTGGGTGTGTGCTAAAGACACTGACCCGCTGTACTACATGGACTGTGTATTTGCCTTTTTGTTACTTTGTGCCGGAGAAGGCTGTTTTTGTTTTTCTAACCAGAGCAGTTTATGATGTTTAAATAAACTTGCTTGGACATCCGAGTGCATTTGTTCTCCTGTTTGCCTCCCGTCGCACCTGAGCGAGACACATCCCTACAATTGGTGGAGACGTGCGGGCAGCATTCCCAGCGGAGAAGTGAGACTGTTACTGCATGTCCTGGGTCAAGTCTGTAGCAAACCAGCAAGCATTGCCGGTGAAAATGGAGGACCTGCTGAAAAACTTGGTCCAGTGGCAGTCACAGCAGCAAGAGACCAACAGGCTGTTGTTGCAGCTGATACAACAGAGCCAGCAGGAGCATCGGCAGCAGATGCAGCAGAACCAGCAGCAGATGCAACAGAGCCAGCAGGAGCATCGGCAGCAGATGCAGCAGAACCAGCAGCAGATGCAACAGAGCCAGCAGGAGCAACGGCAGCAGATGCAGCTTCTGGTAAACACCATCCAGGGCAGGACGAGCGCCCTAACCCTAGGTCGGGGTGATGACACCCACGTCAGAAAGGCGGTAAGATGCATATTTCAGAAAATGACTCCTGGGGATGATGTTGAGGCTTTCCTGACGGTATTTGAGAGGGTCGCTGAGAGGGAAAAACTTCCGCCAGAGCAGTGGGCAGAGATACTGGCGCCGTATCTGACGACGGAGCCCCAGAAGGTGTACTATGACTTGACGTTGCAGGACGCCAAGGAGTGTCATAAACTGAAGGCTGAGATTCTCGCATGTTTGGGGGTGACAATGGCTATCAGAGCACAGCGAGTTCACCGCTGGGCCTATCACCGGGACAAACCGCCGCGCTCCCAAATGTTTGACCTATTGCACCTGGCCCAGAAATAGCTGCAGCCAGAGTCCGCTACGCCTGCGCTGATAGTGGAAAGAGTGGTGATGGATCGGTTTGTGCACGCCCTGCCGAAGCCCATACAAACTTGGGTTGCCCAGGGTGATCCCCTGAATGCCGATTAACTGGTCGGACTGGTTGAAAGATACCAGGGAATGGAAGGCTCCTTGGGGAGGGAGCCCATTTTGTACTGGAGGCCCCAACAGGGGGCAGAGTCCCAAAAAGGGGTGGGGCGCCCAAGGTCAAAATGGCGGGGGAAGGTGGTGCCCAAGGTCCCTGCGGGTGATATTATTTGTTGGAGGTGCCACGAGCCAGGACATACAGCTGCCCGGTGTTCCCAGACTATCGAGCAGATGGACTGCAGCATAGGACACCATATTTCATTTTATGCATATCCAGCCTGCAGTGGGAACCCGTTCCCCAATCAGGGTCCTCAAGTATGTCCCGTGAAGGTGAACGGTGATGCAGTAACGGCGCTGCTAGACTCTGGGAGCTTAATGACCTTTGTAAGGGCCACTTTTCCTCTCAACATATTACCAGGAAAAAAAGTTGGCGTTCGATGTATGCATGGTGATGTAAAGGACTACCCTATGGTCAGAGTGGACATTGAAACGACGCATGGCACTGAGTCCCATGAAGTCGGCGTCGTTCGGGACTTGGTGCGCCCTATAATTATAGGCCGGGATTTCTGTTTGTTTTGGGATCTGTGGGGGAAAGGATTCTGAGGTCACTAGCGAGAATGGGGAACCAGTAAACCCTAATAAAGTACTGCCACACTCAGAGGGGGCGGAGTCCCAAACTGAGTGGGTGAGGAGAAAAGAGGTGGCGGTGGATAAGCCAAGGGACTATTGCTGGTTCAGGGTTCGAACAGCGCATGTTCAGAATGGTGTACTGACTTTACATCTGACAAGGGGTCACAGATTTGTTCTCTAATAGTCAATGGAGAGTGTGTGAGTGGACTTCTAGACTCAGGGAGCCAGGTGACCCTGCTGAGCGACACACTCCCTGTCTATCTGATTCCCGGAAGGAAGATGGAAGTCCATTGCATTCATGGGGTCGCTAGGGAGTATCCGGTATTCAGGGTAATCATTGAGACGCCCACTATTATTTCTAGCCATGATGTCCCTGTAGTCCCAGACTTGCCATACCCTATAGTAATAGGCCGGGATTTTGAACGGTTTTGGGAGGTGTGGGACGAAGGACTGGCTGATTGCTCAGAAGGGAACCGGAATGACCCTAAGAGAGCCCCATCCCAGCAGGCGGCTGTAGTGGTTTCTGATAGTGTGGTGGGTAAAACAGAGGTGGCACCACCTAAAGTCAAAGATACCGAGTGCCTGGTGACCGGAAGAAAGTGTGGGTCAGACCAAAGTGGGGACTTTGGGGTGACCAAACATATGACTGAAGGAAACTGGGTAGCTCCAGGAATACGGGCCGACACCTGGTTAAGTGGGGACTTGCTGTTCCAAGATGACAGGGGAGTGGGAATGACTCCTATGCAGACGGTGACTCAAACGCAAGTGAAAGCGAGAGCAGCAAGGTGGAGTCGAGTACAAGTGGCAGATCTCCTCCTTGCCGCAGGGGCTGCAGAAAGGCAGGACAGGCTACACTCTCTAAGAAGAGATATAAGGAGGAAAGGATTGTGCCCCATATTCTGGATCAAAGAGAGCAAGACCATGAGATAGAGCTGCTTAAAGAGACAGTCGGGCGAGAAAGGATCCTAAGACAAGTGATTGAGCAACGAGTAGAGGAGCTGGAGAAGGAAGTCTCTAAACTCCAAGGTCAACTGTCAGCGTGTCAGACTGTGAACAAAGTCCTATTGAAAGATACGGAGGTGCTCAGAGAGGCCCAACAGAAGCATCAGCAGGAACTTCTACAGAGAGAGGATGAGCATCGCTGCTGGGCAGAGGAGCGAGAGAAAGTTCTCCAAGAGCTCAAGATAGAGAAGGAAGCTAATGCCCAGCTCCAGAAATCCACGACAGACCAGGAGATTGAACTGGTGCGCTCTCCCGATCTGATTGTAATGGAGGAGAGTGAGCTGGAGAGGCTGACCAAAGAAGGGGCCTCAACGGAGAAAGAAATCCAGCAGGGGAACCGCTCCACAGATGGCCACACCAGGGAAGTCACAGTGAAGCGGGAGGCTGACATAAGGGATATACTGACATAAGGGATATGCCGCTACAATGCCTCCACATGGAGCAGAGACAGCTGGAGCCAGCAAGAAAAGCTCCAAGTCGGAGGAGGTTGTTGGGAAGATCCGGATGCTCCTAGAGGCGCACCAGGGAAGAATATAGCAGCTAAGACTTGAGGAGGAACAGACCAACAGACAGCTGCAAGAGTTGGGAAGGAAAAGGCAGCCACCTTCAACCCGCGGTATAGAGAGGCGAAGAGGTTCGCTTCAGAGTGAAAGTCCTCGAAGTGGAGCTAGTACAGGACATAGATGGCCTGAAGCGAGGGGTACAAGTAGTGAAGCCTCAGTTAGCTCAGGACTCAGTGATGAAGCAGAAGACCCTGCAAGGGACGAAATGACAAGGGACATTCCTATCAAAGACTGTGACAGACAGTTTAACTGACGGAGACGACTGAAAAGAATTTCTAGTCGGTGAATGAAAGGTGCCAAGCCCATGGCTTTATGCAGAGGGGGGAGGTATGTAGTGAGATTAAGGGTCACATAGATAGATGGGGAGTAGGGGCATCACTATACCTTTGCATGTGTTTAAGGACCTGTGATGATGTCACTCCCACATGACCAGTCATGTGATATGTGGTAGCTGGGTGTCAGCTATATAAAGTAGATTACTCCTGACCACAGGTGTCTGTGGCTGGAGGTGTGGAGACCTCCATTGGGTGTGTGCTAAAGACACTGACCCGCTGTACTACATGGACTGTGTATTTGCCTTTTTGTTACTTTGTGCCGGAGAAGGCTGCGCTGAAATAAACAGAAATAAACACTTGAAATAAACAGAAATAAACACTTGAAATAGATCACTTTGTTTGTTAATGTGAAGTCTAAAGCTTTGAATCTTTTTAAATAGTATAGTCTAAAGAGATTGGACATATTTCTAGATTAAAATGATTTTAGGTAATTATATATGTTAATCAATGATTCATAATGTGGTTCTTAAAATTTAGTTGGATCACTATAAGGCAGTGTGTGCAAAATTTGAGTTTCTGAATTTTTTTTCTAATCCAATGACTGATTCTTATGTTTTTTATGCCCTAATTTAGGCTATGTGCACACGTTCGGTAATTGCTGCTGAAATTTCCGTGGCAATTCCGCATCTCCCTGCCGCGGGAAATACGCATTTTAGAGGTATGCGTATTCCCCCTAAAAACTAGCGTTTTGCAAGCGTAATTAGCTTGCAGAATGCTAGCGTTTTCCAAGCGATCTGTAGCATCGCTTGGAAAACTGATTGACAGGTTGGTCACACTAGTCACACATAGTGTTTGACAAGTGTGACCAAATTTTTACTATAGATGCTGCCTATGCCGCATCTGTAGTAAAAATATAATGTTAAAAATAATAAAAAAAATAAAATATCGTGATATTCTCACCTTCTAGCATCACGCGAGACCGCTATGTCATCTGGGGCCATTGTTGCAAAGCATCCCTGGGAACGGGATTGGCCGGGAGCGTCGCTGAGAAGCGGGAAAGCTGCGGGGGCCACCGGAAGGTGAGAATATCACAATTTTTTATTTTAATTTATTATTTTATCAGGGATATGGTGCCCAGGGCCTGGAGGAGAGTCTCCTCTCTTCCAGACCCTGGGTACCATCAGCACATGAACCGCTCACTGTGCGCATAGTGGGCATAGCAACATGCGGAAAGTAAGCGGTTCAATGCATTCCTATGGCGGCGGAATCGCCGCGATTCCGGAAAAAGAATGAACATGCTGGGTTTTTTTTTGCGTAAAAAAACGCAGCATGTGCACAAAAATTGCGGAATGCATTCTAATAATACAGTAGGATGCTTAGTGCATGCGGTTTTTCAGCGTTTTTGCGGTGGAAAACTGCCGCAAAAATGCTAAAAAAATGTGAAAAATCCTGAATGTATGCACATAGCCTTAAAAAAAAAAACACTTCTATTTTTAACCATCACGTATGGATTTTGCAGAAAACGCCTGTGAAATTTCATACATGCGATGCGAGATGAACAAGAAAAATCTTTATTTTAGACAAAAATGTACACAATATTATATATAAAAATGTATTGAATATTCATTCTGCAACTGTATTGGAAATTCTTTTGCCTTTTCCTTTTCTCTTCACAGCATTCCTTAATACCTTTTTTCTTATAGAAGGCCTACGGATCTTCTCTGTGAAGCATCCAGCAGTAGTCCCCCATCACGTTCACGTTACATCTACCTTGGTATTGTTGTACCATCTTCTTGATATCCTGATAAAATCTTTCTCCTTGCTCTTCGCTAACAACACCAAGGTTTTCAGGAAAATAGTCCAAATGTGAAAGTAAAAAATGTAACTTCAAATTCATCAGACAACTCAAAGCTTTGAAACATTTCAGCATGTTTTCAACGATAGACTTACATTTTGGATCTTTGTTGTTATCTAGAAATTGCTTCACAACTTCTTTAGAAGAATCCCAAGCCCTTTGATCAACAGCTTTCATTTTTGTTTCACACGTCATCCTTCATGGGTTTTCGAATATTTGGACCTATAAAAATATAGTGCTTCAGTTTTGCTTTGGACAGTCTCTGAAACTTGGTACAGAAGTACTTAAAAGTGTCTCCTTCTATCAGTACAGTTTTCACAAACTGCTACATCAGTCCAAGCTTAATGTGGAGTAGTGGCAGGAGAACTTTAGTGGGAATAACTAAACATTCTGCAAATATGTTCTTGCATCCAGGTTGCAAAGATGTTCCCGCTGGACAACTTTTTTGGCTCCAGTGGTGAGTAGAGATGAGCGACTTTCCCTTTTTTCGGGTCGAGTCGAGTTTCACGGAACCCGACTTTCGCAAAAGTCGGGTCGAGTGAAATCGGCCGACTATTGTGAAAAGGGCTCATACTCACTTGCTGGAAAAAAAACGGTCAGTTTTCAGGATGGTCCGACTATGTGCAATTGTCATGCGATTTGCATGCTATTTTTTATAGCACCATCTATTGCATTAGCGATTATCATGCCAAAAATCGCATCAAATCGCAGCATGTTGCGATTTTTTTCTCACACTGATTTCGGCTGAGAAAAAAAATCGCAAATGAGATGTCACTTATTGAATAACATTGGTCCGATTTGAATCAGATTTTTTATCGGCTGAAAATCATCCGTTTTCGGCTCAAGTGAGTATGAGCCCAAAGTCGGTGGTTCTGCCGAAACACGAAACCCAATGCAAGTCAATGGGGAATACAAGTCGGCAGGGGTGGAGGACAGTAAACACACCTACAGTGCGCATTTTCACAGCCGGCGGGCGGCTCAGCCAAAGAGCGGTGCCGGCGCGGCTTTGAGCGGCGAGGGATTCAAATCCCCCGCCAAAGCCGTGCCAGCACCGCTCATTGGCTGAGCCGCCCGCCGGCTCAACCAATGAGTGGCATGGGATTCAAATCCCCTGCTGTGCGGCACCGCTAATTGGCAGAGCCGGCGGGCGGCTCAGCCAATGAGCGGCGCGGGATTCAAATCCCCCGCCATTGGCTGAGCGGTGCCGCCTGGCTTTGCTATGTGTGTGCGAGGCTGTGTGTGTGTGCACGCGAGGCTGTATGTGTGTGTGTGCGCGAGGCTGTGTGTATGCAGGCATCGTCCGATGGGACTACAAGTCCCATCCGGCTATGCCTGCTACACTGTCAGTGAGTGACACATTAGCCAATGATGGGACAGTAGTAGTCCCATCATCCGGCTAATGTTTTGAGTGTAAAAAAAAAACCATACATTACATACACAACATACAGAACATATAACACAGAACATACATATAACACAGAACATACATGTAACACATAACATACAGAACATACATATAACATACAACACATAACATACAGAACATACATATAACACATAACATACAGAGCATACATATAACACATAACATACAGAGCATACATATAACACATAGCATACAGTACATACATATAACATACAACACATAACATACATATAACACATAACATACAGTACATACTGTACATATAACATACAACACATAACATACATATAACATACAACACATAACATACAAAAAATACATATAACATAAAACAGGTAACATACATATAACATACAACACAAAACATACAGTACATACATATAACATACAACACATAACATACAGTGCATACACATAACATATAACACATAACATACAGTACATACACATAACATACAACACGTAACATATAACACAGAACATACATATAACACATAACATACAGAACATACATATAGCACATAACATACAGAACATACACATAACATACAACACATAGCATAGAGTATATAGTCACCAATCACCAATTCCCCGATGCCATCGTCTCCTGTAATAAAAATAAAATAATAAAGCATCACCTGTCCGCCGTAGTCCAGATAATAACGAGTGTCCCACGACGACCTCCAGTCTAGAACGATGACATCGGGTGATGTCAGCGCTCTACACCGCCCCTGCGATGCACTGACATCGACGTCGGGAGAGAATGACGTCACTTCCGTTCATTCTCTCACTGACAATGCTGGGTTAGAAAATTCCCACGCGGCATTGCCATAAAGTGAGAGAATGAACTCAGTGATGCCCTGCAGGAGCCATTGTCTCCTGTCAGTGCATCACTGGGAGGCCCTACAAAGCAGTGGCATCACCTGATGTCACAGTTCTATAGGGGAGACCGTCGTGGGACATTCGTTATTAATTGGACTGCGTCGGACAGGGAGTATACGGTTGTTTTATTTTTTTACATTTTAGTACAGGAGATCGAGGGCGTCGCTTGGATCTGATAAAATATATATATAAATATATATATATATATATATATAATAAAGGTATGAAAACCGTGTTGTGTTTTATTTAATTAAAGTACTTTATTCTTATGCGTGTGTTGTTTATTCAACCCTTTATTAACATAAGATTAATAATGGATAGGCGTCTTATTGACGCCTCTCTATTATTAACCGGGCTTAATATCACCTTACAATAGCAAGGTGATATTAACCCCTTATTACTCCATATCTCACCGCTACAGGGGAGTGGGAAGAGAGGGGCTAAGTGCCGGAATTGTGGCATCGCACAGATGCGCCAATTCTGGGGCGGCTGGGTGCTGGTATTTTTAGCCAGGTGGGTGCACCAATATCCTTGGCCCCTTCCTAGGCTATGAATATCAGCCTGCAGCTGTCTGTGTAGCATTTCTGGCTAGAAATTACTGAGGAACCCCACGTCATTTTTTTTTTGGGTCCCCCTATTTTAATAGCCAGTAAAGGCTAGCTTCGGGCTGCTATTCATAGCCTGGGAAGCTCCATGGGTATTAACCCCTTCCAACGATAGAAATATTGGCCTGAGCCGTCCGCTTTCAGCCTCTGGTGCAGAAAATTGCGCGGGAGCCCACGCCATTTTTTTCTCATTTTTTTTAAATTAACGCTATTGCGTGAAGATTTTGTGTGTGTGTGTGTGTGTGCGTGTGGGTCTTTAACTATTTATGTACCATTCTATCTATTATCTATTTATTTTCTATCTATCTATCTATCTATCTATCTATCTATCTATTATCTATCTACCTATCTGTTATCTATCTATCTATCTATCTATCTATCTATCTATCATCTATCTATCTATTTATCTATTACCTAACTGTCTATCTATCTATCTATCTATCTATCTATCTATCTATCTATCTATCTATCTATCTATCTATCTATCTATCTTTCTAAGGCCGGAGTCATACACACCATATAAAAATAGGACCGTATTATACGGCCGTAATACGCCGAAAATTCACCTGAACAGTGATCCGTATGTTATCCGTATGCAATGCGAGGATGCGATTTCCTCGCATCAAAATATCCGTGCGTCATCCGTATGGCGAGATTTTCTCCCCGGCTTGCAAAACCGACATATAATGGATCCAAATGACAGTTTTAAAATCACAAAAGAAAGAATAGATATATACACATATATATATATATATATATATATGTATTCTATGTCATTGTGACATACATATAAGGGTACATACCCATTTGCGAGAAACAAAAACGGCCCGTTTTCCTGATGTAAAAAACGGTCTGATTCTATGCAATTGGCATGCGATTGTCACGCGATTTGTATGCGATTTTTAATTGCACCCTCAGTTTTCCATCCGTTTGGCATCCGTATGCAATGCGATTTAAACATGACGTTTGACAGAGCAGTTCTCTCTATGTAAAAACTCATGTTAAAATCGCATTGCATATGGATGGAAAACGGATGGTGCGATTAAAAGTTGCATACAAATCGCATGACAATCGCATGCCAATTGCATAGAATCGGACCGTTTTTCCACCAAGAAAACTGACCTTTTTTTTTTCTTGGAAATGGGTATGTACCCTATATATGTGTCACAATGACATGTGTGTATATATTGTAGGGATCCGCTCTGGTAGGCAGGGGCTGGGCCGCAGTAATGAGGCAAACACACAGGCTTTCAGTTTAAAGTTCAGTGGTTTTAATGACTGATTCAACAAAAGTCCAGATAACAAAACAAAACAGAACATAGATCACTCCAGTTTGGAGAACCACTGGTCCCAGACTCACCCTTGCTTGGGACGGGCTTAACTAAGCGGCTGCAGGTCAGCAGAGACCGCCAGGTGCCATTCCCGGGTGGTCTGGTACTTACTTCTTGGTGAACACTGACACACTGTAACAAAACAAGCTTCCAGGCTGACTCCAGCCAAACTCCTTCCTTCCACACCTCATACTCCCACAGCTTCCTGTTAAATAGGCCTAGTCCACACCCTCAGGTGAGGTACACATCAGCTGACCTGATCACGTGACTATGACCTCATCACAGGTCCTGTGATCATGGAAAATCCTGAGCAAACTTCAGTCTGCCAGAAGAAATATATCTCCCATCCAGCAATGTCCCCTTTGGTATACCACATACCTCCCCCCTTTGTTCAACCTTAGGAGGGTGGACACATGACATACAGTGAACTCTGGACAGTGCATCTGCGTTCCCCTGTAATTTGCCTGCCCGATGTTCTACTGAAAATTTGAAATTTTGTAGAGACAGAAACCACCTGGTGACTCGTGCATTTCTCTCTTTGGCTTGACTCATCCAAGTCAGAGGGGAATGATCAGTTACCAACCGAAATGTTCTCCCCAACAGATCGCCAGGCACTCTCTCTCTACAATGCTGTATCTGGTTTCAGCTGGAGTAAGCTTTCGACTCAGGAAACTAATGGGATGCTCCTCCCCGTTAACCTCCTGAGACAACACGGCACCCAGACCTACCTCTGATGCATCAGTCTAGACAATGAATTCTCTTTTGAAGTCGGGTGTGATCAAAACTGGTGACCCGCACAGTGCCCCTTTTAGTTTTACAAACGCTTCTTCAAGCTGATCATTCCATCGCACCATTACTGACTTTCTGCCTTTTAGGCAGTCAGTAGGGTTGAGCATTCCGATACTGCAAATATCGGGTATCGGCCGATATTGGCTGTATCGGAATTCCGATTCCGAGTACCGATATTTTCGTCTTATCGGATACCGGAATCGGGATTGTCACTGTCACTGTCAGTGTCCGTCGGTCGGGTCTGTCAGGAGTCAGCGGCACTTACCTGGCAGAAGATCTCCGGCGGTCACGTCCTGGACTGCTTCATGGCCGCAATCTTCTTTCCCCGGCGGTCACATGCAGTTTCTCGCGATAACTGCAGTGACTGCTGGGTAATCCCGGCCGTAAAGCAGTCAGTCCGATGACGTCACCGCCGGGGAAGCAGGTAATCAGCTGTGCTGCGTCGCGATGACAGGCTCTGCCTGTCATTGCGATGTAGCAGAGTTGGATCGTCGTGGGACTGTCGTTATGGACTGCGTCGGACAGGTGGTATACTGTTGGTTTGTTTTTTTTCTTTTTTTACAGGAGATCGATGGCGTCGCAGGAATGAGAGAGTAATAAAATTAATGAAAACTGTGTTGTCTCTTTTATTTCATTAAAATACTTTTTTCTTGCTTTGTCTTTTTTTTATACATTTAATAACTTTGGGATTAATAATGGATCGGTGTCTTATTGACACCTCTCCATTATTAACCGGGCTTATTGTCACCGTGCAATCAACGGTGACATTAACCCCTTATTACCCCGCTTGCCACCGCTACAGGGCAAGTGGGAAGAGCCGGGTAAAGTGCCACAATTGGCACATCTTTTGATGCGCCAAATGTGGGGCTGCTGTAGCCTGGTATTATCAGGCTGTTGAGGGCCAAAATCCATGGGCCTTGACAGTCTTTTAATACCAGGCCGCAGCAGTCTGCATTTTACTTGGCTGGTTAACAAAAATAGGGGGGATCCACACGCCGTTTTTTTTTCGAGGGGATCCCCTATTTTTGTTAACCAGCCAAGCTAAGCAGACGCTGTGGCCTGGATTATCAGGCTGGCAGGTCCATGGATATTGGATCCTTACCACCTGAAACCAGGCTCAGCGGTTGCTTCATCTGTGGTTAACAAAAATAGGGGGACCCACGCATTTTTTCGAGGGATCCCTATTTTTGTTAATCAGCCAGAAGCAGACTGCTGTGCCTGGTATTATCAGGCTGCAAGGTCCATGGATCTTGGCTCCTTAACAGCCTGAAATCCAGGCCTCAGCGGTCTGCTTCATCTGCTGTTAACAAAAATAGGGGGGACCCCACGCCAATTTTTTTCGAGGGGATCCCCTATTTTTGTTAATCAGCCAAGATATGCAGACTGCTGTGGCCTGGTATTATCAGGCTGGCAAGGTCCATGGATCTTGGCTCCTTAACAGCCTGAAAATCCAGGCCTCAGCGGTCTGCTTCATCTGGCTGGTTAACAAAAATAGGGGGGACCCCACGCCATTTTTTTTTTCGAAGGGAACCCCTATTTTTGTTAATCAGTTCCCTCTGACGTCACTGATTGTGTCCCTGGCTGACCTGAAGTGAAAGTGGAAAGCAATCAATTAAGCTTTCCACTTAAGGGCCCGTCTCACATAGCGATATCGCTACCGAGATCGCTGCTGAGTCACTAGTTTTGTGACGCAGCAGCGAGCTCACCAGCGATATCGCTGTGTGTGACATTCAGCGACGATCAGCCCCCCTGCCGGGTATCGCTGATCGTCGCTGAAATGTCAGGACCTTTTTTTGATCGCTGGTTTCCCGCTGACAGGCACACATCGCTGCGTGTGACAGGCGGGAGACCAGCGATCCGCTGGTAACCAAGGTACACAGCGGGTTTCCAGGCGCGGGGCTGTGCCTAGAAACCCGCTGTGTACCTTGGATACCAGCGCCCTGATGCAGGGAGCTGGTATCCAAGGTACACAGCGGGTTTCCAAGCGCTGCGCGGTGCCTGGAAACCCGCTGTGTACCTTGGTTACCAGCGGATCGCTGGTCTCCCGCCTGTCACACGCAGCGATGCGTGCCTGTCAGAGGGAAACCAGCGATCAAAAAAAGGTCCTGACATTTCTGCGACGATCAGCGATACCCGGCAGGGGGGCTGATCGTCGCTGAATGTCACACACAGCGATATCGCTGGTGAGCTCGCTGCTGCGTCACAAAACTAGTGACTCAGCAGCGATCTCGGTAGCGATATCGCTATGTGAGACGGGCCCTTAAGCGATGTTACCCGCAGTGTCGCTGTCCCAGATCGCTGCCTGAGCTGCCTGTTTGGCAGCTCAGCAGCGATCATGTAGCGATACACCAGCGATCCTGACAAGTGCATATCGTTGTCGGGATCGCTGGTGTATCGTTATGTGACACCCAGCCTTTACTCTCCTGTCAGGCAGGAGAGGAACTCATTCATTTGGGGTTTACTGTGGGTCCCTGCAGTAAACATTAACCCTTTCTGAAGGATTACACCGTGGGACCTGACTGTGCATGGATAGGTAAGAATAATTTTGCTTTTTTATTTTATTTTTATTACAGGAAATGGTTTTTGCAGTAAAATAAAAGATGGTCAAAAACATGTGTCTTTATTTCATTAAAATGATTTTTAATTAAAGTGTGTGTGTTTTATTTTTATTTCATGCAATAGGATTAATAATTGATAGTTGTCTAATTGACAGCTCTCAATTATTAACCTGGCTTAAGGTCACCTTTCAATAGCAAGGTGGCTTTAACCCCATATTAACCCATTCGCCACCGCTACAGGGCAATGGGAATAGACGGGCAAAGTGCCAGAAAGGGCGAATCTAATTATAGATTTGTCTTTCCTGGGGTGTCTGGGGGCAGATGTTAGTAGCCGGGGGGGGGGCAAAAATAATGGTCCCTCTCTGGGCTATTATTATCTGCCCCCACTCACTGGCTTTGTCTGTCTGGTTGCGAAAATAGGGCGGGAGCCCACGCATTTTTTTTCAGCAATTTTACACCTCATATATATATATACATGTCATTGAATTTGTGACACATATATATATATATATTTATATTTGTAGTTCATACACTTCTACATAGTATAATAGCCGCTAATTCAATTGCCGGCTTTTGTGAAAATGCAGAACCCGACATGAAATGACACTTGGTGTACATAGGGTTAACCATGTCTTTTCATGTCCTTTGCTATCTAATTTGCACAAACAATTAAATCAGTCTATGTGTGCAAAATTTCACACCTGTAGGGGTTAATTAAAGGTGTAAATTCGTAGCAAAAAAGTCCGTTTTTTTTACAACGAATTTACACCTTTAATTAACCCCTACAGGTGTGAAATTTTGCACACATAGACTGATTTAATTGTTTGTGCAAATTAGATAGCAAAGGACATGAAAAGACATGGTTAACCCTATGTACACCAAGTGTCATTTCATGTCGGGTGACCCGACATGAAATGACACTTGGTGTACATAGGGTTAACCATGTCTTTTCATGTCCTTTGCTATCTAATTTGCACAAACAATTAAATCAGACTATGTGTGCAAAATTTCACACCTGTAGGGGTTAATTAAAGGTGTAAATTCGTAGCAAAAAAGTCCGTTTTTTTTACAACGAATTTACACCTTTAATTAACCCCTACAGGTGTGAAATTTTGCACACATAGTCTGATTTAATTGTTTGTGCAAATCAGATAGCAAACGACATGAAAAGACATGGTTAACCCTATGTACACCAAGTGTCATTTCATGTCGGGTGCTTCTGTCTTTTCACTGAAGCCGGCTTTACCCGGCAATTGAATCAGAGGATATTTTACTATGTAGAAGTGTATAAACTATACATATATGTATATATATATGTCACAATGACATGTATATATATATATATAATGTATTCTATGTGTGTATATTTAGTGTTTACAAGGAAAGAATGGGGTTTTTTTAGTTGCGATATTTTGTTCCCATAGACTTACATGGGACTTCCGGTATCGGTATCGGTATCGCCGATATTTTAGTGATATCGGCGATACCATTCCGATTCCGATACTTTAGGATATCGGAAAGTATCGCTCAACTCTAGCAGTCAGTTAACGGCGCCGACAGGGTTGCAAAATTGGGAATAAACCGCCGGTAGTATCCCACCAACCCCAAAAATCCTTTCACTTGTTTTGTGGTGAGGGACGGGCCAGTTTTGGATTGCCTCCACTTTGTTTATTTGGGGTTTGATAACTCCTCTCCCAATCGCATACCCCAGGTACCAAGCTTCCTCCAACCCTATGGAACACGTCTTTGGGTTGGCAGTTAGCCCTGCTAGTCGCAGAGAATCAATCACCGCCTGTACCTTGGCTAAGTGACTTTCCCAGTCTGTACTGTATACCACAATATCGTCCAGATAGGCCGCGGCATATCGGCGATGAGGACGAAGAACAACGTCCATTAACCTCTGGAAAGTCGCTGGAGCGCCATGCAACCGGAAGGGCAGGACTATATACTGGAACAGTCCCTCGGGTGTTACAAAAGCCGTTTTCTCTCTCGCTGCTTTGGTTAGGGGCACCTGCCAATACCCTTTTGTGAGGTCAATGACTGAAAAATACCGGGCCTGCCCAAACCGCTCTATTAACTCATCGACCCGGGGCATGGGGTAGGCGTCAAATTTAGAAATTTCATTCAGTTTTCTGAAGTCATTACAGAACCTTAGTGTCCCATCTGGTTTTGGTATTAGGACTATTGGGCTGGCCCACTCACTCTGGGACTCCTCAATAACCCCTAACTGCAGCATCTTCTTTACCTCTTCCGAGATGGCTTGTCGCCGGGCCTCAGGCACCCGGTATGGCTTTAATCGGACTTTGGCCTGCGGCTCCGTGACAATGTCATGTTGGATTAGGGAGGTACGGCCAGGGAGCTCTGAAAAAACATCGGTATTTCGGCTAACAAACTCTCGGACCTCCTGAATTTGTCTAGGAGACAAAGTGTCTGCTATTTTGACGGCGGAGAGGACTTCTCTTGCCTTCTCCTGAGGCAAGGGAGCCCTCTCTACTGGAAATGCAGGCCGTGGACAATCCTCACCAAGAGGGTCTTTGTCTTTCCATGGTTTGAGCAGATTCACATGGTATACCTGTTCTGGCTTTCTTCGCCCTGGTTGGTGTACTTTATAGTTTACAGGACCCACCTTCTCCATAATCTCATAGGGTCCCTGCCACCTTGCAAGGAACTTACTATCCACTGTAGGCACAAGTACCAACACCCGATCCCCAGGGTTAAAGGACCTTACCCATGCCTCCCGGTTATAGACCTGCCTCTGTGACCTTTGTGCTGCTTCCATATGTTCTCGGACTAATGGTAGGACTGTCTCCATTCTCTCTTGCATTTTGGCCACATGTTCTATCACACTTTTGTGGGGAGTTGGTTGGTTTTCCCAGGCCTCTTTAGCTATATCGAGTAAGCCACGGGATGTCTGCCATATAATAGTTCAAAGGGCGAGAACCCCGTAGATGCCTGGGGCACCTCCCGCACTGCAAACATCAGGTATGGCAACAAGAGATCCCAGTCCTTACCATCTTTAGAGACTGCTTTTTTCAACATATTCTTCAGGGTTTTATTGAACCTTTCTACCAAACCGTCTGTCTGGGGATGATAGACCGATGTGCGCAACTGTTTAACACTTAACAAATGGCAGAGTTCCTTCATGATTTTTGACATAAAGGGGGTCCCCTGATCTGTTAAGATTTCTTGAGGGATTCCCACCCGAGAGAACATACCCATGAGTTCTTTTGCGATCAGTTTGGCCTCAGGATACCTGGTAGCGTAATCCAGAACTACGAGGATGTGTTGGTGACCCCTTGCTGATTTATTAACCGGCCCCACCAGATCCATGGCTATTCTCTCAAACGGGACCTCTATAATTGGTAATGGCACCAAGGGACTCCGAAAATGAGGCTGCGGACTGGTCACCTGGCACACGGGACAAGAGTTACAATACCGTTTAACTTCTTCATAGACCCCTAGCCAGTAAAACCGCTGTAGAATTCTGTCTAGGATTTTCTTTTGGCCCAAATGTCCCCCTAGTACATGCGCATGCGCTAAGTCCATTACTAACCTCCGATATGACTGCGGTACCAGCAATTGCTCGACAATTTCTCCATGGATTTTTTCAACCCGATACAGCAAATCTTGGTTCAGCTCGAATCGGGGAAATACTGTAGCTGCCCCGGGGTGTTGGGGTTCCGCATTGACAACCAGTACATTTTCCCGGGCTCGAGTCAACGTAGGGTCCCGGAGTTGCGCCGTACCAAAATTGTCACCTGCCACATTTAAGTCTGACAATTCTGGTCCCGGTGGCAAATCTTCCATCTCCCCAGCTAACACTTCTATAGGAGAGGAGTTTTCCTCCTCCAGCGAAGGCAAAGGTACTCCTACCGCCAGCACATCTTCCTCTGGGCCACCAGGTTCATGCCCGATTTCTGGAGAATGCAACCTGGTTGCCACGGGTGCCGATGACTGTTCTGTGGAAGGGGTAATTACAGGCCAAAGCACAGAAAATAACGGAAAATCTCTCCCCATTATTACATCATAATGCAAATTCACCACCACCCCCACCTCGTGGCACCTCCTCCCCGCTGGCGTGTTTATCATCACCAGTGCGGTAAGATAATGTTTTAAGTCCCCATGTATACACAACACATCCATTTTCCGACCAGTATACTCTCTGATTTGGACGTGGCTGGCTCGTATTAGGGTCACGAGACTCCCTGAGTCCAGTAGAGCCACAGCAGGGTTACCCTCCACCTCCACTTTACACAAATGATTCATATTGGGTCCCTCTGGTTTACCCACTGCACACATGTGTTCGGCATAGTGAGACTGATAGTACCCATAGTTTGTGTCCATGGGCTCAGTCAGGTGGGGGCAATCAGCTCTCACATGTCCTGGTTCTTGGCACCGCCAACAGATTATGGGGCCCCTTTCGTCCCCAAACGTGTCCTGGGCGGCCTTCCGAGTCTCTGCTCGCCGAACGGCAGGTGAAGGTTTGGGAAATTTACTCATTACCTTCCGGGTAGTCTCTCCCTACACCTCCTTGGTAGTCCCATATCTTTCAATGAGGTCTACCATCTGGAGACCATCAGTAGGGGCTGCCTGTCCAACCCAGGTTTGCAGGGTGTGGGGCAAAGTCCTCCAGAATTTATCAGTCACTATACGATCCAGCATAGCGCGGGGTGACAACACCTCCGGCTGCAACCACTTTTCTATCAGGTGTATCAAGTCATAATACTGGGACCGAGCTGGCTCAAAAGGGGAAAACTTCCACTGGTGTACCCGCTGGGCCCGGACTAACACATTTACCCCAAGACGTGCGAGTATCTCACCCTTGACGATCTCGTAGTCCCTCTGGTGCTCGGGGGTAGATCTCTATAGGCTTTCGCGGGTCCTGGAGCCAAAAACGGAGCCACGATCTCGTCCCACTGGTCCCGGGGTAGTTTCTCCCTCTCAGCCACGCCTTCAAACATCTCCAGGTACACCTCGACGTCATCTGACTTTTCCATTTTCGGAATCGCTGTGCGTACCGCTTTCCGGACATCTTGGCGTCCTGGGCAGCTCCTGCTGTCTGCGGCGCTGTGATGTGCTGTATCAGTAGATTGTTGGTTTCCTGTTGCCGTTCCATAGCCTGCTGGTGTATAGCCTGCTGTTGCTGCATAGCCTGCCGTTGCTCCATAGCCTGTTGCTGCATAGCCTGCTGTTGCTCCTGTGTAGCCTGCTGCTGCTGCTGTATAGCCAGCTGCTGCTGTCGCATAGCCTCCACCACCATTTTTACTGTGTTCTCCATCTCCGGACAGTTATCCACCGGGTTTTGCGTCACTTTCTTCACCCAGGACATTTACTGTCATGCAGAGAAAAAAAAAAAACATCCACAAAAAAACAGCCTGACCTCACTGCGTATGCCCGCATTAACGCCACCAATTATAGGGATCCGCTCTGGTAGGCAGGGGCTGGGCCGCAGTAATGAGGCAAACACACAGGCTTTCAGTTTAAAGTTCAGTGGTTTTAATGACGGATTCAACAAAAGTCCAGATAACAAAACAAAACAGAACATAGATCACTCCAGTTTGGAGAACCACTGGTCCCAGACTCACCCTTGCTTGGGACGGGCTTAACTAAGCGGCTGCAGGTCAGCAGAGACCGCCAGGTGCCATTCCGGGTGGTCTGGTACTTACTTCTTGATGCACACTGACACACTGTAACAAAACAAGCTTCCAGGCTGACTCCAGCCAAACTCCTTCCTTCCACACCTCATACTCCCACAGCTTCCTGTTAAATAGGCCTAGTCCACACCCTCAGGTGAGGTACACATCAGCTGACCTGATCACGTGGCTATGACCTCATCACAGGTCCTGTGATCATGGAAAATCCTGAGCAAACTTCATTCTGCTAGAAGAAATACATCTCCCATCCAGCAATGTCCCCTTTGGTATACCACAATATATATATATATATATATATATATATATATATATATATATATGTATTCTATGTGTATATATCTATTCTTTCTTTGTGATTTTAAAACTGTCATTTGGATCCTTTATATGTCGGTTTTGCAAGCCGGCGATAAAATCTCGCCGTACTGATGCCATGCGGATGACACACGGATATTTGGATGCGAAGAAATCGCATCCTCGCATGGCACACGGATGACATACGGATCATTGTTCAGGGGACTTTTCTGCGAATTACGGCCGTATAATACGGTCCGATTTTTATACGGTGTGTGTGACTTCGGCCATAGACAGATATATAGATCGATAGATAGATAGATAATAGATAGACAGATAGCTAGATAATAGATAAATATATAGATAGACAGATAGATAATAGATAGATAGATAATAGATAGTTGATAGATAATAGATAGATAGACAGAGAGATTGATAGATAATAGACATATAGATAATAGATAGATAGACAGATAGCTAGATAATAGATAAATAGATAATAGGTAGATAGATAATAGACAAATAGATAGATAGATAGATACAGTCAGGGCCAGAAATATTTGGACAGTGACACAATTTTCGCGAGTTGGGCTCTGCATGCCACCACATTGGATTTGAAATGAAACCTCTACAACAGAATTCAAGTGCAGATTGTAACGTTTAATTTGAAGGGTTGAACAAAAATATGTGTTAGAAAATGTAGGAATTGTACACATTTCTTTACAAACACTCCACATTTTAGGAGGTCAAAAGTAATTGGACAAATAAACATAACCCAAACAAAATATTTTTATTTCAAAATTTTGTGGCGAATCCTTTGGAGGCAATCACTGCCTTAAGTCTGGAACCCATGGACATCACCAAACGCTGGGTTTTCCTCCTTCTTAATGCTTTGCCAGGCCTTTACAGCCGCAGCCTTCAGGTCTTGCTTGTTTGTGGGTCTTTCCCTCTTAAGTCTGGATTTGAGCAAGTGAAATGCATGCTCAATTGGGTTAAGATCTGGTGATTGACTTGGCCATTGAAGAATGTTCCACTTTTTTGCACTCATGAACTCCTGTGTAGCTTTGGCTGTATGCTTGGGGTCATTATCCATCTGTACTATGAAGCGCCGTCCAATCAAGTTTGCAGCATTTGGCTGAATCTGGGCTGAAAGTATATCCCGGTACACTTCAGAATTCATCCGGCTACTCTTGTCTGCTGTTATGTCATCAATAAACACAAGTGACCCAGTGCCATTGAAAGCCATGCATGGCCATGCCATCACGTTGCCTCCACCATGTTTTACAGAGGATGTGGTGTGCCTTGGATCATGTGCCGTTCCCTTTCTTCTCCAAACTTTTGGCTTCCCATCATTCTGGTACAGGTTGATCTTTGTCTCATCTGTCCATAGAATACTTTTCCAGAACTGAGCTGGCTTCTGGAGGTGTTTTTCAGCAAATTTAACTCTGGCCTGTCTATTTTTGGAATTGATGAATGGTTTGCATCTAGATGTGAACCCTTTGTATTTACTTTCATGGAGTCTTCTCTTTACTGTTGACTTAGAGACAGATACACCTACTTCACTGAGAGTGTTCTGGACTTCAGTTGATGTTGTGAACCGGTTCTTCTTCACCAAAGAAAGTATGCGGCGATCATCCACCACTGTTGTCTTCCGTGGGCTCCCAGGTCTTTTTGGATTGATGAGTTCACCAGTGCTTTCTTTCTTTCTCAGGATGTACCAAATTGTAGATTTTGCCACTTCTAATGTTGTAGCAATTTCTTGGATGTTTTTTTTTCTGTTCTTGCAGCTTAAGGATGGCTTGTTTCACCTGCATGGAGAGCTCCTGTGACCACATGTTTCCTTCACAGCAAAACCTTCCAAATGCAAACACCACACCTCAAATCAACTCCGGCCCTTTCATCTGCTTAATTGAGAATGACATAACAAAGGGATTGCCCACACCTGTCCATGAAATAGCCTTGGAGTCATTTGTCCAATTACTTTTGGTCCCTTTAAAAACAGGGTGGCACATGTTAAGGAGCTGAAACTCCTAAACCCTTCATCCAATTTTAATGTGGATACCCTCAAATGAAAGCTGAAAGTCTGAACTTCAACTGCATCTGATTTGTTTTGTTTCAAATTCATTGTGGTAATGTCTAGAACCAAAATTAGATAAATGTTGTCTCTGTCCAAATATTTATGGACCTAACTGTAGATAGATAGACAGATGGCTAGATGATAGATAGACAGATAGATAGATCATAAATAGATAATAGATAGATAGATAATAGAAAGACACATAGATAGATAGATAATAGATAGAAAATAGATAGATAGATGACAGATAGATAGATAGATAGATAGATAGATAGATAGATAGATAGATAGATAGAAAATAGATAGATAATAGATAGATATTACATAGATAATAGATAGATTGAATGGTACATAAATAATTAAAGAACCACGCACACACAAAATCTTCACGCAATAGCGTTAATTTTTTAAAAAATGTGAAAAAAAATGCCGTGGGCTCCCGGGCAATTTTCTGCGCCAGAGGAGGAAAGCCGACGGCTCGGGCCAATATTTCTAGCCTGGGAAGGGGTTAATACCCATGGAGCTTCCCAGGCTATGAATATCAGCCCGCAGCTAGCCTTTACTGGCTATTAAAATAGGGGGATCCCCAAAAAAAATGATGTGGGGTCCCCCAGTAATTTAAAGCCAGAAAGACTACGCAGACAGCTGCGGGCTGATATTCATAGCCTAGGAAGGGCCAAGGATATTGGCGCACCCCCCCTGGCTAAAAATACCAACACCCAGTCGCCCCAGAATTGGCGCATCTGTGCGATGCGACAATTCCGGCACTTAGCCCCTCTCTTCCCACTCCCCTGTAGCGGTGAGATATGGGGTAATAAGGGGTTAATATCACCTTGCTATTGTAAGGTGACATTAAGCCCGGTTAATAATAGAGAGGAGTCAATAAGACGCCTATCCATTGTTAATCTTATATTAATAAAGGGTTAAAAAAACAACACACGCATAAGAACAAATTATTTTAATGAAATAAAACACAACACGGTTTTCATATCTTCATTATACGCTCAGATCCAAGCAATGCCCTCGATCTCCTGTAATAAAACGTAAAAAAATAAAACAAACATATACTCCCTGTCCGATGCAGTCCAATTAATAACGAATGTCCCACGACGGTCTCCCCTATAGAACTGTGACATCAGGTGATGCCACTGCTCTGTAGGGCCTCCCAGTGATGCACTGACAGGAGACAATGACTCCTGCAGTGCATCACTGAGTTCATTCTCTCACTTTATGGCAATGCTGCGTGGGAATTTTCTCACCCAGCATTGCCGGTGAGAAATGAACTGTAGTGACGTCATTCTCTCCCGGTGTCTGAGCGATACACAGGAGTGTATCGCAGGGGCGGTGTAGAGCGCTGACATCACCCGATGTCAGCGTTCTATACCGGAGATCGTCGTGGGACACTCGTTATTATCTGGACTACGGCGAACAGGTGATGTAAAGGTTGCTTTAATATTTTATTTTTATTACAGGAGACGATGGCATCGGGGAATAGGTGATTGGTGAGTATGTACTCTATGTTATGTGTTGTATGTTATGTGTATGTTCTGTATATTGTGTGTTATGTGTATGTTCTGTATGTTATGTGTTATATGTATGTTCTGTATGTTATATGTTATATGTATGTTCTGTATGTTATGTGTTATATATATGTTATTTGTTGTATGTTATATGAATGTTCTGTATGTTATGTGTTATCTGTATGTACTGTATGTTATGTGTTATATGTATGTTATGTGTTGTATGCTATATGTATGTTATGTGTTGTATGTTATATGTATGTACTGTATGTTATATGTATGTACTCTATGTTATGTGTTGTATGTTATATGTATGTTATGTGTTGTATGTTGTATGTACTGTATGTTATGTGTTATATGTATGTTATGTGTTGTATGTTATATGTATGTACTGTATGTTATGTGTTATGTGTATGTTATGTGTTATATGTATGTTATGTGTTGTATGTTATATGTATGTTCTGTATGTTATGTGTTGTATGTTATATGTATGTTCTATGTTATGTGTTGTATGTTATATGTATGTTCTGTGTTATATGTTGTATGTTCTGTATGTTGTGTATGTAATGTATGTTTTTTTTACATTCAACACAGCCGGATGATGGGACTACTGTCCCATCATAGGCTAATGTGTCACTCACTGACAGTGTAGCAGGCACAGCCGGATGGGACTTGTAGTCCCATCGGACGATGCCTGCATACATACATACACACACACACAGCCTCGCACACACACACATAGCAAAGCCGGGCGGCACCGCTCAGCCAATGGCATGGGATTTGAATCTCGCGCTGCTCATTGGCTGAGCTGCCCGTCGGCTCTGCCAATGAGCGGCGCTGCTTTGGCGGGGTATTTGAATCCCGCGCTGCTCATTGGCTGAGCTGGCGGGCGGCTCAGCCAATGACGCGGCTTGAGCGGGGAATTTGAATGAAAAAAAGGCGCCTGCAAGCGGCAAAACCCGGCCCCGACTTTGCCAAATTGGTCCCCGAGCGTTTGGCCGACTGCACGCCACGGTCGGGTTTCGTTGCACGAAACCCGACTTTGGCAAAAATCTGTGACTTTTGAAATTTAACGACCCGTTTTGCTCAACCCTAGTGGTGAGTTTTATCCCTGCTGTCCCATTCACACACAACGCAAGTGTAGTTTGTGTATCCTCTTTGTTGCCCAAGGAGCAAAGTGAGAACTTTCAGGTCACCACATATTGACCATCCTTGATTCTCATAGTTAATTTTCTTGAGAATAAAGTCTAAACTCTCATAGCTTTCCTTCAAGTGCACAGGATGCCCTACAGACCCTGAAGCATTCTTGCTGCCATTGTGCAGTAGCACAGCTTCATAGTTTATTTTTGAATAATCATTAAAAAGTCTCCACTCGATCACATTGTACTCAATGTTAAAAATTTTCCAGAAACATCAGTGCAATACAAAAAGCACCGTCTTGAGAAAAGTATGGAAGGAATTCCTTTTATTTGCTTCTGTAAAACAGGAAGAACCAGGAGCTAGCAGGTTCTTTTCCTTTAGCTTAGAGCCTAGAAGCTCTGCAGAATGTTTAGGAAGATTCAAGTACCTGACTAAATCATTTAATTTAAACTGTGAAAAAGCTGTGGCTTTTTGGGACTAGAGTGAAAATTTTCATCAGAATCCTTCTCTTCATGTTCTGAATCTTCTGAATCAGGTGTGTCTTCAAGTTTCTCCAGAGGTGAAGGGACAAGTATTCCTGGACCATGAGGCAGAAGTCTGGATATGTAATTTCCTTCTTATTTTTAAGGTTGAATCCCTCCACATTCAATGTACAAAAGGGTAACCAAAGAAAAAATTGGGCACAAATAAATCACACTTCCAATCAAACAGTAAACACTCAAAAATGGAAAAAAGTGGGAACTAACACATGAAGAAAAAATATATATTTTATTGAAAAAATAAGTAAAAGATGAGAAGAGTCATAGAGTCAAACAAAATGTAAATGGTAAGTATAAAACAAATTTATATCAACCCCCCTAAGAAGCCGACACAAAACACAAGTTGGGTTTTGCTGCACCTCATATCCAGGTGCATGATGGACTTTGCTTGTATATGCTGATGCGTCTACTTACATTGAATATTACATTTGGAGTCTGATGGGTTGGTCATATGACTGCTACACGGCCTTTACTCTGCTTAGGATTTTCTCTTGTGATATTAAGCATTTTTCAAGCAGCCCTCTAAGGATGCTACCATTATTTGTCTCTTAAATGTCTTATTATTCCATTTCTGTACTATACCTTTTTGGTAGAAATATATTATCTTCTACCTAGATTTATCTCTAGTGCAATCAGTTCTCCCCTCCTTGTATATTTGTTTTATACTTACTGTACCATCTACATTTTGTTTGGAGACCCCATGTGTTCCTGGTGATGTGACACTCCATGACTCTTCTCATTTTTTAAAAATCTTTTGTTATTTATTCTTTCAATAAAATATATTTTTTCTTCATGTGTTAATTCACTATTTTCTTCTATTTTTTGTTGGTTTATTGTTTGATTGGAAATGTGAATTATTTGTGACCGATTTTTTTCTTTGGTTACCCTTTTGTATGTACAAAAGTAGCAGTCATCACTAGGTGTCAACAGGGTGTCACATCCCTCAGAAGACCTTGAGTTAGACGGTCATGTTGGGTAATGAATTGCAAGTCTTCTTTAGAGATGGTGTGATTTGTGTCCCATATTAAATGGATTCAGTTTCTTCTGGTGCTGAAGAGGTTTACAACTCTTTCTATGTTGGTCAGAAACATGAAATTCCATTTCAGCTGCTTCTGATATGGTCATTACCTCTTCCTATATAAACTAGTCAGACCTTCTTGTCTCTGCCGGAGAAAGATTCATCTTCCTGTGCTGTGTCTTAAAGCTAAGTGGTTGGAGTAGAGTTGTTGTAGAAGAGTTCTGTGATTTGTTGTAGTACTTGTGTGTTTATCTCCTGATTCCTGTTACCACTTAGTTTACTCCTCCCTGTCCCTATCTTCCTCCCTATTGTTTGTTAGTGCTTTTGTATGATAGAGGTTTTCTGCTACTCCTGTTTTGTTTTTGTGTCTTGTTTATATTACAATTCTGTCCCATTTCTTATGGAGCGAGGGAGGGTACAGATCAGGATTTGACAGAAGCTTAGTAAGGTTGAAGACTCGGGCCTCTCTACCTTCAAGAGTACCCATGGGACAATGATAGTTAGGGTTCCAGTGACATTTTGAGGCCTCACTCCCTTACCGAAGACTGTTATAGCATGGCACTATGATTTCGCAATTCCCTACAGATCATAAGCTTGCAAAACGAAAGCTCTTTTTCTTCCCTTTAGACCACAGTTGTGATTTTTCTATACAAACAGAACACACTACATGTGGAGTCCAAGACTTGACCTGATCACCTAGTTTTGCAACAAAGTACGCATAATACACTTTTCTAATGAAGCTCGTAATGTTCCTTTGTCGTTCCGTCACTGCAAAACAATGGCAAATGTAGCAAAAGTTCTCGGGTGAATTACGACACCCCCCTGTAGCCATTTTGATCACGTTGTTAGAAACAGCAGAAGCTTACTCCACTACAACCACTAAATACTGAAAGGAATTGTGGTACACAAACCACTATACTCTTATGAACTGTCTCAGTTCTTATACTGCTGAGGTAAAATGAAAGCTGTGCTCTGATTGGTTGCTATGGACACCTCCACACTGTTATGAACTATGACTAAATAAACTGTCTTCACTGCCCATAACAACCAATCAAAGCACAACTTTTATTCCTTAACCCCTTCATGAACTTGCCATTTTTTGCAATTCTGAGCAGTGTCCCTTTATGAGGTAATAACTCAGGAACGCTTCAACAGATCCTAGCGATTCTGAGACTGTTTTTTCGTGATATATTTTGCTTCATGTTAGTGGTAAATTTAGGTCGATAAATTTTTGCGTTTATTTGTGAAAAAAATTTAAATTTGTCGAAAATTTTGAAAATTTCGCTATTTTCAAAATTTTAATTTTTATTCTGATAAATGAGAGAGTTATATAAGTGACACAAAATAGTTAATAAATAACATTTCCCCATGTCTACTTTACATCAGTACAATTTTGGAAACAAAACTTTTTTTGTTAGGAAGTTATAAGGGTTAAAAGTTGACCAGCGATTTCTCATTTTTACAGCAAAATTTACAAAACCATTTTTCTTAAGGACCACCTCACATTTGAAGTCACTTTGAGGGGTCTATATGTTAGAAAATACCCAAAAGTGACACCATTATAAAAACTGCACCGCTCAAGCTACTCAAAACTACATTCAAGAAGATTATTAACCCTTCAGGTGCTTCACAGGAACTAAAGCAACGTGGAAGGAAAAATGGACATTTTAATTTTTCCAACCAAAATTTTATTTTAGCATCAATTTTTTCATTTTTGCATGGGCAACAGGATAAAATGGATCCTAAAATTTGTTGGGTAATTTCTCCTGAGTACACACATACCTCATATGTGGTCATAAACCACTGTTTGGGCGCACGGCAGGGCTCAGAAGGGAAGGAGCGCCATTTGACTTTTTGAATGGAAAATATGCTGGAATATTTAGCGGTTGCCATGTCGCATTTGGAGAGTCCCTGTGTGTCTAAACATTGGAGCTCCCCCACAAGTGACCCCATTTTGGAAAACTAGACCCCTCAAGGAACTTATCTAGATGCATAGTGAGCACTTTGAACCACCAGGTGCTTCACAAATTGATCCGTAAAAAAAATAAAGTACTTTTTTTTCACAAAAATTTATTTTTAGCCTCAGTTTTTTCATTTTCACATGGGCAACAGGATGAAATGGCTCTTAAATTTGTTGGGCAATTTCTCCTGAGTACACAGACACCTCATATGTGGTCATAAACCCATGTTTGGGCGCACGGTAGGGCTCAGAAGGGAAGGAGCGCCATTTGACTTTTTGAATGGAAAACTAGCTCCAATCATTAGCGGACACCATGACGTGTTTGGAGAGCCCCTGTGTTCCTAAACAGTGAAAAAACCCTCATGTGACACCATTTTGGAAACTAGACCTCTTATGGAACTTATCTAGATTTTTCGTGAGCACTCTGAACCCCCAAGTGCTTCACAGAAGTTTATAACGCAGAGCAGTGAAAATAAAAAAAAATCATTTTTTTTCCTCAAAAATGATTTTTTAGCCCGCTATTTTTTATTTTCACAAGGGTAACAGGAGAAATTTGACCACAAAAGTTGTTGTGCAATTTGTCCTGAGTACACCAATACCCCATATGTGGGGGGAACCACTGTTTTGGTGCATGGGAGAGCTCAGAAGGGAAGGAGCGCCATTTTGGAATGCAGACTTGATGGAATATTCTGCGGGCATCATGTTGCGTTTGCAGAGCCCCTGATGTGCCTAAACAGTAGAAACCCCCACAAGTGACCCCATTTTGGAAACTAGACCCCCCAGGGAGCTTATCTAGATGTGTAGTGAACACTTTGAACCCTCAAGTGCTTCACAGAAGTTTATAAACGCAGAGCAGTAAAAATAAAAAAATCATTTTTGTTTCTCAAAAATCATTTTTTAGCCCGCTATTTTTTATTTTCCCAAGGGTAACAGGATAAATTGGATGCCAAAAGTTGTTGTCCAGTTTTTCCTGAGTACGCTGGTGCCCCATATGTGGGGGGGAACCACTGTTTGGGTGCATGGCAGGGCTCGGAATAAAGGGAGCACTGTTTGACTTTTTGAACGCAAAATTTGCAGGAATCAATGGTGGCGCCATGTCGTGTATGGACACCCCCTGATGTGCCTAAATAGTGGAAACCCCTCAATTCTAACTCCAACCCTAACCCCAACACACTTCTAACACTAACCCTAACCTCTGCACACCCCTAACCCTAATCCAAATCCTAACTATAACCCTAACCCCAACACATCCCTAACCCTAATCCCAACTCTTACCATAACCCTAACCACAAGCCTAACCCTAATCCCAACCCTAACCACAAAACACCCCTAACACTTATCCTATCTCTAACCATAACCACAAACCTAACCCTAATCCCAACCCTAACCCTAATTCCAACCCTAACCCTAATTCTAACCCTAACCCTAATTCTAACCCTAAGGCTAACCCTAAGGCTAACCCTAAGGCTAACCCTAACCCTAGTTCTAACCATAACCCTAGTTCTAACCCTGACCCTAAGGCTGGGTTCATATTGCGTTTTACCAGCCCGTTCAACACATAGCGTTGACGGGCGGGTAACGGTATAGCATTACGCGATCGCGTTATGTTATACCCGCTAGCGCAGATGAATCAGCAGATGATTCATCTGTGCTAGCGGTGATGGAGCCCAGACGCTGCAGGCCGCGTCTGAGGCTCCGTCACTGAATGAATGAATGTGCCCACAAATGGGGGCGAATGGCAGCATTAACGGACTGCGTTACACCGCGTTATACTGCGGTGTAACGCAGTCTATCTAATGGACTGCCATAACGCAATATGAACACAGCCTTATAATCGTAGCCCTAACCCTAATAAAAAGATTAAAAAAATATATATATATATATTTTTTATTTTATTTGTCCCTACCTATGGGGGTGATAAATGGGGCGTTTATTTACTTTTTTTTTGATCACTGTGAGAGTTTATCACAGTGATCAAAATAAATTTTTTTGACTCTGGAGGGCACACTGCGCATGCGCCGGCCGGCGGGCGCACTGCGCATGCGCCCGCCATTTTGCAAGATGGCGTCGCCCATGAAACATCCCGGACGGACGCCGGGATGGATCCAGGGACATCGGAGGACCGGGAGAGGTGAGTAGGGGGGTTCGGAAGGAAAGGGGGGATCGGAAGGTGGGGGCAGCGGAGGCAAGGAGGAGGGGAGCATTTAGTGATGACGGTGACCGATCGCCGCCATCTATCGTGGCGGCGGCCGATCACCACAGTGACTCGTGTAGGGGGGGTCGGATCTTGGTATCCAGCCATGACAGATGCTATTGTAGCATCGGCCATGGCTGGATTGTAATATTTCACCAAATTTCACTGGTGAAATATTACAGATTGCTCTAATTGGCTGTTTCACTTTTAACAGCCAATCAGAGCAATCGTAGCCACGTGGGGGTTAAGCCAACCCCCTGTGGTGAAGCACAAAGGGTCTTGTGCCTGCAGGTCGGGTGACCTTTCAGTGACCCCGGTCACCCGACCCGCAGGAACACGATCCTTTCATTACACATACGCTGTGTCACAGGTCGGGAAGGGGTTAAACTGCTGAGGTAAAATGAAAGATATGCTGTGATTGGATGCTATGAACACCACCACAGTCTTTGGAAGCTGGGTTAAAATAATCTTCTCTACCCACAGCGGCCAGTCACAGCACAGCGTCCAATAATTTCTAACCAATCGAATGACACTAATAAATATTTTTGCAAGTAATTGACAGTTATATAGAGGCTTCAGCCATGCTATGTATAAAAAAAATCACGATTTCCTATGAGCACTGGTCACAAGCCGGCACTTACAGCAGTTAAGTAATAACATGCACGAGGGTATTCTGTAGACCCTCAGCTGTCATGACAACCCATGCGATCACGTGACAGGGATGCCAATGGGCGGACTAGTTTCGCACTTCCAGCTGGCACGGTTAAATACCGCTGTCAGTGATCAACTATGGTATTTAACTTGTTAACATCTGCAGGTGAATCTCCCAGCCAATTTCCTGGGAGACATCTTGTATAAAAGGCACCCTCCCCTACTGTGAGGTGCCTGAGCAACTAACTTGAAATCTGTGGGTGCTGTGTAACAATGGCTCACATGAAAACACCAAAAGCTAAAAATAAAAATTAACTTTTATTAAGTGAATTAAATGGACTAGCAATAACTGTGACAACAAACACATCAAATCAAAAAAATGTGCCAGCTGGTTTGGCATCCATCATTTAGTGATTGTGTTTGAATGACTTCATCACACATTTAGGGCCTTACAGTGCAATTAGGGCGCCAATTGTGTATATTTATAGTGTGCCAACCTCCACTGGTAAACAGGCAATAGGTGAGGCATTGTATCCATAGGGTAACCTAGTGTGCATCTTTTTTGTTTTGGTGTGTTTGTTATCATAGTTGTTGTTAGTCCTTTTAATTTACTTCATAAAAGTTCATTTTAATTTTTATCTTTTTCTTGGGGTTTTTCATGCAGGTGCCTGAACAACGCTTATAGTACTGTTAGGTGGTAGGTGGGCAAAGTCATTCTATGTGTAAGTGTGTGTGTGTAGCCCATTCACTATCTCCATCCATCCCTCACTCCCTCAAGATGGCTGGACCATCATTGTAAATGCACCATTGTATATACACACCTGTACTTTGTATCTCCCCCACCTCATTGTAGATTGTAAGCTCTCACGAGCAGGGGCGGCTTATTTTGCTTTAATTATTGTATTGTTAACGTTGTTACTTATGACTTGTGTTCTGAAACTGTTAAACTGTAAAGCGCTGCGGAATATGATGGCGCTATATAAATATAGATTATTATTATTAGGTGGTAACTGTATATTGCCAGTCTGATAGTGTCCAATGTGCAATATTTAGCCCTTGTTTCCAGTGACCACGCATCGGCGGTACCTGTCTGCCAACCTGAGGACTGAATACCCGGGAATTAATGAGGTATTGGTCGATATTTCTTGATTTGTTTTAGGAGGATTTTTAGACCTCTTCTTGTGGCTTTGCTATTAAGTTTAGTGTTAGGACTCACAATTGTGTGGACCCTTGACGAGGGTTGCGAGCTTGCATGTCTTGGCCAAAATATCGACCAATACCTCATATATTACTTATATGTATATTATTTTACACTTCATTTTTCAGGGTGCAGCCAGGCCCAGCATTTTTGGCCTTGTAAACTGGGGTTCTGGTCTCATGGGATGCATTTAAATAGTGCTGGGCAGCCCGCCTAATCTAATAGTATGGGCGTCACTAATAGGCTGTAAGCCAGATACTATGCATTACCTGTTTGTGAAAAGCACCCTATACAAGCCGCTTTTGTGCAATCTAATACTAAGCAATCACCCACTCCATGAATTGGAAGGATGTGAGTGGTTGTCTCATCAGTATTTTGCATCTGTGTTGCAGACATCTTTACTAAATGGGTTTGCTACATCCTGAGAGTTCATTACTTCTGAGAACTGGGCAGGTAAGCACTTCTGCACCTTTTTTGCTGTATTAATTCTTGAATTTTGGAGGATTTTTAGTCCTCTTTTTCTGGCTTTTCTATTAAGTTTACTGGATACCCGGGCCAGAACTGTGAACTTAACCCTGTAGCTGCTGTGTCTGCATGGGGAGTACCTGTCCCTGTGGCCGTCCAGTGTGAACTTCCCGAGAGGCCATCCGTTATGAACTTATCCCTGTGGCTGACCTGTCTGCACAGGGAGAACTTGTCTCCGAGGCAGTCCTGTGTGAACTTATCCCAAGAGTCCGTCCTGTCTGAATTTGTCCAAGTGGCTGTCCTACTCTGTCTGTTAAGCAGAAGTAGTATCTCTGCCCTTTGGGGTCAACAGCTATGGCCGGATGTCGCCCTGGAATGGCAGCTACCTGCCTCACAAGTCAGACCTCATCACTAGAGGCTCCAGTGAACACCAAAATAGCTGCTTAGTCACGCCCCTCCAGGGTATGTCTGGTCCATGGCACATTGTGTCCATGATCCACATGTGTCCTTTGGCAAACTTTGGACTGTGAGCACCATTGGTCTTTAGAAAGTTTATAAAGTTTATTCATCCTTATACAAAGCACTGTGTACATTGTCACTAGGCGTATAATGAAATAAATATTAGCATTGACTTAAATGGTTTCTAATCTATAAATATTGACCAAGATATCATCAGAGTGTAACCATCTTCTTCACATTTTCTGTTATATATAATTATCTTACACTAGCCCAAAAAAATATAAAAAGTCACTTTAACCTAAACAATCTGACGATTATCATGTCTTAGTTAATGACAAAGATATTATTTGTGGACAATGTAATGGAAAATAAATTGTTACATGTTCAATGAGTCAGATCATACAGAATAATTTAGCAACATATTAATTAAATAATATCTCAAAGAAGTACGGGATGATTAACTATAGAGGAAGAGATGACCAATCAGTGCAGAAGAGCAAATGTTTTAGACAGATTATCCAACCATGGGTGAAAGCTAACAAAGCAGAGAAGGAAATAGCATTGGTCTCACCTCTGATGACCATGTATATCACATTGATTCAGTGGCATTGCTAGGGCTGGTGTCACCCGGTGCGGTATAAAATGGTGTCACCTCCACCCCCAAACATTTTTAGCCATATAACAAGAAATATGTTGGAAGAAATCTAAGTTACTGCTTCTTAACCAAAAAAATAATGTTTTTTTTTTAAGTTCAACCTTTACTGCATAAGCATTTTTGCAACAGGAGGAAAAAAATATAAATAATTAAATAACACAAAATTGAACAGGAACAAATAAATAAATAATTAAATAACACAAAATTGAACAAGAACAAGTATAAGTGCACCTAAAGAACATCTCAATTAATTCAGAACTTTGCTTTTCTGGCTTTCAAAGCCGCAAAACTGTTAACTACTTCATCAAAATCAATGGTTTGCACTAATTCACTTTCAACTGACAACAGTGCAAGATCGGAAAGCCGAGATTGTGCCATTGTAGATCTTAGATAATTTATATGGCCCTTCTTTATACTGCCACCCGTAGCGACCCCCATAGTCATGCTGCTGCACATATATGGCCCATGATCGTACTGCCACCCATAGCGACCCCTATAGTAATGCTGCTGCACATATATGGCCCATGATCGTACTGCCATCCATAGCGACCCCCAGTCATGCTGCTAGCTTGCACACATATGGCCCCCCCTTATCACACTGCCACCCATAGCGACCCCCATTAATGCTGCTGGCCTGCACAGTGCACACATATGGCCCCCCCCTATCATACTGCCACCCATAATGACCCCCAGTCATGCTGCTGGCATGCACACATATGGCCCCTTATCATACTGCCACCCATAGCGACCCCCAGTCATGCTGCTGGCCTGCACAGTGCACACATATGGCCCCCCCTATCATACTGCCACCCATAGTGACCCCCAGTCATGCTGCTGGCATGCACACATATGGCCCCTTATCATACTGCCACCCATAGCGACCCCCAGTCATGCTGCTGCCTGCACAGTGCACACATATGGCCCCCCCCATCATACTGCCACCCATAGCGCTCCTCTCTGTGCAGTGAATAATAAAAAAAAAAACACTCTTTACTCTGAGTATAATACATCCCCAGCTTTATACACCCCTCACCTGGGGCTGGGACTGGAGCGAGGAGACTGTCTGGAGGGAGGCAGAGGGAGTGACGTCACGGGGAGCGCGCCGGCTCTTCACTCCTCTCCCACTGTCTGTAGCCGGCGCGCTCCGCCTCCTAAGAGCAGCAGCAAGCAATGCCTGCTGCTCTGCTCTCACCAGCGGTCACCGTCTCAACTCAGCTGATCGCGCCCGCAGCAGGAGTAGCGCGATCAGCTGAGACCGGCTGGTGGTGTCACCCCAAGCACAGGTGTCGTCACCTGGTGCGGCCCACACCCCCCACACCCGGGTCACAACGCCACTGCATTGGTTATATCTTAACCATAGATTTCAACATTTAGAGCATGGCTAAACTTCAAAACGCAGTCCTGTGTATTCCTAGCACTGTATCTAAAGTTCAGTGCTATCATCTAGCCTAGTGATACCCTTTTTACAGTCATGAAACTACAATTCAGCAAAGAGTAAATAACTCTGATCTGTTTTACAAACACTGTTATACCACCACTAGCGTGTGCCGTATTCCCTGAGCTCAAGGTAATTGGGGTAAGCAGCACAATTCTGCTCCAGGTAGAGAAGAGTGAATCTACTGAACATCCTTTTTGGCCATGTTCACATGTTCAGTATTTGATCAGTATTTGTAAGCTAATATCAGGAGTGGAACAATCAGAGGAAAAGTATAATAGAAACACGTTAACCACTTCTACAGTTTTTACTCACTCCTGGTTTTGCCTTACAAATACTTATGTGAAATACTGCAAAATACTGAAAATGTTAATGTGGCCCTAAGCTGATTTATTTGGGCCAGTAGATTTGATTTGGGTTGAATAAAATCAATCTGAATTGAAAGAGCTCTCCAAAAAATGTTCATTATGCTCTGAAATCCTTCTAAAACTCAAAGCATAATAAATGGAGGGTGGAAAAGGAGTTAAAAAGTAATAGGTCCACTGTGTTTTATGAAGACTAAAGTCAGCTCAGCCATCTAGCATGAAATTTTAGAGCACTTCATGCCTCCCTCTTCTGCCGACAAGCTTTTTGGAGTTGGACATTTCATTCTCCAGCAGGACTTGGCATCGGTCCACACTGTCAAAATTACCAATACTTGGTTTAAAAACAACAGTATCACTGTGCTTGATTGGCCGGCAAACTAGTGTTACCTTAACCCCATAGGGAATCTATGGGGCATTGTCAAGAGGAAGATGAGAGACACCAGACCCAACAATGCAGACGAGCTGAAGGCTGCTATCAAAGCAACCTGGGCTTCCATAACACCTCAGCAGTGCCACAGGCTGATCTCCTCAATGCCAACACCGCATTGATGCAGTAATTGATGAAAAAGGAGCCTCGACCAAGTATTAAATGCATTTACTGAACATACATTTCAGTAGCCCAACATTTCGGATTTTAAAATAATTTTTTCAAGCTGGTGTTATAAAGTATTCTAATTTACTGAGATAATGACTTTTGGGTTTTCATTGGCTGTAAGCCATAATCGTCAACATTAACAGAAGTAAATACTAGAAATAGATCACTCTGGTTGTAATGACTCTATCTAATATATGAGTTTCACTTTTTGTATTGAAGAACTGAAATAAATTAAATTTTTGATGATATTCTAATTTTGTGAGATGCACCTGTTATGATTGGGTAACCGAGGACGATAATGGCAAAATAGACTAGGCAACCAGACACCCAGAGAGGTTGGTAACTTAGTGGCTTGCAGACTCCTAAACTGACAACACAACTAAAATTAGCCGTGGGACGTACCTACGATGCCCTAGACGCCTCGACACAGCCAAAGAGTTAACTAAGCTTAAAAAGCGAAAGGGGAAAGCTATACTGCCCCGAGTAGAGCCCCAAAGTAATAGATAGCCCCCAAACATATATTGCCAGTGAGACCAGATGAAGCACAAAACACAGGCAGAAAATAGAGTAAGCAAATGATGGGGCCAAAACTGTCTGGATAGAACAGGACAGGAAAGGATACTGTCTGCAATCCAGCAAAAACCCTAAGAAAAATTCCAACACGTCTGATATGCAAAAATACTGAGGCCACACGACCTCTCCCCCACTAAATCAGAACTCTGGTGTGAACGGGAAGCAAAACAACAGATACTGAAATAACAGAAAAGAATGACATAAGCTGTGGCAAAATGAAAAGAGAGTCCAGCACAGGTCCCAGCAGGGAACCTGGCTGAGCTCACACCAGCAAGGCAGAAAACAGAGAAAAGCAAAAGGGAACAAATGCCATAGAGAAAACAGACAAATAACTTATCTGAAAGCTGCAGGACAAAGCAGGTAGCAAGTAGACTTCCAGAAGGCTCAGGAAGAAAACCAAATCACCGGCAGCCACTAGGGGAAGGCTGCTCACTTAAATCATCTCCCAGTCAGTAACACCTGATCTCCAATCATCCTCTTCAGGTGATTGACTTCTGTCAGCTCCATTACCAGCAGCAACCACCAGAGGGAGCCCAAACTCAGAAGCCAGATTCAAAGTATTCACAACAAGCACCTATATATGCAGTTCTTTGCAAAAGTATTCATACCCCCTTGGCTTTTTAGCTATTTTGATGCAATCTGTGCTTAAATATTTTTGTAGTCCGATTAGTATGTGATACATCAGCACTAAATAGTATAAGTTGGTGAAGTGAAGTTAGAAAAATATAGACCTAAATTAAATTCATTGGATCATATATTTAAAAATTGGCATGTGCATACGTATTCACCCCTTTTGCTATGAAGCCCCTAAAAATTTCAGGTGCAAGCAATTACCTTCATAAGTCACATGCTTTGTGGAAGAAAGTCCACTTGTGTGCAATCCAAGTGTCACCCGTCTGTCAGTATATACACGCCTTTTCTGTAAGGCCACAGAGGCTGCAACACCTTTAAGGAAGAGGCACCACTAACCAAACATCATCATGAAGACAAAGAAGAGCGCCAAACAAGTCACGGACAAAGTTGTTGACAAGTACAAGTCAGGGTTTGGTTTAAAAAAAATATCCCAATCTCTGATGATCTCTCCCGTAGTCTACGTAATCCAGATTGTCCCACGGTGATCTCACGTTTAGAACAATCACATCAGGAGATGTAACTGCTCTACCCGGCCGCTGGCGATACACTCACAGGAGGTAATTTCTCCCGCAGTGTATCACTGAGCTGCTGTGAGAGAGTTCACCGGAGTTCATCAGCTCCGGTGCTCTCACTTACGGCAGCGCTGTATGAGAACTTTCCAATGCAGCAGTAGTGCAGTATGGGAGATCACTGGAGCTGATCAGCTGATGAACTCCGGTGAACTCGCTCACAGCAGCTCAGTGATACACTGCAGGAGCGATTACCTCCTGTCAGTGTATCGCCGGCTGTCTTTGAGAGCAGTCACATCACTGCTGTGACTGCTCTTAAAAAGTGATCAGGATCGTCATGGGACATTATGGATCATCTTCTCTGCGGACGGGTGAGGAATATTGTGGTTTATTATTTTATTTTTGTTGCAGGAGACGTTGGCTTCGGTGGATTAGGCGTTCGGTAAGTATGGTTTAATTAAGATTATTAAAAGAGTCTGTGTTAATTTTTCAAATGAAGGACTTTATTTAGGGGTGTGTTTTTATACAATTTCACTATGTGGTTACTAATGGATAGGTGTCTTATAGACGCCTCTCCAATACTAATCTATGGGCTTGATATCAACTGACAATACAAAGGTGACATCAATTCCACAAATATGAACCCCACTTGCCACCACTACAGGGCAAGTGGGAAGAGCAAGACAAAGCGCCAGATTTGGCGCATCTTATAAATGTGCCTTTTCTGGGGCGGCTGAGAACTGATGTTTTTAGTCTGGGAGAGGCCAATATCCATGGCCCCTTCCTAGGCTATTAATATCCACTCGCAGCTGTCTGCCTAGGCTTTGCTGGTTACTAATTATAGGGGTACCCATGTCATTTTTTTTTGGTGTGTCTCCCATTTTAATAGCCAGTAAAGGCTAAGTATACAGCTGTGAGCTGATATTAATAGCCTGGGAAGCTCCATGGGTATTAACTCCTTCCCAGGCTATAAAAAACAGCCCCAGCCATCGGCTTTCCCTCTGCTGGTTATTAAAATTACGCGGGAGCCCACGCAATTGTTTTCAGTTTTTTTTTCGTTAACCATAACGGTTGCTGTCTGGTTACATTGCAAAATACTTATGAAATGTACCATATGTAAACTTTCGACTTTGCAGTAATAAAAATGCCTTAAAACATTCTCTCTCTCTCATTATTGAGAAAAACATGCATATGTGTCTTTTTATATAGTGTATGTAAACTTACAGTTTCAACTGTATATACTGTTATGTTTCGGTAGCTGAGGAATGCAGGTAAAAAAGGCAATACACCAGAGCAGTTGGAATCTATGAGATTGCAGTACCCTGACTAACCACCACAACTAGAGGCAGCCGTGGAGCGTTCCTACGTTGGTCCTAGACGCCTCGTCACAGCCTGAGAAACTAACTACACCTAAAGATAGAAAGAGGAAAGCTATCTGCCCCGGAGCAGATCCCCAAAGAACATAGAAAGCCCCCAAACATGTAATGGCGGTTAGACAAGAAGAAATACTGACACAGACAGAAAAAAGTATGAGCAAACGTTGGGGCCCAAACTACCTAAATAGAAAAGGATAGGAAGGGCACTTACTGCAATCCCAAAAAACCCTGAAAAGCACCAACTCTACTAATTTCAAAAACACCTGAGATCACACGACCTCTACCACCTAAATTAGTTCTCTGGTGTAACAAAATCAAAACAGCAGCCACTGAAAAAACTGGAAAAAGCAAATGTACAAACATCAGTGGCTGAACTAAACTGAGAGGGCAAAAGCCCCGGAGGGGACCCTGAAGGCCCCACAGAAGTGCAGGACAAAATGCAAAAATCAAACACAAAAACAAAAAGAAGAAAATGTCTTATCTGTTAGCAGGAGATGCAGACACGACACAGCAGGCTACAAAGGAAACAGGAATCAAGGATTGAGACCAGAACAATTGATCACCGGCAACCCTGATGGGAAGGTGACTCCCTTATATAAGACCAGTCAGTAACACCTGATTCCCAATCCTCACAATCTTCACTGGACAGTCCAGTACCGCTTGTAACCACCAGAGGGAGCCTCTGCTCAGAACTCATTTCAAGTCCATTCACAACAGTACCCCCCCTTGAGGAGGGGTCACCGAACCCTCACTTGAGCAACCAGGTCGGTCAGGATGAGTTCTATGATACGCACGGATGAGTCTCCTAGCATGGATGTCCGAAGCAAACACCCAAGAATTGTCTTCCTGACCATAACCTCTCCACTTAACCAAATACTGGAGTTTCCGTCTAGAAAAACGAGAATTCAATATTTTCTCAACCACAAACTCCATATTGCCCTCAACCAGAACAGGGTCAGGAGGCAAAGCGTAGGAACCACTGGCTCAACAAACCTCTTCAACAAGGACTTGTGGAACACGTTATGGATCTTAAATGTCCCTGGAAGAAGCAAACGAAAAGAAACAGGATTAAGAATCTCCATGATCTTATAAGGTCCAATGAACCTAGGCTTAAATTTAGGAGATGCCACTCTCAAAGGAATATTTTTTGAGGACAACCAGACCAAGTCCCCCACTTTAAACCGAGGACCATCA
>JARQOD010000005.1:160450536-160635656 GCA_033576555.1 Oophaga sylvatica | reverse complement strand
GATTTCCATAATCGCAGTCACGTGCAAAATAAAGCCTCAGCTACGTGTCTCAATAAAACATTGAAAGAAACAGCAGAGATTCTAGTGAGAACGTGATGCAACTATGCAAATTGCATACCAAGGTCATATGATGACTGCTGGCACTAAAAAATGGAGGGAAATCCAAATCACTAGGATTCTATTAACTGTAGGGCTTCCCAAAAGTTTCCTCAAGGGTGGACAACCCCTTTAACCCTTCACCCCCAAGGGTGGTTTGCACGTTAATGATAGGGCCAATTTTTACAATTCTGACCACTGTCTCTTTATGAGGTTATAACTCTGGAACGCTTCAACGGATCTTCGCGATTCTGAGATTGTTTTCTCGTGACTATTGTACTTCACGTTAGAAGTATAATTTCTTCGATATAACTTGCGTTTATTTTTGAAAAAAACACAAATATGGCGAAAATTTTGAAAATTTTGCAATTTTCAAATTTTGAATTTTTTTCCCTTAAAATAGAGAAATATGTCACACAAAATAGTTAAGAAATAACATTTCCCACATGTCTACTTTACATCAGCACAATTTTGGAACCAACATTTTTTTTTGTTAGGAAATTATAAGGGTTAAAAGTTGACCAGTGATTTCTCATTTTTACAACAAAATTTACAAAGCCATTTTTTTAGGGACCACCTCACATTTGAAGTCACTTTGACGGGTCTATATAGCAGAAAATACCAAAAAGTGACACCATTCTAAAAACTGCACCCCTCAAGGTACTCAAAACCACATTCAAGAAGTTTAATAACCCTTCAGGTGCTTCACAGGAGCTGAAGCAACGTGGAAGGAAAAAATTAATATTTAACTTTTTAGCCACAAAAATGATCTTTTACAAACTTTTTTTTATTTTGACAAGGGTAAAAGGAGAAAATGGGCAGATAAAGTTGTTGTGCAATTTCTCCTGAGTACGCCAATACCCTATATGTGGGGGAAAACCACTGTTTGGGCACATGGCAGAGCTCATAAGGGAAGGAGCGCCGTTTGACTTTTTCAAACTAAAATTGGCTGGAGTTGAGATTGGACGCCATGTCGTGTTTGGAGAGCCCCTGATGCGCCTAAACAGTGGAAACCTCCCACAAGTGACACCATTTTGGAAACTAGACCCCCCTAAGGAACTTATCTAGATCTGTTGTGAGCACTTTGAACCCCAAAGTGTTTCACAAAAGTTTATAATGCCTGGGTGTGAAAAAAAAAAAACAATTTTCCACAAATTTTTTAGATTTTTTCCCAAGGAAATTGGACCCCAAAAGTTGTTGTCCAATTTGTCCTGAGTACGCTGATACCCCATATGTGGGGGGGGGAAACTGTTTGGGCGCACGGCAGGGCTTGGAAAGGAAGCAGTAACGTGTTGGAATGCAAACATTGATGGGGGTCATGTTCCATTTGTAGTGCCCCAGATGAGCCTAAACAGTGGAAACCCCCCACAAGTGACCCCATTTTGGAAGCTAGACCCCCTAAGGAACTTATCTAGATCTTTGGTGAGCACTTTGAACCCCCAAGTCACTTAGTCACTAATTTTTTATTTTCCCATAGGTAACAGGAGAAATTGGACCTCAAAAGTTGTTGTCCAATTTGTCCTGAGTATGCTGATACCCCATATGTAGGGGGGAACCACTGTTTGGGCGCATGGCAGAGCTCGGAATGGAAGGAGCACCATTTGACTTTTTCCAACCAAAATTGGCTGGAATTGAGATTGGACGCCATGTTGCATTTGGAGAGTCCCTGATGTGCCTAAACAGTGGAAACCCCCCACAAGTGACACCATTTGGGAAACTAGACCCCCTAAGGAACTTATCTAGATCTTTGGTGAGCAATTTGAACCCCCAAGTGCTTCACACAAGTTTATAACGTAGAGCCGCAAAATTAAAAAATCATATTTTTTCCACAAAATTGATCTTTTCACCCCAATTTTTATTTTTCCAAGGGTAACAAGACTCCAAAAGTTATTGTGCAATTTGTCCTGAGTACGCTGATACCCCATATGTGGGGGTAAACCACTGTTTGGGTGCATGGCAGAGTTTGGAAGGGAAGGAAGCGCCGTTTGACTTTTTCAACGCAGAATTGGCTGGATGCCATGTCGTGTTTGGAGAGCTCCTGATCTGCCTAAACAGTGGAAACCCCCCACAAATGCCACCATTTTGGAAACTAGACCCCTTAAGGAACTTATCTAGATGTGTGATGAGCACTTTCAACCCCAAAGTGCTTCACAGAAGTTTATAACGTACAGCCGTAAAATAAAAAATCTTTTTTTTTTTTTGCAAAAATGATTTTTTCGCCCCCAATATTTTATTTTCACAAGGGTAGCAGGAGAAATTGGACCCCAAAAGTTGTTGTCCAATTTGTCCTGAGTACGCTGATACCCAATATGTGGGAGAAAACTACTGTATGGGCACACGTCGGGGCTCGGAAGGGAAGTAGTGACGTTTTGGATTGCAGACTTTGATGGAATGGTCTGGGGGCGTCATGTCGCATTTGGAGAGCCCCTGATGTGCCTAAACAGTGGAAACCCCCCACAAGTGACCCCATTTTGGAAAATAGACCCACAAGGAACTTATCTAGATGTGTGGTGAGCACTTTGAACCCCGAAGTGCTTCCCAGAAGTTTATAACGTACAGCCGTAAAAATAAAAAATCCTTTTTTTTTTTTACAAAAATGATTTTTTCGCCCCCAATATTTTATTTTCACAAGGGTAACTGTTGTGAATGGGTTTGAGATGAGTTCTGAGCAGAGGCTCCCTCTGGTGGTTACAAGCGGTGCTAGTCTGTCCAGTGATGATTGTGAGGACTGGGAATCAGGTGTTACTGACTGGTCTTATATAAGGGAGTCACCTTCCCATCAGGGTTGCCGGTGATCAATTGTTCTGGTCTGAATCCTTTATTCCAGTTTCCCTTGTAGCCTGCTGTGTCGTGTCTGCATCTCCTGCTACAGATAAGACATTTTCTTCTTTTGTGTTTGTGCTATATTTTTGCATTTTGTCCTGCACTTCTGTGGGGGCCTTCAGGGTCCCCTCCGGGGGCTTCTGCCTCTCAGTTTTGTTCAGCCACTAATGTTTGTACTTTTGCTTTTTCCAGCTTTTTCAGTGGCTGCTGTTTTGATTTTGTTACACCAGAGAACTAATTTAGGTGGAAGAGGTCGTGTGATCTCAGGTGTTTTGAAATTAGTAGAGTTGGTGCTTTGCAGGGTTTTTTGGGATTGCAGTAAGTCCCTTCCTATCCTTTTCTATTTAGTTAGTTTGGGCCCCAGCGTTTGCTCGTACTATTTTCTTTCTGTGTCAGTATTTCATCTTGTCTAACCGCCATTACATGTTTGGGGGCTTTCTATTATCTTTGGGGTTCTGCTCCGGGGCAGATAGTTTTCCTATATCTATCTTTAGGTGTAGTTAGTTTCTCAGGCTGTGACGAGGCGTCTAGGACCAACGTAGGAACGCTCCACGGCTGCCTCTAGTTGTGGTGGTTAGTCAGGGTACTGCAATCTCATAGATTCCAACTGCTCTGGTGTATTGCCTTTTTACCTGCACTCCTCAGGTACCGAAACATAACAGTATCACCGGCCTAAAAATTTAAAATTGTATGGTACTCAAAGAAGGGAAAAAATATTGTCAGAGTTGTCAGAGATATTTTTCTGTTTGTTGTATTGTTTTTTTTTTTCCCTCTGTATCTCTGGGTGCTGGGGAGGATCTTTTCTCTCAATGGAGTTTGCACAGTTGTCTGGCCGTGTGGATCAGCTTGCCACTGAGGTTCGGAGTATTGCTATCTATCTTGATGGGTTGCCTATTGTGGAACCTAGGATTCCCATGCCAGATTTGTTTTTAGGGGATCGAGCTAAGTTTCAGAATTTCAAAAATAATTGTAAATTGTTTTTTTGCCTTAAAATCTAAGTCCTCAGGGAACGCAGCGCAGCAGGTTCAAATTATCATCTCTCTCCTGCGCGGCGATCCTCAGGATTGGGCTTTTTCCCTGATACCTGGGGATCCTGTTTTGAGTGATGTTGATGCATTTTTTCAGGCCTTGGGGTTATTGTACGATGAGCCTAATGTCACTGATCAAGCTGAGAAAGCCTTGTTGGCATTAAATCATGGGCTTGATGACGCTGAGTTATACTGTCAGAGATTCCGTAGGTGGGCAGTCCTGACCAAATGGAATGACGACGCTTTGGCGGCCCTTTTCCGGAAGGGTCTGTCAGATAATGTAAAGGATATTATGGTGGGATTCCCTGTCCCCTCTGTTCTCAATGATTCTATGTCATTAACGATTCAAATTGACAGACGTTTGCGTGAGCGGAGAAGTATGCGTGGAATGGTGTTGCCTTGTGAACCAGCTTCTGAACCCATGCAGTGTGATAGAGTGGTGTCTGGGGCACAGCATCATGAGTTTCGAAAGCGCAATGGGTTATGTTTCTACTGTGGTGATGCCTCTCATGCTATTTCAGTCTGCCCTAAGCGGGGAAGACGTTTTGCACGCTCAGTTGTCTTGGGTAGTGTTCAGACTAAGTTTTTATTAACTGTCACTCTGATATGCTCTCTGTCCTCATTTTCTGCTCAGGCTTTCGTTGATTCTGGAGCAGCTATTAACCTGATGGATTATGATTTTGCTAAACGTTGTGGATTTCCCTTGATACCCCTACAGAAGTCTATTCCCCTACTGGGGATCGATTCTACCCCTTTGGCTGAGAATAAACCCCAGTTTTCTACTCAGGTGATAATGAGGGTTGAACCTGATCACCAGGAGTGCTGCAAATTTTTGGTTCTGTATAATCTTCATGACATTATCGTGCTGGGTTTTCCTTGGTTACAGTCTCATAATCCTGTTTTGGATTGGAAATCTGTGTCTGTAACCAGTTGGGGCTGCCAATGTGTTAATACCAACACTCCTGTTTTTTCTGCCTCCCCCCAGGCTCAGGATGTTCCTGACTTTTTGATTGATTTTTCTGATGTGTTTAGCGAAAGTAAATCTGCATTCTTGCCTCCCCATAGGAGCTATGACTGCGCTATTGAATTAGTGTCGGGTAGTAAATTCCCTAAAGGTCGCCTTTTTAACTTGTCTGTACCTGAACATGACGCTATGCGGTCTTATATCAAGGAATCATTGGAGAAGGGTCATATCAGACCATCCTCTTCACCCTTAGGTGCCGGTTTTTTCTTTGTGGCCAAAAAGGATGGTTCATTAAGGCCGTGTATTGATTATCGTCTCTTGAACAATATTACTGTGAAATATCAATACCCGTTACCCTTGATTTCTGACCTGTTTTCCAGGGTGAAAAACGCTACTTGGTTTACCAAGCTTGATCTCAGGGGGGCGTATAACCTTATTCGCATTAAGCACGGGGATGAATGGAAGACGGCATTCAATACCCTGAAGGGCATTTTGAGTACCTGGTGATGCCCTTTGGGCTCACTAATGCTCCTTCCGTCTTCCAGTCCTTCATGAATGACATTTTCAGGGATTTTGTGGACAAATTTCTTATTGTTTATTTGGATGATATCTTGATTTTTTCTAATGACTGGGACTCTCATGTGAAACATGTTCGAACTGTATTCCAGATTTTGAGAGAGAATGCTCTGTATGTGAAGGGATCAAAGTGTCTTTTTGGCGTACAGAGGATCTCATTTCTGGGATTCATTTTGTCCCCATCTGTTATTGAAATGGACCCGGTCAAGGTTCAGGCCATCTTGATTGGGTCCAACCTACTTCATTAAAGGCTCTTCAGAGATTTTTGGGTTTTGCCAATTTTTATCGTAAATTTATTGGTAATTTCTCGGTTATTGTTAAACCATTAACTGATTTGACCAGAAAGGGTTCTGATGTGGTGAATTGGCCTCCTGAGGCAGTCTCTGCATTTCAGGAACTTAAGCAGAGATTCACTTCTGCTCCTGTTCTACGGCAGCCTGATATTTCTCTGCCATTTCAGGTGGAGGTTGATGCCTCTGAAATTGGGGAGGTGCCGTTTTGTCCCAAAAAGATCCAGAGACCTCTAAAAGTAACCCTTGTGCCTTTTTCTCTCGAAAATTTTCTCCTACTGAGCGTAATTATGACGTGGGTAATCGGGAGTTATTGGCCATGAAGTGGGCTTTTGAAGAGTGGAGACATTGGCTGGAGGGAGCCAAACATCAGGTGGTGGTACTTACGGACCATAAGAATCTGGTCTATCTGGAATCTGCCAAGCGACTCAATCCTAGACAGGCCAGGTGGGCCTTGTTTTTCACACGTTTTAATTTTGTGGTTTCCTTTCTTCCTGGCACTAAGAATGTTAAGGCGGATGCCCTCTCGAGGAGTTTCCTTGCGGACTCTCCTGAGTTATCTGATCCTTCTGTTATTTTGAAAGAGGGTGTAGTTCTTTCCGCCATCTCGCCCAATTTGGGACTTGCTCTGGAGGGGTGTCAGGAGGATAGGCCCGAGTGCTGCCCTGTTGGAAAATTGTTTGTCCCGGACTAGTGGAAAAAGAGTGTGATGTCTGAGATTCATTGTTCCGCGTTGGCTGGGCATCCCGGAATTTTTGGTACCAGAGACTTGGTTAGTCGGTCCTTTTGGTGGCCTACCTTGTCTCGTGATGTCAGGGAATTTGTGCAGTCTTGCGGGACTTGCTCTCGCTCCAAGCCTTGCTCTCGCTCTAGTGGTTTGTTGATGCCATTGCCTGTGCCCAAGAGACCATGGACCCATATCTCTATGGATTTCATTTCCAACCTTCCTGTTTCTCAGAGAATGACCACCATCTGGGTAATTTGTGATAGGTTTTCCAAGATGATACATCTTGTGCCATTACCTAAGTTGCCTTCCTCCTCTGAATTGGTGCCGTTGTTCCTTCAGCACGTGGTTCGTTTACACGGCATTCCTGAGAACATTGTGTCTGACAGAGGAGTCCAGTTTGTTTCCAGATTTTGGAGGACTTTTTGTTCTAAACTTGGTGTTCAATTGTCTTTCTCCTTCGGCATTTCATCCTCAGACCAATGGTCAAACTGAGAGAACAAACCAGACATTGGAGACTTATCTAAGATGCTTTGTGTCTGCTGATCAGGATGACTGGGTCTCTTTTTTGCCTTTGGCTGAGTTTGCTCTTAATAATAGGGCTAGCTCTGCTACTTTGATGTCTCCGTTTTTCTGTAATTCTGGGTTTCACCCTCGATTTTCTTCAGGACAGACGGAGGCTTCTGTCTGTCCAGGTGTTGACTCTGTTGTGGAGCGTATGCAACTGATTTGGGACCAGGTAGTGGAGAGTTTGTCCCTCTCTCAGGAGAGGGCCCAGCGGTTTGCTAACCGGCATAGGACTGATGGTCCTCGGTTTAAAGTGGGGGACTTGGTCTGGTTGTCCTCAAAGAATATTCCTATGAGAGTAGCATCTCCTAAATTTAAGCCTAGGTTCATTGGACCTTATAGGATCATGGAGATTATTAATCCTGTTTCTTTTCGTTTGCTTCTTCCAGGGACATTTAAGATCCATAACGTGTTCCACAAGTCCTTGTTGAAGAGGTTTGTTGAGCCAGTGGTTCCTGCTGCTGTGCCTCCTGACCCTGTTTTGGTTGAGGGCAATCTGGAGTATGTGGTTGAGAAAATATTAGATTCTCGTTTTTCTAGACGGAAACTCCAGTATTTGGTTAAATGGAGAGGTTATGGTCAGGAAGACAATTCTTTTGTGTTTGCTTCGGACATCCATGCTAGGAGACTTATCCGTGCGTATCATAGAACTCATCCTGACCGACCTGGTTGCTCAAATGAGGGTTCGATGACCCCTCCTCAAGGGGGGGGTACTGTTGTGAATGGGTTTGAGATGAGTTCTGAGCAGAGGCTCCCTCTGGTGGTTACAAGCGGTGCTAGTCTGTCCAGTGATGATTGTGAGGACTGGGAATCAGGTGTTACTGACTGGTCTTATATAAGGGAGTCACCTTCCCATCAGGGTTGCCGGTGATCAATTGTTCTGGTCTGAATCCTTTATTCCAGTTTCCCTTGTAGCCTGCTGTGTCGTGTCTGCATCTCCTGCTAACAGATAAGACATTTTCTTCTTTTGTGTTTGTGCTATATTTTTGCATTTTGTCCTGCACTTGTGTGGGGGCCTTCAGGGTCCCTTCTGGGGGCTTCTGCCCTCTCAGTTTTGTTCAGCCACTAATGTTTGTACTTTTGCTTTTTCCAGTTTTTTCAGTGGCTGCTGTTTTGATTTTGTTACACCAGAGAACTAATTTAGGTGGAAGAGGTCGTGTGATCTCAGGTGTTTTTGAAATTAGTAGAGTTGGTGCTTTGCAGGGTTTTTTGGGATTGCAGTAAGTACCCTTCCTATCCTTTTCTATTTAGTTAGTTTGGGCCCCAGCGTTTGCTCGTACTATTTTCTTTCTGTGTCAGTATTTCATCTTGTCTAACCGCCATTACATGTTTGGGGGCTTTCTATTATCTTTGGGGTTCTGCTCCGGGGCAGATAGTTTTCCTATATCTATCTTTAGGTGTAGTTAGTTTCTCAGGCTGTGACGAGGCGTCTAGGACCAACGTAGGAACGCTCCACGGCTGCCTCTAGTTGTGGTGGTTAGTCAGGGTACTGCAATCTCATAGATTCCAACTGCTCTGGTGTATTGCCTTTTTACCTGCACTCCTCAGCTACCGAAACATAACAGGTAACAGGAGAAATTGGACCCCAAAATTTGTTGTCCAATTTGTCCTGAGTTCGCTGATACCAAATATGTGGGAGAAAACTACTGTATGGGTGCACGTCTGGGCTCGGAAGGGAAGTAGTGACGTTTTGGATTGCAGACTTTGATGGAATGGTCTAGGGGCGTCATGTCGCATTTGGAGAGCCCCTGATGCGCCTAAACAGTGGAAACCCCCCACAAGTGACCCCATTTTGGAAAATAGACCCCACAAGGAACTTATCTAGAAGTGTGGTGAGCGCTATGAAGCCCCAAGTGCTTCACAGAAAGTTTATAACATACAGCCGTAAAAACAAAAAAATCATTTTTTTTTTTTTTTTTACAAAAATGATTTTGTCGCCCCCAGTTTTTTATTTTCCCAAGGGTAACAGAAGAAATAGGACAAATTGCACAATAACTCTTGTGGTCCAGAGTACGCTGATACCCCATATGCGGGGGTAAACTACTGTTTGGGCGCATGGCAGAGCTCAGAAGTGAAGGAGCACCGTTTGACTTTTTCAACGCAGAATTGGCTGGAATTGAGATCAGACATTTGGAGAGCCCCTGATGTGCCTAAACAGCAGAAACCCCCCAATTCTAACTCCAACCCTAACCCCAACACACCCCTAACCCTAGTCCCAAACCTAACCACAAACATAACCCTAACACACCTCTAACCCTAATCCCAACCCTAATCCTAACGTTAGCGCCAACTCTAACCCTAACTTTAGCCGCAATCCTAACCCTAATGGGAAAATGGAAATAAATACATTTTTTTTAATTTTATTATTTTTACCTAACTAAGGGGGTGATAAAGGGGGGTTTGATTTACTATTTATAGCGGGTTTTTGTGATTGCAGCTGTCACGCTAAAAGACGCTTTTTATTGCAAAAAGTAGTTTTTTGCATCACCACATTTTGAGAGCTATAATTTTTGCATATTTTGGCTCACAGAGTCATGTGAGGTCTTATTTTTTGCGGGACGAGGTGACGTTTTTATTGGTACCATTTTTGAGCATGTAACATTTTTTGATCGCTTTTTATTTCGATTTTTGGGAGGTTAGAATGAACAAAATCAGCAATATGAATTTCTTTTGGGGGAGGCGTTTAACCGTTCCGCGTGTGGTAAAATTGATAAAGCAGTTTTATTCTTGGGTCAGTACGATTATGGCGATACCTCATTTATATCATTTTTTTATGTTTTGGCGCTTTTATAGAATAAAAACTATTTTATATAAAAAAATCATTATTTTTGCATCGCTTTATTCTGCGAGCTATAACTTTTTTATTTTTTCTTATGATGCTTTTGATGGCTCATTTTTTGAGGGACAAATGTGTACTTTTATGTTTTGTTATTTTATTTCGGAAGATGAATTTATGGGGATTTATTAATTTTTTTTTTATGATTTTTTTTACTTTTTATTTTTTTTTTTTTACTTTTTCACTTGTCAGGGTGGGACATCACTAGTGGGACAGTGTATTTTATCAGATCGCTGGTGTGACAGTGTGCACAGCACACTGTCACACCAGCGATCGCTCTGGCATCGCTGCAGGCTTCCTCAGCGCCTGCTCTCAGGAAGCCGCCTCCCTGCAGGACCCCGGCGCCATACTGGATCCGGGGACCTGGAGGGAGGACGGACCCTCGGAACTGCGCGACACATCGCGCTGCTCTGAGGGTCACAGGGGAGCGCGCAGGGAGCCCCCACCCTGCGCGATCCTCCCCTGTGCCCCGGGTACACCGCGATCATGTTTGATCGCAGGTGTGCCAGGGGTTAATGTGCCGGGAGCGGTCCGTGACCGCTCCTGACACATAGTGCTGGGTGTAAGCTGTGATATGCAGCTGACACCCGACCGCGATCAGCTACGCTCCCCCGGGAGCGCAGCTGATCGCCCATGACGTACTATTCCGTCTATGGGAATTAGGTCCAGGGTCACACGGAATAGTACGTCTGATGGCAGAGAGGGGTTAAAGGAACAGCTTGTTTTATCCACAGAGATGTTAACATGGCCAATCATTTGGTACCCTAGAATCAAGGCTCAGTCTATTGTTGATTACACTGCAAAATATGTTGTCACTGTACATACAGAGCATTTCAACAAGGGATAACAGATTGTCTATCTGTAAGGGGTGTGTTGGGGGTTAAGTCATGACCTGCATCCCTTCACATCAAAGCGGGTACTTTGTACGTGTAAAATGGTCTATTATGTAATAATGCTTTATTATGTAGTAAGATGCTTTATAATGTTATGATGTTTGTGTAATGTGTAAGTTATGTATTGTTTTGGATTAGGGATAGAGATGGGGAGATACAGTGTAAGGTCTAGTAATATTAATGGGTAATATACTGTTTAGTACAGTGGGGGACACTGTAGATTAGGAGATTGGATAAGGTTAGGATAAGAATTGGTTAAGAAATAGGGGATTTCCAGGTTAGGAGGGGCCAGGGTAGTGATATTGAGACACTTGCTAGGTTTAGCTAGTTAGAGAGTGGAATGAAGAACAGTAAGGTTGTTGCAGGAGCAAGTTTAAAGGAGAGGAGTTCAGCAGTCCAGGGCCTCAGGGCCGGAAGTCACACGAGCACTAGAGCAGCTTGAGAGTAGTAGCAGCTAGATTCAGTGGGAAATCCCTGAACGTCCGAGACCTGCGGTCTGGAATAGGTTGGAAAGCACCATCATTGATTTCGCCCTCAGAGGGAAAATGGGAGGGGAACTTCAGGCACGAACTAGCCTGGCTAGTCGGGAAGCAGGGTTACCGGAGGATACGATATCAGAACAAAGAATTTCAGGAGAGCAAGGGACAACACAGAGGAAAGAATCTATGATCAATGAGGATTACTGTGCGATGCCTGTCACTGAATTGGACGTGCTGAGTAAAATTATTTTGTTAAAATTGAACTTGGACTCTGTCAATCAGTGTGTTATAATATTGAATATCTGAAATCGGGACCCTGCAACTTGAGGAAGACTCTAACCTAAAAGTGAGTGACTTGCATTGCACACATATCATACAGCAGTTGGGACATTGTAATTTCTTTGCTGGGTGTCAGGGTGTGCCGCAACAGCAGCCCCTCACTATGACTACCATACGGGCCACCTCACATATCAACCAAAAAGAAATAGACCCCAGTAACAGTGGTGTAGCTAAGAATAGGCCTTAATACAAAAGTTAAAGGGAATCCAGCAATATCTGTTTATGGCCAGTTCTTTTTTTCCATTTATGAGAGATTAATGTTTGAATTGATAAGCAAATTAGGCTTAAGGACTATAGTAATCTGAAGCTTCTGTCACTCCACAGATATTTTCCCCACACAGCACTATCTCCTGCTTGATTGATGGGTACTTTGCCTGAAGTCACACAGCATAAATGGGGTAACAGAGGCTTGATATCTACCATATTCCTTCAGCCTCCTTTGCATATCAGTTCAAACATTTATTTCTGAGTAACAGACAATATCTGTGGCCTCTTTCCAGGTTATTAATATGAACCTACAGCTGTCTGTTTAACCTTTGCTGGTTTGAATTTATAGGGGGATCCCATGTCATTTTTTTTGGTCACTGTAAATTCACCAGTAAAGTCTAAGCAAGCAGCTGTAAGCTGCTATTAATAGCCTGGGAACCTTTTGGGATATTGTCCCTTTTCCCAGATTATTAACATCAGTTTCTAGCCACGGGTTTTTTGCTTTTTTTTTTTAAATTTAATTATTTATTTTACAAAGAATTTACACAGTGGGTGCTAAATACAACTCCCATCATTGTCACCTGTTCGCGAGGAGACCAAGCGACAATGAAGAGAGTTGCCTTCAGCAGGCGGCGCCTGGGAACAGCGCAAACTACTGCTTCTTCCCAGGCACCGATACGTGACACACGGATGTGAGCATGAGTGCGACTCGCATTTTGTCCGTGCTGTTGATAAAAAAACTGACATGTCTGCGGGCTTTTGACACAGACATACTGTGAAAATAGCTTCAGCATATAAATTAAAGAGAAATGGTAACCAAATGCAGCATTGTTTAATGCCTTGCTCTACTTTGAACCATGCCGTGTCACCATGTTCTGTTTAGATCGTTGCTTTCTGGTCAATGTAAAAGGCTGACCAGATGGTTTGGCTTACACATAATCTTCATGGTATTCCAAAGTTTCTGGTGAACAACACAGTCAAAGGCTTTGAAGTAATCAATGAAGCAAAAATAAATCTCCTTGTATTTTTTGCCCTTTTCCATTATCCATCGAATGTTAGTAATCACATTTCTTGATCTTCTGTCTTTTCTGAATCCTGCTTGTTCCCCTTTAGCTCTTTGTTAAAGTAAGGCATGAGGTATGAACGTAAAAGTCAGAAATTAACTGCTGCTTCAGAAGACTTTATTAGCTCTATTGGAATATCGTCACATCCAGGCGCTTTGTTGTCTGTCAGAAACTTAATCGAAGCAACAACTTAGGGCTTTCAGGATGTTCATCTCTCTCTAACATTTTCAGTCTCAGTTTCTTCCCGAACCTCTAAATCGTTTTTGTTAAGTTTCTCCGTGTACTCTCTCCATCTTTTCTTGATCTGTTCTAACTCAGTTAGTTTGTTCCTGTTGGCATCTTTCAACATGTCCACTTATGGTTGAAACTTTCATTGTAACTCTTTGCTCTTTAGGCATGCCTTCCTAGTCTTACCCCTCTGATATTCACTTTCTGCCTCCATACATACTCGTATCTTTTAGAAATAGAGTTCTGTGTCTGCTCTTTCATGAGAAGCCCTGTTACTTGCACACAAAAAAAGTGGCCAGGGGCAGTACAAATAAATATCCTTGTACTACAGCTTACAGCTCGGAGCTACACGACAATCAATTATTGGATAGAGACCATAGCAACAAGCCCACTGCTTGATCCATAATCTAGTCTTCATTCTTTGGAGCAGATTCAAAATTGGAAATTCATCTGTAACGACAGCATTATAGACCAATATACATCAGAATACTCCTTTCTTAGGTCAAGGCTGCTGAACTCATGGAAGGGAGGAGGTAAGTAGGCTTATAGGGGAGCTTAAGGCCACGTTCACACGTTTAGTATTTGGTCAGTATTTTACATCAGTATTTGTAAGTCAAAACCAGGAGTGGAACTATCAGATGAAAAAGTATAATAGAAACACGTCACCATTTCTGTATTTATCACCCACTCCTGGTTTTGGCTTACAAATACTGACGTACAATACTTAACATGTGAAAGTGGCCTTAATAGTCCCTTTCTTTACCTCCTACAGCGTGGTCACCAATGTTTTTGTAAAATTAAAGGTAAATTTGGAGGTCATTTGTGAACAACAGTCCATGTAATGTTCTTCTATTGCCCCTCCTGTAAAATATAAATTTGGTGCTAAGACAGTATTTTAGTGGAAAAAATATATTTTTTTGTTCTCACATCTACATGTTTATAAAGTTTTGTAAGTACCTTAGGTTAAAAATGCTCAGTACACCCTAGATGAATTCCTTGAAAGGTCTAGTTTCCAAAATGGGGTTACTTGTGGGGAGTTTATGCTGTTTTCGCATGTCAGAGGCTCTCCAAATGTGACATGGCATTCACAATTAGTGATGAGCGAGTATACTCGTTGCTCGGGATTTCCTGAGCATGCTTGGGTGATTTCCGAGTATTTTGGCATGCTTGGAGTTTTAGTTTCTGTCAATGCAGCTGCATGATTTGCGACTGCTAGACAGCCTGAATACATGTGGGGATTCCCTAACAAACAGGCATTCCTCACATGTATTCAGGCTGTCCATCAGCCACAAATCATGCAGCTGCATCCACAGAAACTAAATTTCCCAGCACGCTAAAATACTCGGACACCTGAGCAGGCTCGGGAAAACCAGAGCAACGAGTATACTCGCTCATCACTATTCACAATCTATTTCAGACAAATAGCGCTCTTTCCTTTTCGAGCACTGTCATTGCATTTGAAATTGCATAACAAGTTATGGGGTCCATTTTCTCCTATTATCCATTGTGAAAATGACAAATTTGGGGATAAAACAAAATTTTTATGAAAATAGAAAATTTTCAATATGACGACCTAAAGTTATCAAATTACGTGTAGTACCTGTGCTTTCAAATGTTCACTGCACCCTGTATAAAATTCTTGAGGGGTGTCGTTTCCAAAATGGTGTCATTTGTGTGCGGTTTCTTCTGTTTAGGCACCTTAGGGGCCCTGCAAATGCGACATGTGCACATAATTTATTTCAGCCAAATTTGTGTTCCAAAATTCAAATGATGCTCCTTCCCTTCTGAGCCCTACGGTTTATCCAAACAGAGGTTTCTGATCACACAGCCCACTCAGAAGAAACTGAGTAACAAAATTGGGGTCCATTTTGTTGTGCTATCCCTTGTAAACGTGAAAAAATTGGAGCTAAAGCAACATTTTGGAGCACCCGAAGGGTTAAAAAAATTCCTGACAGCAATTTTGAAGTATTTGAGGGGTGCAGTTTTTAAAATGGTCTCATTTTTGGGGAGTTTCCAATATATGCTGGATCTGGTAATAACTCGGTGTGCGTGCTGGGCATTGGGCCTCCACTGATCTGATATAGCCAAGGATAGGTCATCAATATCTTAGTCATGGAAAATCATTTTAGCCAACAATAAAGTTTAATAATGTAATTTTAGAACAATGCAAATTTTAATTGTCCATTACATCAAATTTAAAAAACTATGAAAAGAATTGCTAATATAAGTCACAAATATGTAAATACATATTTATTAAAAGTGTTGCCCGGTCTAAAGCTTCAAGTCTGCCGTCATTTTGTGACAGCAGACATGTGAATGCTTACATCTCTCGCACTGCGAGGATTCTGTTGAGGTTGGTGTGGCCGGTGCGATATGCATACTCCTGGCCACATTCGGACTGGATGGGTGCAGCCTCGCTCAATGCAAGTGTATAGAGTGAGGCCAAAAACTGAGTGTGGCTGAGAGTATGCATATTGCATACTTGTGGTCACATGACCGCCTGCTCCTGGCACCGGAGAATCTTCACATCGCAGTGTGCAAAATATGAGGATTCACAAGTCTGCAGTCACATAGAGTCACTCTAGACTTTTAGCTTAAGATCAGACACCCCCTTTAATGGTCTCAGAGCTGGAGATGTGAGCTGAACATGCAATCCCATTTTGAAAAAGACTTCTATCTGTCACAAGGAGAGTCAGACAGACAGTGCAAAGTTGGCAGTACGTTCAAGATTACCAAGATGGTCACAATCTTCAGTTATCATTTCAGGATGATTCTTGTGCTACTAACCTCTTAGTGACCAACAATATGTCATTTTACTGACATGCGATATCAGTGTTGGCACCGTCCATATCTGTTTAACTCCTTAAATGCTGCTGCCAATAGTGACTTTGGCATCTAGATAGTTAACAGAGCGTGAGGGCTTCCTCTTTAACACCATTGGCATCCTGAGATCTTGATTGTGTCGTCCTGATGTTTGTCATGGCAATTCATGGCCAAATTAATGGTCTTAAAGTCTGCCAACTACAGTATCCTGTTCAAAAGTTATCAAAATTTAGGTGGTAAAAAAACCTTTCATTCCTGTCATGTCACTTTTCATTATTTCCTGAAAAGCACCTGAAGGGTTAATGAACTACCTGAAAGCCATTTTAAATATGTTGAGGGGTGCGGTTTTCAAAATGGAATAACTTTTGGGGTTTTCCGATATATAGGACCCCCAAAGTCACTTCAAAACTGAACAGGTCCCTAAAAAAATAAGTTTTGTAAATTTCCTTGAAAAAATGAAAAATTACTGCTACATTTTTAAACCTTCTAAAATTCTAAAATAAAATATTTTACAATTGGTTCTGATGTAAAGCAGATATGAGGGAAATCTCATTTATTCATGTTTTTGTGTGGTATGATGATCTGGATTAAAATTGATAATCATTCAAAGTTTGAAAATTGCTAATTTTTTGACATTTTTGTCAAATTTCTGTATTTTTATAAATAAGTGCAAATTATATCAAACTAAATTTACCATTATCATAAAGAATGATGCGTCACTAAAAAACAATCTCGAAATCATTGGGATATGTTGAAGCATTCCAGAGTTAATACCACATAAATTGACACTGGTCAGATTTAACCCCTCTCTGACATTAGACGTACTATCCCGTCCATAAAACCCGTGACAATCTGACCATGGACGGGATAGTACGTCATAGGCGATCAGCTGCGCTCCAGAGGGAGCGCAGCTAATCGCCGCCGGGTGTCAGCTGATTATCACAGCTGACACCCGTGACTGTGTGTCAGGAGCGGTCACGGACCGCTCCGGCACATTAACCCCACATTAAAAGTGGAATAACACGCGATAAAAAAGACCGATATAAATAAACATGGTACCGCTGAAAACGTCATCTTGTCCCACAAAAAACGAGCCACAATACAGCATCATCAGCGAAAAAATAAAAAAGTTATAGCTCGCAGAATAAAGCGATGCAAAAATAATTATTTTTTATATAAAATAGTTTTTATTCTATAAAAGCGCCAAAACATAAAAAAATGATATAAATGAGGTATCGCAGTAATCGTACTGACCCGAAGAATAAAACTGCTTTATCAATTTTACCACACGCGGAACAATAAAAACGCCTCCCCCAAAAGAAATTCATGAATTGCTGATTTTTGTTCATTCTAACCTCCCAAAAATCGAAATAAAAAGCGATCAAAAAATGTCACGTGCTCAAAAATGGTACCAATAAAACGTCAACTCGTACCGCAAAAAATAAGACCTCACATGACTCTGTGGGCCAAAATATGCAAAAATTATAGCTCTCAAAATGTGGCGATGCAAAAAACTATTTTTTGCAATAAAAAGCGTCTTTTAGCGTGACAGCTGCCAATCACAAAAACCCGCTATAAATAGTAAATCAAACCCCCCTTTATCACCCCCTTAGTTAGGGAAAAATAACAAAATAAAAAAATGTATTTATTTCCATTTTCCCATTAGGGTTAGGGTTGCGGTTAAAGTTAGGGTTAGGGTTGGCGCTAAAGTTAGGATTAAGGTTAGGGTTGGGATTAGGGGTGTGTTAGGGTTACGTTTGTGGTTAGGCTTGGGACTAGGGTTAGGGGTGTGTTGGGGTTAGGGTTGGAGTTAGAATTGGGGGGTTTCCGCTGTTTAGGCACATCAGGGGCTCTCCAAATGTGACATGGCGTCTGATCTCAATTCCAGCCAATTCTGCGTTGAAAAAGTCAAACGGTGATCCTTCACTTCAATTATTTTTTTTTTTTTACGGCTGTGCGTTATAAACTTCTGTGAAGCACTTCGGGTTTCAAAGTGCTCACCACACATCTAGATAAGTTCCTTGTGAGGTCTATTTTCCAAAATGGGGTCACTTGTGGGGGGTTTCCACTGTTTAGGCGCATCAGGGGCTCTCCAAATGCGACATGACGCCCCAGACCATTCCATCAAAGTCTGCAATCCAAAACGTCACTACTTCCCTTCCGAGCCCTGATGTGCGCCCATACAGTAGTTTTCTCCCACATATTGGGTATCAGCGTACTCAGGACAAATTGGACAACAACTTTTGGGGTCCAATTTCTCCTGTTACCCTTGTGAAAATAAAATATTGGGGGCGAAAAAAATCATTTTTGTAAAAAAAAAAGGATTTTTTATTTTTACGGCTGTACGTTATAAACTTCTTTGAAGCACTTGGGGGTTCAAAGTGCTCACCACACATCTAGATAAGTTCCTTGTGGGATCTATTTGCCAAAATGGGGTCACTTGTGGGGGGTTTCCACTGTTTAGGTGCATCAGGGGCTCTCCAAATGTGACATGACGCCCCCAGACCATTCCATCGAAGTCTGCAATCCAAAACGTCACTACTTCCCTTCCGAGCCCCGACGTGTGCCCATACAGTAGTTTTTGCCCACATATTGGGTATCAGCGTACTCAGGACAAATTGGACAACAACTTTTGAGTTCCAATTTCTTCTGTTACCCTTGTGAAAATAAAATATTGGGGCGAAAAAATCATTTTTGTAAAAAAAAAAAAAAGATTTTTTATTTTACGGCTGTACGTTATAAACTTTAGTGAAACACCTGGGAGTTCAAAGTTCTCACCACACATCTAGATAAGTTCCATGAGGGGTCTAGTTTCCAAAATGGTGTCATTTATGGGGGTTTCCACTGTTTAGGCAGATCAGGAGCTCTCCAAACACGACATGGCGTCCAGCCATTTCTACGTTGAAAAAGTCAGACGGCGCTCCTTCCCTTCCAAACTCTGCCATGCACCCAAACAGTGGTTTACCCCCACATATTGGGTATCAGCGCACTCAGGACAAATTGCACAATAACTTTTGGAGTCTTGTTACCATTGGAAAAATAAAAATTGGGGTGAAAAGATCATTTTTGTGGAAAAAATATGATTTTTAAATTTTACGGCTCTACGTTATAAACTTGTATGAAGCACTTGGGGGTTCAAATTGCTCACCAAAGATCTAGATAAGTTCCTTAGGGGGTCTAGTTTCCCAAATGGGGTCATTTGTGGGGGGTTTCCACTGTTTAGGCACATCAGGGGCTCTCCAAATGCAACATGGCATCCAATCTCAATTCCAGCCAATTTTGGTTGGAAAAAGTCAAATGGTGCTTCTTCCATTCCGAGCTCTGCCGTGCGCCCAAACAGTGGTTCCCCCCCCACATATGGGGTATCAGCGTACTCAGGACAAATTGTACAACAACTTATGTGCTCCAGTTTCTCCTGTTACCCTTGGGAAAATAAAAAATTAGTGACTAAAAATAATTTTTGTGGGAAAAAAATAGGATTTTTTATTTTCATGCCCGGGCATTATAAACTTGTGTGAAGCACTTGGGGGTTCAAAGTGCTCACCAAAGATCTAGATAAGTTCCTTAGGGGGTCTAGTTTCCAAAATGGGGTCACTTGTGGGGGGTTTCCACTGTTTAGGCTCATCTGGGGCACTGCAAACGGAACATGACCCCATCAACGTCTGCATTCCAAAACGTTACTACTTTCTTTCCAAGCCCTGCCGTGCGCCCAAACAGTTTCCCCCCCCACATATGGGGTATCAGCGTACTCAGGACAAATTGGACAACAACTTTTGGGGTCCAATTTCCTTGGGAAAATTCAAAAATTTGGGACTAAAAAATCATTTTTGTGGAAAATTGTTTTTTTTTTTTTCACACCCAGGCATTATAAACTTTTGTGAAACACTTGGAGGTTCAAAGTGCTCACAACAGATCTAGATAAGTACCTTAGGGGGTCTAGTTTCCAAATGGTGTCACTTGTGGGGGTTTCCACTGTTTAGGCGCATCAGAGGTTCTCCAAACGCGACATGGCGTCCAATCTCAATTCCAGCCAATTTTAGTTTGAAAAAGTCAAACGGCGCTCCTTCCCTTACGAGCTCTGCCGTGTGCCCAAACAGTGGTTTTCCCCCACATATTGGGTATTGGCGTACTCAGGAGAAATTGCATAACAACCTTATCTGTCCATTTTCTCCTTTTACCCTTGTGAAAATAAAAAAAAGTTTGTAAAAGATCATTTTTGTGGCTAAAAAGTTAAATATTCATTTTTTTCCTTCCACGTTGCTTTAGTTCCTGTGAAGCACCTGAAGGGTTAATAAACTTCTTGAATGTGGTTTTGAGTACCTTGAGGGGTGCAGTTTTTAGAATGGTGTCACTTTTGGGTATTTTCTGCCATATAGACCCCTCAAAGTGACTTCAAATGTGAGGTGGTCCCTAAAAAAATGGCTTTGTAAATTTTGTTGTAAAAATGAGAAATCGCTGGTCAACTTTTAACCCTTATAACTTCCTAACAAAAAAAAATTTTGGTTCCAAAATTGTGCTCATGTAAAGTAGACATGTGGAAAATGTTATTTCTTAACTATTTTGTGTGATATATTTCTCTGTTTTAAGGGAATAAAAATTCAAAGTTTGAAAATTGCAAAATTGTAAAAATTTTCGCCATATTTGCATTTTTTTCAAAAATAAACGCAAGTTATATCGAAGAAATTTTACTTCTAACGTGAAGTACAATATGTCACGAGAAAACAATCTCAGAATCGCGAATATCCGTTGAAGCGTTCCAGAGTTATAACCTCATAAAGAGACAGTGGTCAGAATTGTAAAAATTGGCCCGGTCATTAACGTGCAAACCACCCTTGGGGGTGAAGGGGTTAAAAAATTTGGCCCGGTCACTGAGGGATTAAAGCCATTTCGGATACATCCTACATGGGAGAAATCTCCTTCTCGGAGAATCTTTGGGAATATCAGTCAGATTGCTCGATTCTCTGCTGGTGTTTCTTTTCATTATGCTCTAAGAATTCATTTGACGGTTTGATTTTCGTTGATTAGTAGCAACAACATTAAACAATGTTGAGTTAATCATGTCACACCTGACTTTCTCCTTCCTAACAAGACAGTAATTCCTTTACTGCTTTGCAAAAGATAACACAGTATGGGGTCCACCTAAATGAAATGCCAAGGCAGTTATCTGTTGCACAATAGCTAGAAGCCTCCAGGATCTTCTACAATAACCAGAATTTTCATATTTTAATTCAAACACTAAATTGTCTTTAAACAGAAATCAGTTATTAAGCAGAAATTCTCTGACAAGCATCGCCTACTTTACTGTCGTAACACTTCTGGATTTGGTAGCTAGAGGGTTAATGAGCGGATGAATGTTGAAGGAAAAATACCCATGTTGTACAACTGCTATTGCTTTCCACATGAGCTGCCAAAGTCTCAATTAATAATGTAAGATGATGTTACATGCCGGACATTGCGGGTGATATGGAGAAACAGGATACAGTATTTCACGGAGCTCTAAATATGCATGGTAGATTTGAGTTTTGAGTCATCTGATCTCAGTGCATTTAGTTGCAGCAGTGTCAGGTGTTTGCAGCGATACTCTACACAATAATTTGCTGCATTAATATAAATTTGTAAACTGCACAGCAAGGATTCAGAATGATGGATAGAAATAATGGAATTAACTTTGCTGATATACCCTTGCTTTCAGACTTCTTTTTAACTGAGTTCAATCTAGGAAAAAAAAAACAAGTTGCCTTCCTGCACAAATAGCACCACACATGCCCATGGGATACATTGGGTACTGCAGCTCTGCTCAACTGAAATGAATTTGGCTGAGATGCAACACAAAACACAACCTGTGGACAACCAATGCAAAAGGGGTTTTGGTAGAAAATAGCCTTGCTTTCCAATCCTTTAATCAATGTATGACCTCCTTCACATGTTCGTGTTTCCAGTACGTGTGGTATAATAATAATAATCTTTATTTTTATATAGCGCTAACATATTCCGCAGCGCTTTACAGTTTGCACACATTATCGTCGCTGTCCCGATGAGGCTCACAATCTAGATTCCCTATCAGTATGTTTTTGGAGTGTGGGAGGAAACCGGAGAACCTTGAGGAAACCCACGCAAACACGGGGAGAACATACAAACTCCTTGCAGATGTTGTCCTTGGTGTGATTCGAACCCAGGACTCCAGTGCTGGTATCTGTTTTTTTCACGCATACCACACTTACCCATTATATCCTATGGCACAGATGATAAGGATTAATACAGTACAAGTTTATGCATCCATGATAAACATGTACAGCACATGGATGGCAATTAATGTGTGTGTGTTTGATTTTTCTTTCATACAATAGGATTAATAATTGATAGTTGTCTAATTGATAGCTTCAATTATTAACCTGGCTTAAAGTCACCTTTCAATTGCAAGGTGGCTTTAACCCCTTATTAACCCATTCGCCACCGCTACAGGGCAATGAGAATAGACGGGCAAAGTGCCAGAAAGGGCTAATCTAATTATAGATTTGCCTTTTCTGGGGTGTCTGGGGGCAGATGTTAGTAGCCAGGGGGGCACAAAATAAATGTACCCTCCCTAGGCTATTATTATTTGCCCCCACTCGCTTGCTTTGTCTGTCTGGTGGAGAAAAGACAGAGGGAGCCCACGCATTTTTTTTCAACGAATTTACACCTTTAATTAACCCCTACATGTCTGCAATTTTGCACACATACACTCATGTAATTGTAAGTTCAAACTATATATCAAACTACATGAAATGACATGGTTAACTGTATGTAAACCATGTGTCATTTCATGTCGGGTTCTGTACTTTCACAAATGCCGGCAATTGAATTAGCGGCTATTACAGTATGTAGAAATGTATGAACTATAAATATATGTATATATATATATATATATATATATATATATATGTGACAATGACATGTATATATATATATATATGTGTTCTATGTGTATATATTCTTTCTTTTGTGATTTAAATACTATTCATTTGGATCCATTATATGTCCGTTTTGAAAGCCTGTGAGAAAATCTCGCAAGCCGGATGTAAATCGGATGTTAACAACTACGGTCAGATGCGACTAAATCACATCTTTCCAGGAAAATCAGATGCCAGACGGATGTCTGTTCATTACATTTTGGTACGATAATCGACCGACTAAAACGGTCAGATTTTTTGTAGTTGTGTGTGACACCGGCCTAACTTGAACAAAGGCTTGATTTCTTTAAAAATATCAAAAGGAGCATTACTTACCCTCTGCCTCTCCAGCACTCTGCTACTCTGCTTGTCCCTACTGTCTTTTTGACAAGACTGCTGGTGTGATGTCCCGTCTACTGTACATGGCCGCTGCAGCCAATTACTGGTCTCAGTGGTCTTGAGTCATCTTCCCCAGCATGACCACTAATCCCAGTGTGCCTAGGGTCTAGGGAAGCATTTCTAAAAATATCCACCTGTAGCAGCAGTAACAAAGAATATTTTAGACAAAGAAGTTTAAACTGCTTAGTCTTATGCAAATTACTCTACTACTCTTGTGCACACAAGTATCCAGCTATCGCAATAGCATATTCTCCATACTGCTTCTTACATCCTGCACAGGTCTTTGCAAAGAGAAGTCTATCAGACCTAGATGGGACTTGTCACCTCTGAGAACTCAGGATATTTGTCTGCTGAAGGAACCCTCAGAGAACACTTGGAAAGTAATGTGCACAAGGCAAAGGAATTGTTAATGCTTTTTATGCAATACCTCTTTAATCTTGCTGTACAGTACATATGTGTCAAATGGTCATTTCACACCCGTATATACGATTGTAGCACTTTAAGGTCATGATCCCTTGTAAGAGTCTGATTGAGAGGGCCTCCTTTAAATATACAGCAGCATGTTGCTTGAAATAAAGAATTAGTGGCTCAGTGGCACGGTGAGATTGATGGTTACAAACCTCATATGAATAAAAGTGAGAAATGGTTGCTCAACCGGATAGTATATGTTGCTCAGAAGTAAATGAGTAAAATGTTATTGATAGTTAAACTTCCAAGCTCAAAAATATGTTGCAAAAAAAGAAAGTTTATTTGACAAAAAAAAAACGTAAAGTTGCCCTATCAATTTCAGATAGATAAATCAATGTTTCGGCCTTAAGTCTGGCCTTTATCAAAATATATCTGTAGGGTATATTATTTCACAAATTTGCCACATACAGTAGAACGCCAATAGGTAATTCAATAATGTAAGAAGGACCAGGTACTGGTACAACGGGGTGATGGCATCTGGCCATGCATGTGACAAAATTGATCCCTTAGTTGAAACTCTGTCCAAAAGCTAGCCTCTCACTACTTTAGCCCACTACCACCAGATGGCAATTGTTGGCAGTGGATTATTCAGGATACTCTCCAAGTGTGTGGCAACAGAGCTTTTTTATTCAGGAACAAACAGGAACCATATATGATAAGCTTAATAGATCAGGAATAAATTATTTGTGTGTCTCTATCTGTGCAGCATCTAGAGCAGGCTGCTTCTCTCATACACAGGCACAGGAAAACAGGAAATAAAGTCACATGCTTTCCCTTTGTGAGCCTCAGGTAATTTTATTTTTGTTCTAACTTTATAAACAGCATACAAATCTAGACACTCAGACAGAAATGGAGTTCTGGCACCAAACATATTCCAACAGCAATAAATCTTCAGGTCAGCTCACAGTCTGCTCCCACTGACTCTCCAGAGTTGAATACAAAAATTAAAGTGACAATTTTTGCCTAATGGAGATTTCCATGCACTTCGAGTTGACCACAATCTCATCTAGCTCACCAGTTCTCCAGCCCACCAATGCTCCTCTGATGAACCAACTCACTCCAGCATACCAACGCTCTTCCAAAGTAGACATCAGTCCAGATCTTCTCACTGCAAGCTGATGGGCATGGTGGTGCCACAAGCTCAGAAAACTAGAAACAAACAGTACACAATCCTTACATAACACATCACATGCGCAAAGTTTACACGTGAAACGTTGTGTCTAAATACACACAACTAGAGTTGAGCGATACTTTCCGATATCCAAAAGTATCGGAATCGGAATGGTATCGCCGATACCATTAAAATATCGGCGATACCCGATACGATACCGGAAATCCAATGTAAGTCTATGGGAACAAAATATCGTAACTAAAAAAACCTCTTTCTTTCCTTGTAAACACTAAATATACACACATAGAATACATATATATATATATATATATACATGTCATTGTGACATATATATATACATATATTTATAGTTTATACACTTCTACATAGTAAAATAGCCTCTGATTCAATTGCCGGGTAAAGCCGGCTTTTCTGAAAAGACAGAAGCACCCGACATGAAATGACACTTGGTTTACATAGAGTTAACCATGTCTTTTCATGTAGTTTGATATCTGATTTGCACAAACAATTACATGAGTGTAAGTGTGCAAAATTTCACACCTGTAGGGGTTAATTAAAGGTGTAAATTCGTTGTAAAAAAACGGACTTTTTTGCTACGAATTTACACCTTTAATTAACCCCTACAGGTGTGAAATTTTGCACACTTACACTCATGTAATTGTTTGTGCAAATCAGATATCAAACTACATGAAAAGACATGGTTAACTCTATGTAAACCAAGTGTCATTTCATGTCGGGTTCTGCATTTTCACAAAAGCCGGCAATTGAATTAGCGGCTATTATACTATGTAGAAGTGTATGAACTATAAATATAAATATATATATATGTTATGTTACGGTAGCTGAGGAGTGCAGGTAAAAAAGGAAATACACCAGAGCAGTTGGAATCTATGAGATTGCAGTACCCTGACTAACCACCGCAACTAGAGGCAGCCGTGGAGCTTTCCTACGTTGGTCCTAGACGCCTCGTCACAGCCTGAGAAACTAACTACACCTAAAGATAGAAATAGGAAAGCTATCTGCCCTGGAGCAGAACCCCAAAGATAATAGAAAGCCCCAAACATGTAATGGCGGTTAGACAAGAGGAAATACTGACACAGAAAGAAAATAGTATGAGCAAACGCTGGGGCCCAAACTATCTAAATAGAAAAGGACAGGAAGGGTACTTACTGCAATCTCAGAAAACCCTGAAAAAACACCAACTCTACTAATTTCAAAATAACCTGAGATCACACGACCTCTACCACCTAAATTAGTTCTCTGGTGTAAAAAAATCAAAACAGCAGCCACTGAAAAAAAAACTGGAAAAAGCAAAAGTACAAAACACAGTGGCTGGACTAAACTGAGAGGGCAAAAGCCCCCGGAGGGGACCCTGAAGGCCCCCGCAGAAGTGCAGGACAAAATGCAAAAATATAGCAAAAACACAAAATAAGAAATTGTCTTATCTGATAGCAGGAGATGCAGACACGACACAGCAGGCTACAAGGGAAACTGGAAAGAAGGATTCAGACCAGAACAATTGATCACCGGCAACCCTGATGGGAAAATGACTCCCTTATATAAGACCAATCAGTAACACCTGATTCCCAGTCCTCACAATCCTCACTAGTACCGCTTGTAACCACCAGAGGGAGCCTCTGCTCAGAACTCATCTCAAACCCATTCACAACAGTACCCCCCCTTGAGGAGGGGTCACCGAACCCTCATTTGAGCAACCAGGTCGGTCAGGATGAGTTCTATGATACGCACGGATAAGTCTCCTAGCATGGATGTCCGAAGCAAACACCCAAGAATTGTCTTCCTGACCATAACCTCTCCATTTAACCAAATACTGGAGTCTTCGTCTAGAAAAACGAGAATCCAATATTTTCTCAACCACATACTCCAGATTGCCCTCAACCAAAACAGGGTCAGGAGGCACAGCAGCAGGAACCACTGGCTCAACAAACCTCTTCAACAAGGACTTGTGGAACACGTTATGGATCTTAAATGTCCCTGGAAGAAGCAAACGAAAAGAAACAGGATTAATAATCTCCATGATCTTATAAGGTCCAATGAACCTAGGCTTAAATTTAGGAGATGCTACTCTCATAGGAATATTCTTTGAGGACAACCAGACCAAGTCCCCCACTTTGAACCGAGGACCATCAGTCCTATGCCGGTTAGCAAACCGCTGGGCCTTCTCCTGAGAGAGGGACAACCTCTCCACTACTTGGTCCCAAATCTGCTGCATACGCTCAACAACAGAGTCAACACCTGGACAGACAGAAGCCTCCGTCTGTCCTGAAAAAAATCGAGGGTGAAACCCAGAATTACAGAAAAACGGAGACATCAAAGTGGCAGAGCTAGCCCTATTATTAAGAGCAAACTCAGCCAAAGGCAAAAAAGAGACCCAGTCATCCTGATCAGCAGACACAAAGCATCTTAGATAAGTCTCCAATGTCTGGTTTGTTCTCTCAGTTTGACCATTGGTCTGAGGATGAAATGCCGAGGAGAAAGACAATTGAACACCCAGTTTAGAACAAAAAGTCCTCCAAAATCTGGAAACAAACTGGACTCCTCTGTCAGACACAATGTTCTCAGGAATGCCGTGTAAACGAACCACGTGCTGAAGGAACAACGGCACCAATTCAGAGGAGGAAGGCAACTTAGGTAATGGCACAAGATGTATCATTTTGGAAAACCTATCACAAATTACCCAGATGGTGGTCATTCTCTGAGAAACAGGAAGATCGGAAATGAAATCCATAGAGATATGGGTCCATGGTCTCTTGGGCACAGGCAATGGCATCAACAAACCACCAGAGCGAGAGCAAGGCTTGGAGCGAGAGCAAGTCCCGCAGGACTGCACAAATTCCCTGACATCGCGAGACAAGGTAGACCACCAAAAGGACCGACTAACCAAGTCTCTGGTACCAAAAATTCCGGGATGCCCAGCCAATGCGGAACAATGAATCTCAGACATCACACTCTTTTTCCATTGGTCCGGGACAAACAATTTTCCAACAGGGCAGCGCTCGGGCCTATCCTCCTGACACCCCTCCAGAGCAAGTCTCAAATTGGGCGAGATGGCGGAAAGAACTACACCCTCCTTCAAAATAACAGAGGGATCAGATAGCTCAGGAGAGTCCGCAAGGAAACTCCTCGAGAGGGCATCCGCCTTAACATTCTTAGTGCCAGGAAGAAAGGAAACCACAAAATTAAAACGTGTGAAAAACAAGGCCCACCTGGCCTGTCTAGGATTGAGTCGCTTGGCAGATTCCAGATAGACCAGATTCTTATGGTCCGTAAGGACCACCACCTGATGTTTGGCTCCCTCCAGCCAATGTCTCCACTCTTCAAAAGCCCACTTCATGGCCAATAACTCCCGATTACCCACGTCATAATTACGTTCAGTAGGAGAAAATTTTCGAGAGAAAAAGGCACAAGGGTTACTTTTAGAGGTCTCTGGATCTTTTTGGGACAAAACGGCACCTGCCCCAATTTCAGAGGCATCAACCTCCACCTGAAATGGCAGAGAAACATCAGGCTGCCGTAGAACAGGAGCAGAAGTGAATCTCTGCTTAAGTTCCTGAAACGCAGAGACTGCCTCAGGAGGCCAATTCACCACATCAGAACCCTTTCTGGTCAAATCAGTTAATGGTTTAACAATAACCGAGAAATTACCAATAAATTTACGATAAAAATTGGCAAAACCCAAAAATCTCTGAAGAGCCTTTAATGAAGTAGGTTGGACCCAATCACAGATGGCCTGAACCTTGACCGGGTCCATTTCAATAACAGATGGGGACAAAATGAATCCCAGAAATGAGATCTTCTGTACGCCAAAAAGACACTTTGATCCCTTCACATACAGAGCATTCTCTCTCAAAATCTGGAATACAGTTCGAACATGTTTCACATGAGAGTCCCAGTCATTAGAAAAAATCAAGATATCATCCAAATAAACAATCAGAAACTTGTCCACAAAATCCCTGAAAATGTCATTCATGAAGGACTGGAAGACGGAAGGAGCATTAGTGAGCCCAAAGGGCATCACAAGGTACTCAAAATGCCCTTCAGGGGTGTTAAATGCCGTCTTCCATTCATCCCCGTGCTTAATGCGAATAAGGTTATACGCCCCCCTGAGGTCAAGCTTGGTAAACCAAGTAGCGTTTTTCACCCTGGAAAACAGGTCAGAAATCAAGGGTAACGGGTATTGATATTTCACAGTAATATTGTTCAAGAGACGATAATCAATACACGGCCTTAATAAACCATCTTTTTTGGCCACAAAGAAAAAACCGGCACCTAAGGGTGAAGAGGATGGTCTGATATGACCCTTCTCCAATGATTCCTTGATATAAGACCGCATAGCGTCATGTTCAGGTACAGACAAGTTAAAAAGGCGACCTTTAGGGAATTTACTACCTGGCACTAATTCAATAGCGCAGTCATAGCTCCTATGGGGAGGTAAGGATGCAGATTTACTTTCGCTAAACACATCAGAAAAATCAAACAAAAAGTCAGGAACATCCTCAGCCTGGGGGGAGGCAGAAAAAACAGGAGTGTTGGTATTAACACATTGGCAGCCCCAACTGGTTACAGACACAGATTTCCAATCCAAAACAGGATTATGAGACTGTAACCAAGGGAAACCCAGCACTATAATGTCATGCAGATTATATAGAACCAAAAATTTGCAGCACTCCTGGTGATCAGGTTCAACCCTCATTATCACCTGAGTAGAAAACTGGGGTTTATTCTCAGCCAAAGGGGTAGAATCGATCCCCAGTAGGGGAATAGACTTCTGTAGGGGTATCAAGGGAAACCCACAACGTTTAGCAAAATCATAATCCATCAGGTTAATAGCTGCTCCAGAATCAACGAAAGCCTGAGCAGAAAATGAGGACAGAGAGCATATCAGAGTGACAGTTAATAAAAACTTAGTCTGAACACTACCCAAGACAACTGAGCGTGCAAAATGTCTTCCCCGCTTAGGGCAGACTGAAATAGCATGAGAGGCATCACCACAGTAGAAACATAACCCATTGCGCTTTCGAAACTCATGACGCTGTGCCCCAGACACCACTCCATCACACTGCATGGGCTCAGCAGCTGGCTCACAAGGCAACACCACTCCACGCATACTTCTCCGCTCACGCAAACGTCTGTCAATTTGAATCGCTAATGACATAGAATCATTGAGACCAGAGGGGACAGGGAATCCCACCATAACATCCTTTACATTATCCGACAGACCCTTCCGGAAAAGGGCCGCCAAAGCGTCGTCATTCCATTTGGTCAGGACTGCCCACCTACGGAATCTCTGACAGTATAACTCAGCGTCATCAAGCCCCTGATTTAATGCCAACAAGGCTTTTTCAGCTTGATCAGTGACATTAGGCTCATCGTACAATAACCCCAAAGCCTGAAAAAATGCATCAACATCACTCAAAACAGGATCCCCAGGTATCAGGGAAAAAGCCCAATCCTGAGGATCGCCGCGCAGGAGAGAGATGATAATTTGAACCTGCTGCGCTGCGTTTCCTGAGGACTTAGATTTTAAGGCAAAAAACAATTTACAATTATTTTTGAAATTCTGAAACTTAGCTCGATCCCCTAAAAACAAATCTGGCATGGGGATCCTAGGTTCCACAACAGGCAACCTAGCAAGATATGCAGCAATACTCTGAACCTCAGTGGCAAGCTGATCCACACGGCCAGACACTGTGCAAACTCCATTGGGAGAAAAGATCCTCCCCAGCACCCAGAGATACAGAGGGAAAAAAAAAAAAATGCAACAAACAGAAAAATATCTCTGACAACTTTTCTTCCTTCAAAATATTTTTTCCCTTCTGTGAGTACCATACAATTTTTATGGCCGGTGATACTGTTATGTTACGGTAGCTGAGGAGTGCAGGTAAAAAAGGAAATACACCAGAGCAGTTGGAATCTATGAGATTGCAGTACCCTGACTAACCACCGCAACTAGAGGCAGCCGTGGAGCGTTCCTACGTTGGTCCTAGACGCCTCGTCACAGCCTGAGAAACTAACTACACCTAAAGATAGAAATAGGAAAGCTATCTGCCCCGGAGCAGAACCCCAAAGATAATAGAAAGCCCCCAAACATGTAATGGCGGTTAGACAAGAGGAAATACTGACACAGAAAGAAAATAGTATGAGCAAACGCTGGGGCCCAAACTATCTAAATAGAAAAGGACAGGAAGGGTACTTACTGCAATCTCAGAAAACCCTGAAAAAACACCAACTCTACTAATTTCAAAATAACCTGAGATCACACGACCTCTACCACCTAAATTAGTTCTCTGGTGTAAAAAAATCAAAACAGCAGCCACTGAAAAAAAAACTGGAAAAAGCAAAAGTACAAAACACAGTGGCTGGACTAAACTGAGAGGGCAAAAGCCCCCGGAGGGGACCCTGAAGGCCCGCAGAAGTGCAGGACAAAATGCAAAAATATAGCAAAAACACAAAATAAGAAATTGTCTTATCTGATAGCAGGAGATGCAGACACAACACAGCAAGCTACAAGGGAAACTGGAAAGAAGGATTCAGACCAGAACAATTGATCACCGGCAACCCTGATGGGAAAATGACTCCCTTATATAAGACCAATCAGTAACACCTGATTCCCAGTCCTCACAATCCTCACTAGTACCGCTTGTAACCACCAGAGGGAGCCTCTGCTCAGAACTCATCTCAAACCCATTCACAACATATATATATATATATGTGTCACAAATTAAATGACATGTATATATATATATATGAGGTGTAAAATTGCTGAAAAAAAATGCGTGGGCTCCCGCCCTATTTTCGCAACCAGACAGACAAAGCCAGTGAGTGGGGGCAGATAATAATAGCCCAGAGAGGGACCATTATTTTTGTCCCCCCCTGGCTACTAACATCTGCCCCCAGACACCCCAGAAAAGACAAATCTATAATTAGATTCGCCCTTTCTGGCACTTTGCCCGTCTATTCCCATTGCCCTGTAGCGGTGGCGAATGGGTTAATATGGGGTTAAAGCCACCTTGCTATTGAAAGGTGACCTTAAGCCAGGTTAATAATTGAGAGCTGTCAATTAGACAACTATCAATTATTAATCCTATTGCATGAAATAAAAATAAAACACACACACTTTAATTAAAAATCATTTTAATGAAATAAAGACACATGTTTTTGACCATCTTTTATTTTACTGCAAAAACCATTTCCTGTAATAAAAATAAAATAAAAAAGCAAAATTATTCTTACCTATCCCATGCACAGTCAGGTCCCACGGTGTAATCCTTCAGAAAGGGTTAATGTTTACTGCAGGGACCGCAGCTAATGCTGCAGCCTCACAGTAAACCCCCAAATGAATGAGTTCCTCTCCTGGCTCACAGGAGAGGAAGTGGAAAGCTTAATTGATTGCTTTCCACTTTCACTTCAGGTCAGCCAGGGACACAATCAGTGACGTCAGAGGGAACTGATTAACAAAAATAGGGGTTCCCTTCGAAAAAAAAATGGCGTGGGGTCCCCCCTATTTTTGTTAACCAGCCTGATGAAGCAGACTGCTGAGGCATGGTATTTAAGGCTGTTAGGGAGCCAATATCCATGGACCTTGCCAGCAGCGTCGGACTGGAGTACCTTGGGCCCACCAGAGAAAAATTATTCTTGGGGCCCACCATCATACTTCCCAACCTTTGAAGAAGGGAAAGAGGGACAAAGGCTGTGGCACGCTGTGCCTGCTGCAGCAAATTTTAGGCCATGCCACTAGAGTTGAGCGATACTTTCCGATATCCCTAAGTATCGGAATCGGAATGGTATCGCCGATACCATTAAAATATCGGCGATACCCGATACCGATACCGGAAGTCCCATGTAAGTCTATGGGAACAAAATATCGTAACTAAAAACACCCCATTCTTTCCTTGTAAACACTAAATATACACACATAGAATACATATATATATATATACATGTCATTGTGACATATATATACATATATGTATAGTTTATACACTTCTACATAGTAAAATATCCTCTGATTCAATTGCCGGGTAAAGCCGGCTTCAGTGAAAAGACAGAAGCACCCGACATGAAATGACACTTGGTGTACATAGGGTTAACCATGTCTTTTCATGTCGTTTGCTATCTGATTTGCACAAACAATTAAATCAGTCTATGTTTGCAAAATTTCACACCTGTAGGGGTTAATTAAAGGTGTAAATTCGTTGTAAAAAAAACGGACTTTTTTGCTACGAATTTACACCTTTAATTAACCCCTACAGGTGTGAAATTTTGCACACATAGACTGATTTAATTGTTTGTGCAAATCAGATAGCAAAGGACATGGTTAACCCTATGTACACCAAGTGTCATTTCATGTCGGGTTCTGCATTTTCACAAAAGCCGGCAATTGAATTAGCGGCTATTATACTATGTAGAAGTGTATGAACTATAAATATATATATATATATATTGTGTCACAAACTCAATGACATGTATATATATATAATATATGAGGTGTAAAATTGCTGAAAAAAAATGCGTGGGCTCCCGCCCTATTTTCGCAACCAGACAGACAAAGCCAGTGAGTGGGGGCAGATAATAGCCCAGAGAGGGACCATTATTTTTGGCCCCCCCCCGGCTACTAACATCTGCCCCCAGACACCCCAGAAAGGGCAAATCTCTAATTAGATTTGCCCTTTCTGGCACTTTGCCCGTCTATTCCCATTGCCCTGTAGCGGTGGCGAATGGGTTAATAAGGGGTTAAAATGACCTTGCAATTGAAAGGTCACTTTAAGCCAGGTTAATAATTGAGAGCTGTCAATTAGACAACTATCAATTATTAATCCTATTGTATGAAAGAAAAATCAAACACACACTTTAATAAAAAAGAAGTTTAATGAAATAATCACACAGTTTTTGACCATATTTTATTTACCTGCTAAAACCATTTCCTGTAATAAAAATAAAATAATAAAGCAAAATTATTCTTACCAATCCGATGCACAGTCAGGTCCCATGGTGTAATCCTTCAGAAAGGGTTAATGTTTACTGCAGGGACCGCAGCTAATGCTGCAGCCTCACAGTAAACCCCCAAATGAATGAGTTCCTCTCCTGGCTGACAGGAGAGGAAGTGGAAAGCTTAATTGATTGCTTTCCACTTTCACTTCAGGTCAGCCAGGGACACCATCAGTGACGTCAGAGGGAACTGATTAACAAAAATAGGGGTTACCTTCGAAAAAAAAATGGCGTGGGGTCCCCCCTATTTTTGTTAACCAGCCAGATGAAGCAGACCGCTGAGGCCTGGATTTTCAGGCTGTTAAAGAGCCAAGATCCATGGACCTTGCCAGCCTGATAATACCAGGCCACAGCAGTCTGCATATCTTGGCTGATTAACAAAAATAGGGGATCCCCTCGAAAAAAATTGGCGTGGGGTCCCCCCTATTTTTGTTAACCAGCCAGATGAAGCAGACCGCTGAGGCCTGGTTTTTCAGGCTGTTAAGGATCCAATATCCATGGACCTTGCAAGCCTGATAATACCAGGCCACAGCAGTCTGCTTAGCTTGGCTGGTTAACAAAAATAGGGAATCCCCTCGAAAAAAACCGGCGTGGGGATCCCCCTATTTTTGTTAACCAGCCAAGTAAAATGCAGACTGCTGCGGCCTGGTATTAAAAGACTGTCAAGGCCCATGGATTTTGGCCCTCAACAGCCTGATAATACCAGGCTACAGCAGCCCCACATTTGGCGCATCAAAAGATGTGCCAATTGTGGCACTTTACCCGGCTCTTCCCACTTGCCCTGTAGCGGTGGCAAGCGGGGTAATAAGGGGTTATTGTCACCGTTGATTGCACGGTGACAATAAGCCCGGTTAATAATGGAGAGGCGTCAATAAGACACCGATCCATTATTAATCCCAAAGTTATTAAATGTTTAAAAAAAAGACACAGCAAGAAAAAAGTCTTTTAATGAAATAAAGAGACAACACAGTTTTCATTTTTTTTATTACTCTCTCATTCCTGCGACGCCATCGATCTCCTGTAAAAAAATAAAAAAAACAAACCAACAGTATACCACCTGTCCGACGCAGTCCATAACGACAGTCCCACGACGATCCAGCTCTGCCACATCGCAATGACAGGCAGAGCCTGTCATTGCAACGCAGCACAGCTGATTACCTGCTTCCCCGGCGGTGACGTCATCGGACTGCTTTACGGCCGCGATTACCCAGCAGTCACTGCAGTTATCGCGAGATACTGCATGTGACCGCCGGGGAGAAGAGGATGGCGGCCATGAAGCAGTCCGGGATGTGACCGCCGGAGATCTTCTGCCGGGTAAGTGCCGCTGACTCCTGACAGACCCGACCGACGGACACTGACAGTGACAGTGACAATTCCGATTCCGGTATCCGATATGACGAAAATATCGGAACTCGGAATCGGAATTCCGATATAGCCAATATCGGCCGATACCCGATACTTGCGGTATCGGAATGCTCAACCCTACATGCCACGTTGCACCACAGACTGTCCAGGAGTTGGTGGATGCTTTAGTCCAGGTGTGGGAGGAGATCCCTCAGGAGACCATCCGTCGTGCTCATCAGGAGCATGCCCAGAAGTTGTAGGGAGGTCATACAGCATACCTCCCAAATTCTGAAGACAGGAAAGAGGGTTAAAGGCTGCGGCTGCAAATTTTAGGCCACGCCCCGACCACACCCATTTCACAGCTAATCACACCCATATCCTCGCCCCAAGCGTACCCATTTAGCACTGCTGATCACACTGACTGGTAATGAGGGCACAGTGGCTGGTACTGAGGAAAAGAAAGAAAGAGCAGCGAGAGAGAAAGAACAAGAAGAGAAAGAGAGGAAAGAAAGAAAAGAGAGAGAGAAAGAAAGAACAGAGAGAAAAAAGAACAGAGAGCGAGAAGGAAAGAACAGAGAGCGAGAAAGACTAGAGAAAGAAAGAAAGACTAGAGAGAGAGCCAGAGGCTTAGCTAGGGTTTTGGTTTAGTGGGGGCGAAACTTCTGAGTGGGCCCCTAATCAGAGAACCTCAACAAATGACCGCGCTGTTGCCAAAAATAATCTATATATAAAAAGACCAATATTGATATTACCGCCATATGGTCTGTGGTAAATAATACCAGTCCTACAGAACATATAATAGATTACAGCACAGGTACAGATAATGACTTACCGCTGATGTTCTTTCTAATGGAATTGTTCACTTTTCATGTCTTTTCCATCTGGCCCAGACCGACATGACGACTTCTCCAGCCAGGACTCGACTGCAGAGATTACAACAAAGACACATTTCACTTCTCATATTTTTAGCACTGTCACGGTCACCAATTGGACTATTCTCAACCTGCACAAACTCCTCATCCTGCTGATACCCCAATACTGAGCCGCTGCTGCCATATGTGTCCCTATTTCTGCACCTGATACCCCAATACTGAGCCGCTGCTGCCGTATGTGTCCCTATTACTGCACCTGATACCCCAATACTGAGCTGCTGCTGCCGTATGTGTCCCTATTACTGCACCTGCTGTGTGGTTCTGTGTGACCTCTAAATTTTAAAGCACCCCTCTAGAATATAGTAATGCCGGGTGCAAGTGCCCTAGAAAACAGTGCCCACATTTTGTCCCCTAGACTGTAATAATGCCCTGTGTGCCCCTTTGACAGTCACAGTAACCCGAGTTCCTCTATAACAATAAGTCCACTTTACATTTAATAATGTCCCAAGTCTCCCCCTGTACATCTCCCCTATACACAGAATAATGCCCCTCACTGGATATATACTGACCCCTTAATGTCCCCAAACTATTTAATGGGTCCAACACTGTATGATGGTCCCTAGATAGCATCCATACAGCATAATACACCAGATAGTCCTCAATATAGTATAATGCACCCCCATAGGCAGCCTCTATATTATAATAAACCCCCATAGGCAGAGTCTATAATATAATGCACCACCATAGGCAGCCGCTATATTATAATGCACCCCCACAGGCAGCCTCTGTAGTATAATGCATCCCCATAGGGAGTCTCTGTAGTATAATGCACCCCAATATGGAGCCTCTGTAGTATAATGCAGCCCCATATACAGCCTCTGTAGTATAATGCACCCCCATATACAGCCTCTGTAGTATAATGCACCCCCATTAAAAAAAAAAAAAAAAACAATACTCACCTCCCGGCTCCTGTGCTGCTCACTGTTCTCCCTCTCTGCGTCTGACAGCGGGCGCCGGCAGGTGATGTCATCGCGCCCGCTGTCAGACGCTGAGAGGGGGATTATGGGAGAGAAGGAGCACTCGCTCCTTCTCTCTCTATGCGGTCAGCTGTATCGGCTGGATGCCGATACAGCTGACCCTCCGATGACGGGTGGGGGGCCCACTGCTGGCACCGGGCCCCCCCACCGGCTGTTCAGGCCCCATAGCTTCCGGGCGGCAGAGCAGGGAGAACAATTCTCCCTGCTCTGCGCAGAATGTAACTGTATCGGCGTGCTGTGCACGCCGATACAGTTACTGTAGCGTAGCTCCGGGTGGGCCCCCTCAGAGCGCGGGGCCCGGGGCCACCACCCCCTCTGCCCCGCGACCTATCCTTTCAAATCAGGGCCCACCACGCAGGAGCTGGGGCCCACCGGAGGTTTCTCCGGTGTCCCGGTGGCTCAGTCCGACCCTGCTTGCCAGCCTGATAATACCAGGCCACAGCAGTCTGCTTATCTTTGCTGGTTAACAAAAATAGGGGATCCCCTCAAAAAAAATTGGCGTGGGGTCCCCCCTAATTTTGTTAACCAGCCAGATGAAGCAGACCGCTGAGGCCTGCTGTTAAGGAGCCAAGATCCATGGACCTTGCCAGCCTGATAATACCAGGCCACAGCAGTCTGCATATCTTGGCTGATTAACAAAAATAGGGGATCCCCTCGAAAAAAATTGGCGTGGGGTCCCCCCTATTTTTGTTTACCAGCCAGATGAAGCAGACAGCTGAGGCCTGGATTTTCAGGCTGTTAAGGAGCCAAGATCCATGGACCTTGCCAGCCTGATAATACCAGGCCACAGCAGTCTGCATATCTTGGCTGATTAACAAAAATAGGGGATCCCCTCGAAAAAAATTGGCGTGGGGTCCCCCCTATTTTTGTTAACCAGCCAGATGAAGCAGACTGCTGAGGCCTGGTTTTTCAGGCTGGTAAGGATCCAATATCCATGGATCTTGCCAGCCTGATAATACCAGGCCACAGCAGTCTGCTTAGCTTGGCTGGTTAACAAAAATAGGGGATCCCCTCGAAAAAAAAACGGCGTAGGGGTCCCCCTATTTTTGTTAACCAGCCAAGTAAAATGCAGACTGCTGCGGCCTGGTATTAAAAGACTGTCAAGGCCCATGGATTTTGGCCCTCAACAGCCTGATAATACCAGGCTACAGCAGCCCCACATTTGGCGCATCAAAAGATGTGCCAATTGTGGCACTTTACCGGCTCTTCCCACTTGCCCTGTAGCGGTGGCAAGCGGGGTAATAAGGGGTTAATGTCACCGTTGATTGCACGGTGACAATAAGCCCGGTTAATAATGGAGAGGTGTCAATAAGACACCGATCCATTATTAATCCCAAAGTTTTTAAATGTTTAAAAAAAAGACACAGCAAGAAAAAAGTCTTTTAATGAAATAAAAGAGACAACACAGTTTTCATTAATTGTATTACTCTCTCATTCCTGCGACGCCATCGATCTCCTGTAAAAAAATAAAAAAAAAAACCAACAGTATACCATCTGTCCGACGCAGTCCATAGTAACGAGTGTCCCACGACGATCCAGCTCTGCTACATCGGAATGCCAGGCAGAGCCTGACATCCCGGCGCAGCACAGCTGATTACCTGCTTCTCCGGCGGTGACGTCATCGGACTGCTTTACGGCCGCGATTACCCAGCAGTCACTGCAGTTATCGCGAGAAACTGCATGTGACCGCCAGGGAGAAGAGGATGGCGGCCATCAAGCAGTCCAGGATGTGACCGCCGGAGATCTTCTGCCGGGTAAGTGCCGCTGACTCCTGACAGACCCAACCGACGGACACTGACAGTGACAGTGACATTCCGATTCCGGTATCCGATATGACGAAAATATCGGTACTCGGAATCGGAATTCCGATACAGCCAATATCGGCCGATACCCGATATTTGCAGTATCGGAATGCTCAACCCTACACACAACCCGACGAGGTGTGCGATCACTGACAGCCATAGACAATTTTTTTGTCCACATTCTTCTGCTCCTGCACAAATAAATGAAGTGAAACTCAGCAGTGGAAAGTGCTCTGATTTCTACTTGTCCTTCAGTAGCTAATAAAATGCTGTATATTGTATTTACATTATATTTACAATAATTATTTTTTTGCATTTTAGGACTATTGAGATACTGTATATCCTCTGTGGAGACCTCTTTTAAAAAAGATTTTTATTACATAAAATAGGATAACCTATTTAATAATACTGGTATACTTGTTTTGTGCCTTTATCCTTTATAGTTCATAAAATGAAACAGTCTAGCAAAATGAAACTGAATGATAAAAAAGTAAACTCTCTAAGGAGATATGGGAACTGGGGTGATATATAGCTGCAGTAGTTATGATTTGCAATAGCTTCAGAAATGCTCATCTATCTAGACGGGTGAATTTCAGAGTTGTAACCGTTATGGGCACTGCATAAAACAGTGTGTTTTACAAGAAACAATAAGTAATTCCTACTATATACCACTGCAGCATTTTGTCATCAAGTTCCAGTCTCTTCAAGAACAGCACAAAAAGAACCTCAAAATATCACCATAGTATGTATAAAGGAATGTAAGGTCATACTCTCAACATATGTATACTGGGATTGGACCTAATTGCAGTACACCCAATTACTAGAAGGCACTTGCTATGTATTACCTTTACTTATGCTATCCATCTTCTATGGAGACTAGTAATAAAAACAGCAACAAATTAACACTTTGGGAAAAATTTAGTTTGCTCATAAACAAATTATGTAACTATGTGCATCAGGAGCTGTTAGATGATTTGCTGATATTATTCATTACTTTTTAGAACTTAAAGTGAACTGGTCACCACAATTTTACATACTTATGTATTTAAGAAATTTAGAGTAAACGCCATAATCAAATCAGTCTGGAAGTGCACTGGGGAGTCGGAACGTGTTACTAGATTTGGAAATAACACTGTGCAACGAATTTCAGGGAAGTTCTTGTCCCGAGAAAATTTTATTGTATCTTATAGATTTTGATATGCTGAACACGAATATGTGCTCCAAAAGTCTGTATCACGTAAGGTTTTTAAGAAACAACAGTTTATAGTCTACATTATGACATCCGAGACACTACATAAATTTGCATTGATGTCAGTAGCAGAAGCAATTGTTCAAAAGTGTTTTACAGACGACTTTCGTTTATAATCCGTGTCAGATAATTCTCGAATATGATTCCCGCAATAGTCAGCCAGCATTGATGTACTCCACTTTCCCTTTTTCCTTCTCTCCATCAGCGCAATGTCTTGGTGAAATCTTTCACCGTGTTCATCGCTAACGGCACCAAGATTGGCTGGAAAAAAGTCCAAGTGAGAATATAGAAAATGCATTTTTAGTGACATATTGGATTTCATCAAGTGATATACTGTGATCATGTTGTCCACGATTTGTTCAAAGTTCGGTGCCCTGCTGTTGCCAAGGAAATTGAAGGTGACATCTTTAAAGGCTCTCCTTGTCACTTGTTTAGCACCTTGCAAAAGACCATCAAAGCTACTGTCATTCATTATATCTCTGATCTGTGGGCCAATAAAAATACCTTCTTTAATCTTTGCATCACTTATTCTTGGAAATTTCTGTCGCAAGTAAGAAAAGGCTTCCAATTATTTGTTCATTGCTTTGAAAAAATTCTTCATAAGCCCAAGTTTAATATGCAAGGGAGGGAGAAATATCTTTGCTGGATCAACGAGAGGATTATTCCTTAACCCCGGAGCTTTTTTCGGTTTTGCGTTTTCGTTTTTCGCTCCCCTTCTTTCCAAAGCCATAACTTTTTTATTTTTCCATCAATATGGCCATGTGAGGGCTTATTTTTTGCGGGACGAGTTGTACTTTTGAACAACACCATTGGTTTTACCATGTAGTGTACTCAAAAATGGGAAAAAAATTCTGAGTGCTGTGAAATTGCAAAAAAAGTGCAATCTCACACTTGTTTTTTGTTTGGCTTTTTTGCTAGGTTCACTAAATGCTAAAACTGACCAGCTATAATGATTCTCCAGGTCATTACAAGTTCATAGACACCAAACATGTCTAGGTTCTCTTATATCTAAGTGGTGAAAAAAAATTCCAAAGTTTGCTAAAAATAATTTTTAAAAATTTGCGCCATTTTCCTAGACCCGTAGCGTCTCCATTTTTCATTATCTGGGGCCGGGTGAGGGCTCATTTTTTGCATGCCAAGCGGACATTTTTAAGGATACCATTTATGCACAGATCCGTTCTTTTGATCGCCCGTTATTGCATTTTAATGCAATGTCGTGGTGACCAAAAAAACGTAATTCTGGCGTTTTGATTTTTTTTCTCATTACGCAATTGAGCGATCGGGTTAATCCTTTTTTATATTGATAGATCAGGCGATTCTGAACGCGGCGATACCAGATATGTGTATGTGTGATTTTTTTTATTGTTTTATTTTGATTGGGGCGAAAGAGGGGTGATTTGAACTTTTATTTATTTATTTTTTTAAATTTTTAAACTCTTTTTCTTTTACTTTTGGCATGCTTCAATAGCCTCCATAGGAGGCTAGAAGCATGCACAACTCGATCGGCTCTGCTACATATGGGCGATGAGCAGATCGCCTATATGTAGCAGATTTACTGCATTGCTATGAGCGCCGACCACCGGGCGGCACTCACAGCAATGTACCGGCAACAACCATAGAGGTGTCTATGAGACCTCTGGTTGTCAAGGCAACGCGTCGCCGATCCCCGATCACGTGACAGGGGTGATGCGCTCATTTCCGGTCCGGCAGCCGGGAGCGCTACTTAAATGCCCGCTGTCAGCTTTGACAGCGGGATTGAACTAGTTAATAGGCGCGGGCTGATCGCGATTCCACTCGCGCCTATTGCGGGCACATGTCAGCGGTTTGTAACAGCTGACATGTCACGGCTTTGAGGTGGGCTCACCGCCGGAGCCCACCTCAAAGTGGGGGATACTGCTAGCTGACGTACTATTCCGTCAGCTGGCAGTAAGGGGTTAACATTCTTCTGTCGAGCAACCAGATTTTCGCGGAGTGGCCAGTCCTTTCTGAAATAGTGAATTTCTCGTGCACAACTGTCCCACTCACAAATAAAACAACAATACTTATATATCCAAGCTGCAGTCCAAGAAGAAGTGCAACAACTTTTAGATCAACACATATGTTCCAGTTATAATTTCTATAATTAATGTGGTCAACAGTAACTCCATATTCTCATAAGTTTCTTTCATGTGTATGGCATGTCCAATAGGTATAGAAGGATAGATATTTCCGTTGTGTAGTAAACAGCCTTCAGACTTAAAACTGACAGGTCAATGAACAGTCACCAATCCTTCGGGTCATAGCATCCAAGAGCACCAAACAACCCCAAGACATCGTTGCAAAAGGTTAAACTGTCAACATGGTTGAAAAATTGATTAAGGTCTTCTTGACGACTGCGAAAAACAGAATCTCTTGTTCCTGGTAATAAGAGATTCCATTCTTGTAGCCTTGATCCCAAAAATTCTGCCTGGCTCTTTGACAATTTCAAATCTCTGACCAAGTCACTCAGACTGAACATATGTGGATTAGATGTAGAAGGCTCAAAGTCTGGGTCTGCAGCAGTTTTATTTTCCACTGACATTGTTAGATCATCTTCGTCATCCTCCATTGTCCATAATTTGGGCGGCTTTGGAACACAAAGACTTTCATCGTGTGGCACTGGTCTTATGGCTGAAGGAAGACTAGGATATTCTATTGATTTTTTATTCATTGCTGAATATCCTGTTACATTTGTAAGACAGAAGTAGCAATCTGTTACATGATCTCTCTGTTCTCTCCATATCATTGGGTCAGCGAACAGCATTGAAGGTCGTGATCCATTCAGCCATGCTCTAAGGCTTCTAGAACAAGATGCACAGCATATATGAGGTGCCCACTGTTTGTCCTGATCTCCAATTGAACATTCAAAGTATAGTTCATATGCTTTCTTAACAAGTGGAGTCATTTCCTTCTTTTGTGCTTTCATTGTATATTCTCCGCATATGTAGCATAAATTATCACTGCTGTTGAGACATCGATGCGACATTTCAAAATAAATTTTCAGTTTTTACAATGAAAAGTATTAAGGCGAATCGCATATATGATAGTAACTAGATGGAGGCCCAATGCTATTTCATCGGGAGGGCGGTAATGTCACGATGGGGGCAGGCTTTGCAGCATTGAGAATCTCTCCCCCATGTGCTCACCCACCTATCCACTCTCTCTTTCCCGTTGTGCTGACTTCTCCCATCTGTACTCTCTGGAGATCGCAGAGGATACATTTTGTGAGGTAAAATATTGTTTAAGAACAGTCAGTGAAATATTTTACCTCACAAAATGAATCCTCGGTGATCCCCTACTATAGTGTCAGTATTGTCTTTTGTTTCCTCCCCTGCCCAGGAGATGTGGTATGCTCCATACACTCTCAGCCGAATGATTCACTGCTCCTGCATGGAATTCGCATAATAAGTGCTTGCATATGTGTAGATCAGTGATTTATGTTATTTCAGTGGAAAATTCAGAATGTACTGTTTCTGAAAAAGTTCATATATGAGATTTTAGAATTATAACAGAATATTATAATGTTTCATATCATTTCTCAAAAACCTTTCGTGATAGGAAAAATCTGAAGTCATTTCTGAAACAGCATGAAAAAATCTATCAGGAACACTCAAAATTGTCCGAGGGACAAAACCTTGGTAACACAGTGTAATAGGCCAAGCGCATTGACACCCCCCATGCTCCTCCAACCGGGGAGCATATGGCTTCTACATTAGGCTTTTCATGACTACCATGTCAAAGCTCTAAAAAAAAATACATTGTTAATAGGAATCAAGTGCATATACAGCCATACCACTACTTTCATATGTAAAAACATGGTTTCCTTTAAGGAACTGTACCCAATGAAGGAACAGACACCCTGACACTTGCCTCTTTGCGTATAATTCTAATATATTCATTATCCTATTTTTTGCAATTCTGACCAGTGTCCCTTTATGAGGTAATAACTCAGGAACGCTTCGACGGATCCTAGCGATTCTGAGATTGTTTTTTCGTGACATATTGGGCTTCATGTTAGTGGTAAATTTAGGTCGATAATTTTTGCGTTTATTTGTGAAAAAAATTGAACTTGGCCAAAATTTTGAACCCTTCGTAATTTTCAAATTTTGAATTTTTATTCTGTTAAACCAGAGAGTTATGTGACACAAAATAGTTAATAAATAACATTTCCCACATGTCTACTTTACATCAGCACAATTTTGGGAACAACATTTTTTTTTGTTAGGAAATTATAAGGGTTAAAAGTTGACCAGCGATTTCTCATTTTTACAGCAAAATTTACAAAACCATTTTTTTTAGGGACCACCTCACATTTGAAGTCACTTTGAGGGGTCTGTATGGCAGAAAATACCCAAAAGTGACACCATTATAAAAACTGCACCCTCAAGCTACTCAAAACTACATTCAAGAAGATTATTAACCCTTCAGGTGCTTCGCAGGAACTAAAGCAATGTGGAAGGAAAAAATGGACATTTTAATTTTTCCAACAAAAGTTTTCTTTTAGCATCAATTTTTTCATTTTTGCATGGGCAACAGGATAAAATGGACCCTAAAATTTGTTGGGCAATTTCTCCTGAGTACACAGATACCTCATATGTGGTCATAAACCACTGTTTGGGCGCACGGCAGGGCTCAGAAGGGAAGGAGCGCCATTTGACTTTTTGAATAGAAAATATGCTGGAATATTTAGCGGTTGCCATGTCGCATTTGGAGAGTCCCTGTGTGCCTAAACATTGGAGCTCCCCCACAAGTGACCCCATTTTGGAAACTAGACCCCCCAAGAAACTTATCTAGATGCAGAGTGAGCACTTTGAACCCCCAGGTGCTTCACAAATTGATCCGTAAAAAAAAGAAAGTACTTTTTTTTTTCACAAAAATTTTCTTTTAGCCTCAGTTTTTTCATTTTAACATGGGCAACAGGATAAAATGGATCCTAAAATTTGTTGGGCAATTTCTCCTGAGTACACAGATACCTCATATGTGGTCATAAACCACTGTTTGGGCGCACGGCAGGGCTCAGAAGGGAAGGAGCGCCATTTGACTTTTTGAATGGAAAATATGCTGGAATATTTAGCGGTTGCCATGTCGCATTTGGAGAGTCCCTGTGTGCCTAAACATTGGATCTCCCCCACAAGTGACCCCATTTTGGAAACTAGACCCCCCAAGGAACTTATCTAGATGCAGAGTTAGCACTTTGAACCCCCAGGTGCTTCACAAATTGATCCGTAAAAAAAAGAAAGTACTTTTTTTTTCACAAAAATTTTCTTTTAGCCTCAGTTTTTTCATTTTCACATGGGCAACAGTATAAAATGGATCCTAAAATTTGTTGGGCAATTTCTCCTGAGTACACCGATACCTCATATGTGGTCATAAACCACTGTTTGGGCGCACGGCAGGGCTCAGAAGGGAAGGAGCGCCATTTGACTTTTTGAATGGAAAATATGCTGGAATATTTAGCGGATGCCATGTCGCATTTGGAGAGTCCCTGTGTGCCTAAACATTGGAGCTCCCCCACAAGTGACCCCATTTTGGAAACTAGACCCCCCAAGGAACTTATCTAGATGCAGAGTGAGCACTTTGAACCCCAAGTGCTTCACAAATTGATCCGTAAAAAAAAGAAAGTACTTTTTTTTTTCACAAAAATGTTCTTTTAGCCTCAGTTTTTTCATTTTCACATGGGCAACAGTATAAATTGGATCCTAAAATTTGTTGGGCAATTTCTCCTGAGTACACAGATACCTCATATGTGGTCATAAACCACTTTTTGGGCGCACGGCAGGGCTCAGAAGGGAAGGAGCGCCATTTGACTTTTTGAATGGAAAATTAGCTCCAGTCGTTAGCGGACACCATGTCATGTTTGGAGAGCCCCTGTATGCCTAAACTTTGGAGCTCCCCAACAAATGACCCCATTTTGGAAACTAGACCACCTAAGAAACTTATGCAGATGCACAGTGAGCACTTTGAACCCCCAGGTGCTTCACAAAAGTTTATAACGCAGAGCCGTGAAAATAAAAAATCATTTTTTTTTCTCAAAAAATGATTATTTAGCCCCATATTTTTTATTTTCACAATGGTTACAGGTGAAATTGGACCCCAAAAGTTGTTGTCTAATTTGTTCTAAGTATGCTAGTACCTCAAATGTGGGGGAGAACCACTGTTTGGGCACACGTCAGGGCTTGGAAGGGATGTAGTGACGCTTTGAAATGTCGACTTGATGGAATGGTCTGCGGGCGGGCAGAGCCCCTGATGTGCCTAAACAGTAGAAACCCCCCACAAGTGACCACATTTTGTAAACTAGACCCCTCAAGGAACTTAACTAGATGTGTGGTGAGCACCTTGAACCCCCACGTGCTTCACAGAAGTTTGTAATGCAGAGCCGTGAAAATAAAAAATCATTTTTTTCCTCAAAAACTGATTTTTTTAACCCGCAATTTTTTATTTTCACAAGGGTAACAGGAGAAATTGGACCACAAAAGTTGTTGTACAGTTTGTCCTGAGTACACTGGTACCCCATATGTGGGGAGGAACCACTGTTTTGGCGCATGGGAGAGCACAGAAGGGAAGGAGCGCCATTTTGGAATGCAGACTTGATGGAATGTTCTGTGGGCGTCATGTTGCGTTTTCAGAGCCCCTGATGTGCCTAAACAGTAGAAACCCCCCACAAGTGACCCCATTTTGGAAACTAGACCCCCCAAGGAGCTTATCTAGATGTGTAGTGAGCACTTTGAACCCCCAAGGGCTACACAGAAGTTTATAACGCTGGGCCATGAAAATAAAAAAATCATATTTTTCCACAAACATGATCTTTTAGTCCCCAATTTTTTTATTTTCCCAAGGGTAACAGGAGAAATTAGACCTCAAAAGTTGTTGTCCAATTTGTCCTGAGTACGCTGATATCCCATATGTGGGAGAAAACTACTGTATGGGCACACTTCGGGGCTCGGAAGGGAAGTAGTGACGTTTTGAAATGCCGACTTGATGGAATGGTCTGCGGGCGTCATGTTACGTTTGCAGAGTCCCTGATGTGCCTAAACAGTATAAACTCCCCACAAGTGACCCCATTTTGGAAACTAGACCCCGCAAGGAACTTATCTAGATGTGTGGTGAGCACTTTGAACCCCCAAGTTCTTCACAGAAGTTTATAACGCAGAGCCGTGAAAATAAAAAATCATTTTTTTTCCACAAAAATAACTTTTTAGTCCCCAATTTTTTTTTCCCAACAGTAACAGGAGAAATTAGACCCCCAAAGTTGTTGTGCAATTTTTCCCGAGTACGCTGATACCCCATATGTGGGGGTAAACCACTGTTTGGGCACACGTCGGGGCTTGGAATAAAGGGAGCACTGTTTGACTTTTTGAACGCAAAATTTGCAGGAATCAATGGTGGCGCCATGTCGCGTATGGAGACCCCCTGATGTACCTAAATAGTGGAAACCCCTCAATTCTAACTCCAACCCTAACCCCAACACACCCCTAACCCCAACCCTAACCCCTACACACCCCTAACCTAATACAAACCCTAACCATAACCCTAACCCCAACACACCCCTAACCCTAATCCCAACTCTAACCATAAACCTAACCACAAGCCTAACCCTAATCCCAACCCTAACCCCAAAACACCCCTAACGCTTATCCCAACCCTAACCCTAATCCCAACCCTAACCCTAATTCCAACCCTAACCCTAATTCCAACCCTAACCCTAATTCCAACCCTTACCCTAATTCTAACCCTAACCCTAGATCTAACCCTAAGGCTGGGTTCATATTGCGTTTTACCAGCCCGTTCAACACGTAGCGTTGACGGGCTGGTAACGGTATAGCATAACGCGATCGCGTTATGCTATACCCGCTAGTGCAGAAGAATCAGCGATGATTCATCTGTGCTAGCGGTGATGGAGCCCAGACGCTGCAGCCTGCGTCCAAGGCTCCGTCACTGAATGATGACACGTCGCGAACGCATGCCGCTTCATGGCATGCGTTGCGATGCGCACACAAATGGGGTGAATGGCAGCGTTAACGGACTGCGTTACACCGCGTTATACCGCGGTGAAACACAGTCCATCTAACGGACTGCCATAATGCAATATGAACCCAGCCTGACCCTAAGGCCCAGTGCACACTTTGCGGATTCACTTGCGGATTTTTCTAAAATTCGCAGGTAAAACGACCTGCCTTTTACCTGCGTATTTAGCGCGGATTTGCTGCGGTTTTTCTCTGCGGTTTTACGCCTATAATGGAATACATGTAAAATCGCTGCGGAATCCGCACAAAGAATTGACATGCTGCGGATTTAAAACCGTAGCAAATCTGCGCTGAAAAATCTGCAGCATGTGCACAGCGTTTTTTTTACCATTTATTTGCATTGTACTGTACATGGTTTCTGGATCTGCTGTGAATCCGCAGCGCCAAATCTGCTGCGGATCCACAGCGAAATCAGCTGAGGATCAGCAGCGAAATCAGCTGCGGATTAGCAGCGAAATCCGCTGCAGATCAGCAGCGAAATCCGCTGCGGATCAGCAGCGAAATCCGCTGCGGATCAGCAGCGAAATCCGCTGCGGATCAGCAGCGAAATCAGCTGCGGATCAGCAGCGAAATCCGCAACGTGTGCACAGGGCCTAATAGGAAAAAAAAAAAATTCTTTATTATTTGTCCCTACCTATGACAGGGGGGGTTCACTTACTTTTTTTTATTTTGATCACTGTGACAGTTTATCACAGTGATCAAAATAAATTTTTTGACTATGCAGGGCGCACAGCGCATGCGCCGGCCGGCGGGCGCACAGCGCATGCGCCGGCCGGCGGGCGCACTGCGCATGCGCCCGCCATTTTCCAAGATGGCGGCGCCCATGAAGAATCCCGGGCAGCCGCCGGGAAGGATCCAGGGACATCGGTGGACCGGGAGAGGTGAGTATGGGGGTCTGAAGTGAGGGGGGGGGATCGGAAGGTGGGGCAGCGGAGGCCAGGACGAGGGGAGCTTTTAGTGACGGCGGTGAACGACCGCTGCCATCTTTCGGTGGCGGCGGCCGATCGCCGCCGTGAATCCGTGTGGGGGGGTCAGGGCTCGGTGTCCAGCCATGGCAGATGCTATTGCAGCATCGGCCATGGCTGGATTGTAATATTTCACCAATTATATTGGTGAAATATTACAGATTGCTCTGATTGGCTGTTTCACTTTTAACAGCCAATCAGAGCGATCGTGGCCACGGGGGGGGGTTAAGCCAACCCCCCTGTGGTGAAGCACAAAGGGTCCTGTGCCGGCGGGTGGGGTGACCTTTCAGTGACCCCGGTCACCCGGCCCGCAGGGACGCGATCCTTTCATGACGCCACATAGGCGTCATGGGTCGGATTGGCACTGACTTTCATGACGCCTACGTGGCGTCATGGGTCGGGAAGGGGTTAAAGTAATATGGTTTTGATTTGGATTGGTAAAGCCAGATTGGTTGGTCTCGTATTTTACCTATACTTCTATGAAATGTGACAAGTGGCATTGTGTTGAAGCCTATTGACAGATAAAAAGCATACATATATGTGATGATTCTAAATCACTACTATATTTGTTTTTCCAAAACCAGAATCTTGGAGACCATTAATTAAAGGGAATCTGTCACCCTAAATTGGCGGGATATTTAAATGATGGCAGTCAGGTCAGATGAGAGGTATTTTGGGTACTTGCCTTAACATGTTGTTCGCCGCTGTCTCCATTATTTCTGGGAATTGTAGTCGTTGCCCTCCATATAACGAACCTGCGCATTGCAATCTGCGGGCAAAGCATACTGCGCGTGCGCAATTCAAGATTGCAATGCGCAGGTGCGTTATATGGAGGGCAACAACTACAATTCCCAGAAATAATGGAGACAGCGGCGAACAACATGTTAAGGCAAGTACCCAAATCACCGCCCATCTGACCTGACAGCCATCATTTAAATATCCCGCCAATTTAGGGTGACAGATTCCCTTTAATTAAGTAGAATTAGGATTGATCCTACATTACTTGAAGATGATCTTTTACCAAATTTTTAATGTTGAACTGCACACACAATTTTACTGAGCATGTGTACTTCTTCCTGCATGAGTTGCTCAATCATAAGTAAGCAGCAACACAACAGAAAAAGAACATGCTCCCACAATAGCTTAGGTTTCTCAATGTGTGAGATGTATTGATTCAGCCCTAATCATCCTGGATGATTAGAAAATGCTGGGAGATTAGCGCACAGATTACACACAGCAGAGATATTTCTGATATGCTTAAAAGTTGCATTGAGCACAACAGACAAAAGGGTGAGTACTGACATAGCTCCAGACAGGCAGTGTGGGAGAGTCGGCGGTGCAGCAGAGCTGACAGTCTCATGAGAGGTGAAGAGGCAATAGAAAGGTTTTTAATGTGACCTAGTTAAACCCAGGCTGTGCTGCCCGTTACCCCAAAGTGCCTTTTATCTGAAAGATGTAAGCCATCTGTACCCTAATCTGCCAGCATTTTCTAATCATGCAGGAGTTTAAACCAGGAGATCAGATCTGTATCATCAGATACCACACACTGAGAAACCTAAAGCCCCCGTCTCACACAGCGATCTCGCTAGCGAGATCGCAGCTGAGTCACTAGTTTTGTGACGCAGCAGCGATCTCCCCAGCGATATCGCTGTGTGTGACATTCAGCGACGATCAGCCCCCCTGCTGGGTATCGCTGATCGTCGCTGAATGTCCTGGACATTTCTTTGATCGCTGGTCTCCCGCTGACAGGCATGCATCGCTGCGTGTGACAGGCGGAGACCAGCGATCCGCTGGTAACCAAGGTACACAGCGGGTTTCCAGGCGCGGGGCTGTGCCTAGAAACCCGCTGTGTACCTTGGATACCAGCGCCCTGATGCAGGGAGCTGGTAACCAAGGTACACAGCGGGTTTCCAGGCACCGCGCAGCGCCTGGAAACCCGATGTGTACCTTGGTTACCAGCTCCCTGCATCAGGGCGCTGGTATCCAACGTACACTGCGGGTAACTAAGCGACGTTACCCGCAGTGTCGCTGTGCTGATCGCTGCCTGAGCTGCCTGTTTGGCAGATCAGCAGCGATCATGTAGCCATACACCAGCGATCCTGACAAGTGCATATCGTTGTCGGGATCGCTGGTGTATCGCTATGTGAGACCCAGGCTTAAGCTATCATGGGGACATGTTCTTTTTCTGACGTTACTCCTTGCTAATGATTGGGCAACTCATGTATGGGGAAGAAGTACATACCTCCAGTGAAAAATATCTGAAAATACCCACTTGAACATAACAAAAGTTAACTTATAAGGTGTCAAATACTTTGATTGCTAATATCTCCACAATGAAGATGGGAAATATAACAAAACAAAAACAATGTTTTATTACACTCTGCAGTTAATATTACAATGTGTGTCCATTTCAACATGAAAAATTTGATGAATGGTTCGCTTTAAAGGCTATGGACAAATTTGCATGTTTTTTTTACAGTTTATTGTATTTATAATTAGAGATGGGCGAACCCGAGCAGTAAAGTTCGGTTTCTTTACCGAACACCTACTGTTTAGGCACGGACACCAAACATGGACTTCACCAGGAAGTCTGTGCTAGGCCGGTGTCACACTTGCGAGTGTGATGCGAGAAACTCACACGAGTTTCTCACATCAACACCCAGTACTGGCACCGGCACTCGGACCGGAGCATGCGACTGCCTAGAAATGCATGCAGCCGCAAGCTCCGGTCTGAGTGCCGGCAGCAGTGCTGGGTGTTGGTGCGAGAAACTCATACGAGTTTCTTATATCACACTCACAAGTGTGACACTGACCTTACTGTTTGGGTTTGGCTGCCCGAACACCAGGTGTTTGTCACGCTGTCATGTGTATGAAATCATCCCCTCTGGTCAGAAAGCCGTGGTTCCCATGCTGTCAAAATACAGCGTGAGCGCTCAGCTGTGATTGGAGGTATAAAGTTTACCTCCAGTCACTGGTGTCAGCTGATGGGACTACTGAGTCGCACTTAGTACCAGGGCAATGGGGTACTCGGCACCGAGCCCAGGAAAGTCTATGGGATTTGTCACTGGCAGCAGGACTCGGTCCGTGGCCCTGGGCGCTCATACAATGGGGGGGAATATTTACAGGGAATTATTAGGATAGGTAGTTCGTGACGCCACCTGTGGTATCTGGTTAATTGGACCAGCGCTGCTATAATGATCTTCACAGGGGATGTTATGGGGGCAGCTGGGTGGTAAGTCTCCCACAGGCGAGACTGGTCCCTGGAAGTCTATAGTGATGATGCAGGGTGTAGATAAGAATTCAGTCACACACAATACAGCTTCTTTTCATACCTTTTACTGGTAGATGGTTCAAGTAGGTCCCGGGGAGCTGGTCGGGGTGGAGAGTGCACATTCGGGTAACCGCTGAGCAGGTTAGAGGCCTCCTTTACTTCCATATACATGTGAGTCCAACTTGCGTGAAGCGAAGTTAACTCTGAACTCTCCAGCTTTCTCAATAGCTGTAATGCCCGGCCAACATTGTGGTGGAGCCTTCTAAGTGGTGAGAACTAAGTCCTTACTTTGTCTGCGCTTGACTCAAAGTCCCCGTTCTCCCTGACTCCGGTTATGTATTGACGCTTTGGGCTGCACTCTGCGACCTGTAGTCCAGATGCCTCCGGTTTTCTTGTTACTAAGCTTGAAACTCTAGCAACGCTTCGGACCCCGGTGTCCGGCAATTTAGTGCAGGTAATCCAATACCTGTAGCACTTCTCTGTCTTCTCCACTGCGCCCTTCGCCCTGCTTCCCGCTCTTAACATAAGCACTTGTAGCTTTTCATGGAAATGTCAGCTTTCTCCCAGAGCTCGCTGCACAGCTCTCAGTATCCTCCAAGTCCAGACTGGACTGAGACTGAATGGCTGCTCTGTTCTTAGACAGAAGCTAACTGACTGAAGTCAAACGGAACACTCCCTGAGCTTGACTGAACTGAGCTCTTCTCAGACAGGAAACTCTCCCTGATTGCTACGTGTCACTCCCTCTTATATCTCAGATGGGTGTGTCTGAAAGAGTGAGTGGCAGTGAATGCATATCAAGCGTTGCGATTACCTTCCTGTGCACTCTCCTGGATTTTATGTGTGCCTTGCATAGCTGGGCCACACACTACAGCTCCCATTATCTGACTCCTGCTGCCGTTAATAATAGTGAGAGCAGGAGTGGCTGATGGAAGTATTCATTAGCCAGCTCCTGCGCTGTAAATAAATAATTTAAAGAAAACGGCGTGGGTTCCCCTGTATTTTCAAAAATAGAGGGGTCCCCATGCTGTTTTTTAATTATTTAAATAGTTTAAAAAAATGATGTGGGGTCCCCCTCATTTTTGACATCCAGCCTTGCTAAATCAGACAGCTGGGGGCTAGTATTCTCAGGCTGGTAAGGGGATATAGATATTGGCCCCCGCAGCCTAAAAATAGCAGCCCGCAGTCACCCAGAAAAGGCACATCTACAGGTCCTTCTCAAAAAATTAGCATATAGTGCTAAATTTCATTATTTTCCATAATGTAATGATTACAATTAAACTTTCATATATTTTAGATTCATTACACACCAACTGAAATTTGTCAGGTCTTTTATTGTTTTAATACTGATGATTTTGGCATACAACTCCTGATAACCCAAAAAACCTGTCTCAAAAAATTAGCATATCAAGAAAAGGTTCTCTAAACGACCTATTACCCTAATTTCTGAATCAACTAATTAACTCTAAACACATGCAAAAGATTCCTGAGGCTTTTAAAAACTCCCTGCCTGGTTCATTACTCAAAACCCCCATCATGGGTAAGACTAGCGACCTGACTGATGTCAAGAAGGCCATCATTGACACCCTCAAGCAAGAGGGTAAGACCCAGAAAGAAATTTCTCAACAAATAGGCTGTTCCCAGAGTGCTGTATCAAGGCACCTCAATGGGAAGTCTGTTGGAAGGAAACAATGTGGCAGAAAACGCTGTACAATGAGAAGAGGTGACCGGACCCTGAGGAAGATTGTGGAGAAGGACCGATTCCAGACCTTGGGGGACCTGAGGAAGCAGTGGACTGAGTCTGGTGTAGAAACATCCAGAGCCCACCGTGCACAGGCGTGTGCAGGAAATGGGCTACAGGTGCCGCATTCCCAGGTAAAGCCACTTTTGAAACATAAACAGCGGCAGAAGCGCCTGACCTGGGCTACAGAGAAGCAGCACTGGACTGTTGCTAAGTGGTCCCAAGTGCTTTTTTCTGATGAAAGCAAATTTTGCATGTCATTCGGAAATCAAGGTGCCAGAGTCTGGAGGAAGACTGGGGAGAAGGAAATGCCAAAATGCCTGAAGTCCAGTGTCAAGTACCCACAGTCAGTGATGGTGTGGGGTGCCATGTCAGCTGCTGGTGTTGGTCCACTGTGTTTCATCAAGGGCAGGGTCAATGCAGCTAGCTATCAGGAGATTTTGGAGCACTTCATGCTTCCATCGGCTGAAATGCTTTATGGAGATGAAGATTTCATTTTTCAGCACGACCTGGCACCTGCTCACAGTGCCAAAACCACTGGTAAATGGTTTACTGACCATGGTATTACTGTGCTCAATTGGCCTGCCAACTCTCCTGACCTGAACCCCATAGAGAATCTGTGGGATATTGTGAAGAGAAAGTTGAGAGACGCAAGACCCAACACTCTGGATGAGCTTAAGGCCGCTATCGAAGCATCCTGGGCCTCATAACACCTCAGCAGTGTCACAGGCTGATTGCCTCCATGCCACGCCGCATTGAAGCAGTCATTTCTGCAAAAGGATTCCCGACCAAGTATTGAGTGCATAACTGAACTTTATTATTTGATGTTTTTTTTGTTTGTTTTTAAAAAACACTTTTATTTTATTGGACGGTTGAAATATGTTAATTTTTTGAGACAGGTTTTTTGGGTTATCAGGAGTTGTATGCCAAAATCATCAGTATTAAAACAATAAAAGACCTGACAAATTTCAGTTGGTGTGTAATGAATCTAAAATATATGAAAGTTTAATTGTAATCATTACATTATGGAAAATAATGAAATTTAGCACTATATGCTAATTTTTTGAGAAGGACCTGTATAAGACACCCATGCATTACTAATCCTATAGTTATAAGGTAAATAAAGACAGCCAGAATAAAGTTCTTAATTAGAAATAAAACAAAAGACATTTTTACCTTTTATTTTAAGATAACAAACACAGCTATAATCACCTAATGCCTATTCCACCGAAGCCCTCTTTCTCCTGTAATAAAACGGATGTAAAAAAACACTGGTTGATTTTTGATCCTTCTCGTTCCCTGTCCTGTGGTGACGTCACCAGATCTCTGTCCCGCCCTCCGGTTGATTTTTGATCCTTCTCATTCCCTGTCCCGTGGTGACGTCACCCGATCTCTGTCCCGCCCCCCGCTCTTTCCGCTTCCTCCCAGCAGCACCTCTCGGCCGGAGGATGCCGTTGTTTGTTCAGACTGTTGCGCGGCAACTCAGGAGGCACTCTTATGTAACAGGGAGGACGCTCCCTGCTACATTGCAATTTTGCCTCCCCCATTACCCGCACGGTCTGGGGACATCTTTAGGAGGAGTCGGCTTCTTCCCTCTCAAGTACCAGCCACAGGTTCAGTCATCAGGAACCAAGTAAGTTCCATGTGCCTATATCAGACTCTATGTAGGTAGTTTATTTCAACTCCTCCATATAGGTTTATTCAAGCCTTTTGGCCTCCGTTCTTCCTACAGTTGCTTTCTTATCTTATTTTATATTCACCAGAGTATATTGGAGGCGCAGGTAGTTTATCTTTGCTATATAAGTTTACTTAACTGTCCATTTTCATCATAAAGCAACACACAATATTGGGTACAACATTTTCCGTTGCTTAGGTCCATAGCACAGTACACTTTCATGTTTCCCTTTTCTTCAGCCTGAAATATCGCTATTCTTATTGGTCCTTCAGTACCAAGAATTTAAAATCCAGCTCTGCAAGATCCATTAACTTTCCCTCACATGGTTCCAACACCACCTTCATCTGTATGGAAGAGTTGTCGGTGCTCTCCATAGCCCCCAACTCTAGCATTGAGCTCTGGACGTTTCAGGAGTATCCGCAGGGAGTTTTGAAAGGTCTCCTACTGCCGAGAACAATACATATTGGATTCTGCTTACAGCCCACTGCACCTTGAAGTCATCCATTCTCTAACTCTCTCCAACCCTCTCTAACCAGAAAGTTCTCCCCTTTTTATTTGACCTTGCCCTCACCTTTGCTGGGCTGGCCACAAACACTTTACCTGTATATTAACCTGTAAAACCACTTGCTAGATCTGATGCTCTAAACTAAATCATGTACTTTCCCTATATGCTAAACATAAATTGCACTATACATTAATCACAATACATTACATTAACAGCGTTCATTAATGACTATAGAACTCTGCATTTTCACATATCATAATCACTAAAATGCAATAAAATCACGTACTCTGTCTTTAAGAAGCAATGGCATATGACAGCGCTTGAAACACCCTTACAATTTTCCTGCACAACCACTGGGACAGTCCTGAGTTCTGCTGACCTCCGGATAAAAAATCCTGCAATCTGGATAGGTGAACAGAACACCTTGGACGGTGCAGTCTTTAGCAATTGCTGCATCTAAGAAGTTTGACAAAGTGACTGACATCTACTGGACATAATTAGAGTTGCCTCGTGTGCAAAAATTAACCAAACTATTCATGTATTATGTTATTTAACATGAATGATGAACACCGTAAAATAATAGGCTGGGCTAGAATTGCTAGTCTTTTTTAAGTCAAATCTTGTAACCTAAAATGGTACCACCAAAAATTAACTCATACCATAAAAAACATTTTCACACATTTTTAAACTGTTTAATTATGCAATATCCATATATTACAATGCACTGCAAGCTGCTTGATGCTGTTTATTCTGAATCCTAACAGGAGTTCCCTGTCCGATCAGTCTCAAGCCCCTTATTCCCATCTCCTCTCTTGAATGCTCATCTAAGCTCAAATGAAATATTTTTTTTTGTTTTGGCAGATGATACTTTGAAGTCTACAGTGCAATATAAGACACACTGCTTTCAATATGTTTTGTTTTTTTGACCTTTTGGTAGAATTTTTTTGGGGTCAGTGGTTTCATTTGAACGCACAGCATGGTCTGGATATGGTGTTTTTTTCCCAGTAGTTTTTCCAATAGGTTTCTCTATATGACTTTAAAGAATGCTGAAAAAATGCATGGACAAAATGATACTGAAAACTTACAAAATAATGAAATACAAAATAACATTGAAAAAACACCCTGTTTAATGTTCTAAAATTCTTGTTCCATTACATGCAAAAAAAACTTTTTTTTGTATGGCATATTAAAATACAGTGCGAGAATGCTCTTTCATTTGCATTGCCATTGTCATACTGTGGTCCAACCATGCGTTTTATCATGCCTAACCTCCCTTATGCTTCACCACTAGTTTCTCCAAGGCTAAGTGCACACATTCAGGAATGTTTGCAGAATTTTCCTGAGCAAAAACTGACTTTTTCTGCGGTAAAAATGCACATTTTTTAGCGGGTTTTTTCGCGTTTTTGGTGCGTTTTTTGCGGATTTTGCGCATTTTTACAGCGATTTTTTCCTGAACTTCCTAGGTCAATAATATAGCGTGAAAAACGCTAGAATTCCACAAAATTAATGAACATATTGGTTCTTTTTCCGAGATGCATTTTTTTCACGGAAAAAAACGCACCATGTGCACAAAAATTGCGGAATTCATTCTAAATGATAGGATGGTTAAATCATGCGTGTTTGACGCGTTTTTTCCTGCAAAAAAACGCAAATAGTCCAGAACGTGTGCACTTATCCTCACTCTACTATATATCTATGTACATGCTTCAATCAGTGGTCAAATGAGGGCATGATGCCTGCAGCTTCCTATTGCTGACTTACTCTAAAGCTCAATCAGGTATCCGTTTTCCTTGTTTCTTTTTGGGGGAGGGAGGAGGTTTGCACATGAAAATACAATGGCATCCATGTGCTGCTGTTTACTTTTTAATAGACCCATTGCTTAAAATAGGCATGCTTTTTTTGAGTTCACAAAAATTCATAGACTATAATGGCAGTGAAAAAGGATAGAACACATAAGTCATGAGCAGAACCTCTAAATAAGGCATAATGCAGAGATTGACGCAGGAACAGGACACTGTTGTGCAAAAGGTACTGTATACTAAACTCCAAACTGAAGTATCTTTATGTTTTTGAGACTTCCTTCCGGAACTTTGCTCATTTAACTAGGAGTTATAGTTCTGCTATGTTCCGTATCGTTCTCTTCTATAGCAAACATTTCCCTTGATACAACTCCTTTAGATGCCCATGAGAGTGAGACTTTTCCCTCTCATGCCCTCAGTTATGTTTAAACCGTGATGTCCGGTCATCAGATATTGATAACCTATCCATAGATCTCTTAGGAAAGGTCATTAGCAACAGATTCAACACCCGGCTCCCCCACAAATCAGCTATCATAAGCACTGGCGAGCTTGTAGTGGCTGCTGCGAGGTACTGCAAAACAGCTCTTATTCTTATTAGGTCATTGATATCTGGTTACCCAGACAAACCCTTTAATATCTAATTTTTCTAGACATTAGAGGTATAGGTCAGATGTATTCACTGACACCTATCCCTGAAATGTCCTAAACAGGCCACAAGAGTATCACTTTATTGCATGCATATGTACAGCATACTTAGTTTACTACTGGGGTTAAGAGAACTTGCTCAGTGATATTCGGATATCACTCGAGTATCTGGTGCTCGGATATGCTCAGCACTCAAAGAGCATTGGCTGGTGCTCAGATTTGAAGCTCAAATCTCGCCCTGCATGTTTGGCGCCTGTTACACAGCCAATAAAAAAACAAAAAACTTCGTAGAAAAAAATCCAGCTCACCGCAGTAGAATCCAATGGCCATGCAATGAAAGAAGTATCAAAGAAGGAAAGGTATCCAGCAACAGATCCATCGGTGAAAAATTATTTAAAAACAAAAATCTTTAATATATAACATGGTTAAAATTATGGTTTAAAACCTCTAATTTAGAAAAAAGGCAAGTAACCTGGGAAACTCATGGCCTTACGCGTTTCAAACCGACTGGTTCTTAATCATAGTTCAGAGTGTTCGAACTATGATTAAGAACCAGTCGTTTTGAAACACATAAGGCCATGAGTTACCCAGGTTACTTGCCTTTTACCTTAATTAGTGGTTTTATACCATAATTTTAACCATGTTATATATTAAAGATTTTTGCTTTTAAATAATTTTTCAACGATGGATCTGTTACAGGATCCCTTTCCTTCTTTGATCCACAGCCAATAAGTATGCGGGGATTGCTTGATAGTCATTGTAATGCTGTAGCCATTTTGGTAGTGGCATTACTGTGTTTGACTGGCCGCATTACCTCATCAGAAGTTATAAAAGGACAGGGGCCACCACACTCGGCAAACTGACACCATTGCACAGCTCAGGAACAGTTCTGATTGGAAGGAGAAAACAGTTATCCATGCCTGGGTGTGCACAGTTTAAATAATCAGGTCTCTAGTGCTGATACTGGTGCTGAATCATCATATTAACAGTCCTTCTAAAGGCTAATCTTTTGCTTTGCTGTTTGAATCAGATGCATTATGCATTTAGTCTAGGGACAGTTGCATGAGCAGGGAGAGTGGCAGAATACATCATCTAGGCAAGGCTTTTGCAGTCTGTTGCTAAATATATAGCTGCTGCACGTGACTACATTCTTTTTTTTTCTGCAGTGGGAAGGAAAAAATGTACTATATTGTCATCCATAGAGTATCACGTGTTTTGTGTTACATTATGGTGGTATATAACACTTGAAATAAAAGTTCAAATTTTTTTCTGGATTCAATTAGTCATCTATAGAGTATTACATGCTTTGTGTTACATTTCTGTGGTATATAACACTCCAAAAAAAGCGTTCAATTTTTGGGGGAATTCAATTTCTCATCCATAGAGTATTACGTGCTTTGTGTTACATTTCAGTGATATATAAATTTCAAAATAGCGTCCAAAATTTTTTCTGGATTCAATTAGAAATTCATAGAGTGTTATGTGTTACATTTTGGTGGTATATAACGCTCTAAAAAAGTGGTCAAATTTTTTTTCTGGATTCAATTAGTCATTCATAGAGTATTACGTGCTTTCTGTTACATTTTGGTTGCATATAACACTCCAAAGAAGCGTTCAAGATTTTTTTCTGGATTGAATTAGTAATCCATACAGTGTAACGTACATAGTGGGTAACAAGGCAAGAAAGATGGTAGCATCTCGCTAGACTCCCGAGGGAGAGACCAGAGGAATATCAGATCTAGCCCAAGCTGGCGCAACAACGGATTAGGCAGGAACCTGTAGTATGGAACTAGCCACTTTCCTGGAACCACCTAGGCCCTAACCCAGGCTGCAGCCTTCTGTTCAAAGGAGAGAAGGAGGTGTGTGGCCCAGCTATGTCAGGCACACATAAAATCCAGGAGAATGCACAGGAAGGTAACCGCAAAAGCTTGCTATCCATTCACTTCACTCACACTTTCAGACACACCCACCAGGGGTATAGGAGGTAGTGACACGTAGCAGTCAGGATTCAAGCTTCCTGTCTTAGGACAGTACAGATCATTCAAGCTTCCTGTCTTAGGACAGTACAGATCATTCAAGTTTCCTGTCTGAGAAGAGCTCAGATCAGTCAGTTTTCCTGTCTTAAGACAGTGCAGTTCAGTGCCAGTTCAGTCTGGACTTGGAGAGGAGAGAGGACTGAATCCTCGCAGAGCTAGCGTAGCTCACCTGACAAAGAAGTGGAGGCTAGTACGGGTGAAGTGAATCATCCTAGCCTAGTCAGAGCTACCCTTAATCAGTACCTCAGCAGAAGCTGAAACAAGGAGGATACTGAGAGCTGCTCAGCGAGCTCTGGAGAAAGCTGACATTTCCATCAAAAGCTACAAGTGCTTATGCTAAGAGTGAAAGCAGGGCGAAGGGCGCAGTGGAGAAGGACAGAGAAGTGCTTCAGGTACCAGATTACCTGCACTAATTCACCGGACACCGGAGTCCGAGGCATTGCTAGAGCTTCATGCTTAGTGATAAGAAAACCGGAGGCTTTCTGGACTACAGGTAGCAGAAGGCAGCCCAATGTGTCGATACGTAACTGGAGTCAGGAGAACAGGAGTCTAGCGGGACGCTGCAGACATAGACTTAGTTCTACCATCGAAAAGGCTCTACCACAATGTTGGCCGGGCTTGGCAGCTATTGAGAGAGCTGGAGATTGCAGAGTTAACTTCGCTTCAGGCAAGTTTGGACTCACTTATATTTGAAGTAGAGGAGGCCTCTAACCTGCTCAGCGGTTATCCAAATGTGCATTCTCCACCCCGACCAGCTCCCCGGGATCTTCTTGAACCATCTACCAGTAAAGGTATGAAAAGAAGCTGCATTGTGTGTGACTGAATTCTTAACTACACCCTGCATCATCACCATAGACTTCCAGGGACCAGTCTCACCTGTGGGAGACTTACCACCCAGCTGCCCCCATAACATCCCCTGCGAAGATCCTTATAGCAGCGCTGGTCCAATTGACCAGATACCACAGGTGGCGTCACGAACTACCTATCCTTATATTCCCCTGTAAATATTCCCCCATCGCTTGACTGCCAGGGCCACGGACCGAGTCCCGCTGCCAGTGACAACTCCCATAGACTTCTATGGGCTCGGCTCCGAGTACCCCATAGCCCTGGTATCCACACATGTGGAGCGAGTCAGAGGCATGCCAGGACCAAAGCTGGAGACATGCTAGCCGGCCTGCTAGCCACAAGGTACCAAGAGATGGCATCCCAGGGAGATGTCAATCCGTACCACTGCCAGCGGAAATGGGGTTCCATAGAAGAGTTTGGGAGTTGGGACCCATCATCACATCTTGTTCAATCAGTGGGCAGTAGAGATGGAGCACTTGCATCAAAGGCTGCAAGAGCAGATGGCTGGAACCAGGGTCCCGTTCCTCAAAATGGAGAGGCAACATTGCTGGTTTGCTGTAGGTATGATCCAAGAAGGAAGGGGGCTGGATGAACCCTTTTTGCAAGATGAACAAACCTTTGCGAGGCTCCTAAGGGTGTCTCAAGATGGGGCTACCAACCCTGAGAGATCGGATTGTCCTTGGGTTCCCCACCTATGTGGGAGCAGGCAATGGTGCAGGTGACACAAGGGGCTGTCACCCATTTCTGCATGTTGAGGGCTCCGGCACTACCAAAGTGGGGTCACTTACAGCTCAGGCACCTTATAATCTGGCTCCAGGAAGCAGGTGGAGACAGTCCCCCCAGCCTCCCAAGGAAGGAGAAGAAGCAGACACCTGTATATGATTACTGTATTACCCTCATTATAATTTTCTATGGGCTTGGCACTTTGTACAATGCATTTATGAATGTAGGAGAACATCAACTACACTTTCAAAATATTTGAATGAGTCTCACAAGTTGTTGCCTTTAAGGGTTTATGGATGACTGGATGACCCTCTTTATATTTTTTTCCTGGTTTTGCACTTTGTGAAAAGCCTTTATACATGTAGGAGTACATCAACTAGACTTTCAAAATATTTGAATGAGGCACTCCATTTGGTGTTGTCAATGGTGTATGGATGACCCTGCTTGCAATTTTTGGTAGGCTTTGCACTATGTGCAGAGCTTTTATGTGTGTAGGAGGACCACAACTACACTTTGCTCACGATCCCGTAGAATGTAAGTCCTCAAGGACAGGGTCCTCTCCCTCTGTACCAGTCTGTCATTGTAAATTTGTTTACTGTAAACGATATCTATAGCTTTGTATGTAACCCCTTCTCATGTACAGCACCATGGAATTAATGGCGCTATATAAATAAATAATAATAATAATAATGAATGAGGCACTGCACTTGGTGCCTCCAACGGTGTATGGATGACCCTGCTTGTAATTTGTCAGGCTTTGCAATTACTGCATAGCCTTTATGAGTCTAGGAGTATCACTACATGACAATTTGAACATAATGTGTATGAGGCCTTTCTTTATTTCTCATGCAGCGTGTATATGTGTACCTCTTCCATCTAATTTTTGGCAGTTCTTACTTCCTTCATAACTCACATTGAAATTTCCAATTTTTTAATAAAAAAATAATAATAAACATTTATACAAAATTCTATTTTGGTTTACTTAAATTATTTTTTTTAAATCCGTTATAAATTTTGTCTTATATACAAGTCATTATACAGTAATGAATGTTTCTTAACATTTTTTTGTCCCGTAAACTCCATTTTCTCTAAAATTTTGAAGGTTTTATTGTCACTCCTTAAAGTGTAGTAAAAGTGTAGCACCATTGTTCTCAGCAGCGATCTGGGAGTCAAGCATGCTTCCAGGGGTCTTCCTCATGCTGTTCTCCTTCCATTCAGCACTTTACCCATTCATTTCAACATTTTCACTGCCCCACAGACCTCCTTGAAGGGTCTTCTGGAAAAATGCTCGGATTTCCCATTGACTCGTATTATACTCGTTACTTGAAACAAGCATCTGAGCATTAGGAATTGCTTGGCTCAAGTAACGAACATCATGTGCTGAAGGTCACATAAAAAATATACAGTATACAATATACAATTTTTACACTGCATGGCATTAAGGTAGGATATGTTGCAGCCTTCCTTTTTCACTTCCATTTACTAACCATGTACTATGCTCAATAGTTCAGTTAAACCTCTAAAGTCCCTGGAGGAAATCAATTCCGGAACACATCACCCCTTCAGAATCTTATAACTCTGGACTTTGCACTATTCTTGCCTTTCTACACATTTCTATGCTTGGCTGAGAAAATCTAATATATTAAAGGAAATGTGTCATCAGAAAATGACCTATTCATTAAATCAGGTTTCTGCCTTATATTAAAAAAAATGGCAATAATGTTTAAAAAGAAATTAACGATCTTTATTAATAAAACAACATAATTTTTAATCTTGCAATTTTTACAGTGGCCACTGCAGCTATTTTAGTATGTTCCTGTCCTTTCAGAAAGAATTTTCAGAGATTTCATTATCATCAGAGACAGAATAACAATAACAGGCAATACATCTATACAAATACTCAGGTAATAAACAGGATCCATAATTTACACTTGGTAATATCACAGCGCCCCCCCCCCCCAAAATACAATGATGTTTTCATATGTGCATTAGATACTTCAACACAAAAAATAGGATCAAAGTCAGTCTATGTACGTGTTGATTTTCCGAAACAACAGAAAGTGTCTAGAATGGGCCATATACTGAAAAAAACTCATATGCAAGGTATAATGAAAGACTACAAGTCCAATTAGTTTTCAAAGCTGCTATTATTTACGTGTAGTAAGCATTTTAAGAAGATAGAAAAAATACTTTGCGGATAATTGCATGGATACAAGGCAAATACTAGCTGCATAGAACAGCCTTCTGAGCTGGTATCACCAGTAAGTCCTGGGAGGCGATCCATAGCAAATTCATGAAGTAAGCACCATCAGCTGTAGATACCTCCAACCTTTCATGGAGACCTCATGGATAGGGAATGAGTGTACAATCACGCACCAGTTACAGTGTTTTTGGGGCTAGCCCCTTTTTCAAGCACACTTTAAAAACTATTTGGATCTATTCTATGCAGTGCAAGTGTTTGCCTTGTACCCATGCAATAATCCATGATTATTTGAATTCTTACTACAAGTAAATAATAGCAGCTTCAAACACTAATCAGAATTGTGTCCTCTCATTATACATTGCATATACCTTTTTTGAGTACATGGTTCATGTGCGTATGTGAGCCATTTTGCCTGCATTTTGCCGCACAGCTATTGCGTCACTTTTCCACTGCTTGTTTATTAAGAATCTAGAACGGGCCCAGTGATCAATTTAAAAATTGCAAGATTTTAAATTTTTATTGCTAATACAGAATGTGACATGGTAAAAAACATTGCCAACATTTTTGGAAAAATATATTTAACATAAAACCTGCTAGATGTAGTACAGATAACACAGCACTGGCACAAAATAAAGTGTAGTTTGACACTCAACTGGGCATCGGTCAATGGCTTGTGCAATGTTCTTAGTCCTCTTAAAGAATAACCAATGTTTTAATTTTTATTTCATAAATCAATAATACACATGAAAATAAGCAACTCTGTTAAATATCTTATCAGAGAAATCTGCTTCTTCCTCTTCCAATAATGATCATTCATTTTGAAAATTCTTAATGCCGTAGTGAAATCTGTATTCAGTGAAGACAGATTGTTACATTACTGAGATAGGAGATGGCAGTTAGGGTCCCATCACACTCAGCGATGCAGCAGCGATCCCGACAACGATACGACCTGGCAGGGATCGTTGCTGCGTCGCTTTGTGGTAGCTGGTGAGCTGTCACATAGGCAGACTCACCAGCGATCAGAACCAGCGAGCACGCTGGTATCCAGTGTAAACATCGGGTAACTAAGGGCGGCTCCACGCCTAGTTACCCGATATCTACCCTGGATACCGGCTCTCAGCTTCTGCTGTAGAGCGCTGAGAGCCGGTATCCAATGTACATATTGGGTAACTAAGCACCGCGTGGCACCTACAGTAGTTACCCGATATGTACCCTAGATACCGCCTCTCAGTGCTGTACAACAGACGCTGAGAGCCGGTAACCAGGATACATATCGGGTAACTAGGCGTGGAGCCGCCCTTAGTTACCCAATGTTTACATTGGATACCAGCTCGCTGATCTTTGGTCTCTCGCTGTCACACGCAGCGATGCGCGCTGGCCAGCGGGAGACCAACGATCAAAAAATGGTCCAGGACATTCAGCGACGATCAGCGATACCCAGCAGGGGGGCTGATCATCGCTGCATGTCACACATAGCGAGATCACCGGCTAGTTTGCTGTTGCGTCACAAAATCGATGACACTTCAGAGATCTCACTAGCGATCTCGCTTAGTCTGATGGGGCTTTACTACCAATATGATTCTATGTAGACATGAGGGGTAGGAGGAGGAGGAGCTCCGCCTCTAGCTCCTCCCTCAACCTCCCTTTCCTCTCCACATAGAATCTTATTGGTAGTAACTGCCATCTCCTATCTCAGTAATGTAACAATCTGTCTTCACTGAATACAGATTTCACCTCCAAAATGGAGAATTTTCAAAATGAATGATCTGTCCTGGCAGAGAAAGAAGCAAATTCCTCTGATAAGATATTTAATAAAGATGCTTATTTTCATGGGTACTTTTGATTCATGAAATGAAAATTTAAATGACGGTTATTTTCTAAATGACATAACTTTAAGTGACAAGTTATCAAGATGGTGCAATATTTATTGAGTTATACCTGGTGACATCTGTAGGTCATTTTACAAAGACACATTCCCTTCAAGCTCTTCTTGAAGATATGGCTTCAAAAAGGAATTCAGAGCTGAAAAGTGAATGTGACTACCAAGAACGACTATTTTTTACATGTTCTACTCTTCTACACTTGGCGGATTTCTTTTATCATTGCTTGGAGGTCATTCAAATAGTACCAGTAGGGAAGACATTTGTTGATTTAAGTAGAAGGAAAGGCATCCTATGAGAGTGCAATGTTAAAAGTCAATGCGCTTTTCAATATAACTCAACCTAATGCTATTTATTGAGTGCAGAAATTGTATGGCAGTAGTTCATATTTTTGGGTTTGCTCACACTGGCGTTTAACACGGCCGAGTGCTTTACTTTCCGATGTTTTATTGGGTAGCTCTAGGCCCAGTGTTATACAATGGGGCAGTGCAGATCAACAATTATTTTCTCATGCCGATTTGGCATGAGAAAATCGCAGCATGCTGCAAATGGCTCCGATATTCAGATTATACACACCCATAAAAATCCACAGGTGTTTGTGAAACATCAGATTGCACTCGGATGTCATCTGAGTGCAGTCTTACACCCGCAAACTCAGAGAATGGAGAAATAAAGTTCTCAGTCTTCTCTGCACTTGTGCTATAATACTCTCATTTAAGAGATTCAGATCACATGCAGAGTTTGAGCCAAGTGTCATAAGCATAATCAGCCCAATTCTCTCACATGAGAGAATATTCGTCAGTGTGAGCGTAGTCTTTACAGAGAATTGGTCAGTAGGATAAAATCACTTAAATCATCTATATAGGTATGTAGGTCATAGGAAGCTGAATAAAATCATAACTTGATATCTGAAATCCAATGTCTTAATCCAAAGATATCCATTTTTTAAAATATATGTAAAATGATCTGTTCCACGCTTTAGGTCAGACAAAGATTTTCATGAGAATCTGCCTCCAGAGATTATTTTTTTTAAAAAAAGGACAGGGATTACCAGTGTGAAACATGAAACTAACACAGGAGAACTGAACTTTGTCTTATTACAAACATATTTGCTGCAGCTCTCACAGCTCTGCTGTATTACAGCCCTGTCTGCCTGTGAGCTGGAAGGTGAAGCTGAGAGGAACCTGCAGTTGTGTCAGGTATAATCACACACAGCTCTGCAGTGAGATCAGGAGAGCAGAGAGCAGTCACTACTCACTATACATCAGGGCCAGTGTGCGGCCCATAGATCTTAGCAACTCATTTCCATATAAGAAAAACATGGATTTCTCTGGAATAAGACTTCAGATCACAGATATCAAAGTATCATTATATTCAGCTTCCTATGACCTAAATGCCCACATAGACGGCTGAGGGGGGTGAATACTACTGACATATTCCATGTACGCACAAGTTAGCAATGGGTGTGGCTGAAAAGGTAGAATGCACAAGAAGGGATATCTGGATATCATGAGCAATGGTAAGCATGAGACATAAAGTAGTGATCATGAAGACAGACATTTTACTGGACTTACATTAGTAATTCCAAACACTACAGTTAGCTCATGCCTAGTCTGAATTCCCTCATTACGGGGAATAGATTCCAATCTACACTGAAAATAATGAAAGATTTACCATCCCTTAATTTCTAAGGCAGCAAATCTGGACAGCAGATATTGCAATCCTATTAGTTCTGTATATGCATTTATAAGTATTCATTCTGAACGGACACAAAAAAATGTAGAAAATAGTAATGGACTTGTGAGCTATACAAATAATGTGGGAAAGAAGGTGGCGAGGAGTTATCTTGACTGGGCGTTAGAGCATAAGGCAAGAACGATAAGAAAGTGGAATATTGAGTATGTAAGGAAGAGAATGAGAGAGGAAAGATAACTGGTGTAAAAGCAGCTTCAAGCCGTGAGCGACATTTCTCTCTATTGGAACCCTGCTGACATCTCATTCAAAGCAGAGAGGAAGCGCCCCCTGCCTCCTCACCTCATTCATTAAAAGCACCACACATAAATGACAGCTAGGGGATTCAGCGGCATTCTCTCTTGCAGCTGCAGCATGATGATCAGCTCAAGATGGAGTGATCCCAAGTCCTGGCTATTCCTCCGGGAGACTTTCCTTTCCAGCATGCTACGCTTGCTCTACTCTTGTATACCTGTAGTGTGGAGTGACAGCCCTGCCTGAGATTGAGCTGACATGTATCACCTGGCTTCTACTACCTGATCCCAGCTCTCCCGTTACTACGCCGCAGCTGTCCGGAAGAAAGATCGCTCCGCAGCTTCAGAGTCTCATGTGTAAGTTTGTTTCTTGCTGTTATATAGAGATACAGTAAGATTTCTCTTTTGTGCATGCTTCATTACTGTCATCTGAAATATCAGATCAAGCTGCAATACTTGTCATCCAAATTCTGAGATCCTGCATTGCCTTACAGAGAGTAAAGATTTGCACTTCTGCACTTATTATACTCATTACTATTGCAAATTATTTTATGTTTTTCCAGTATTTGTTTGTCACGGATAGATCTCTTACCTATTATAGTCTAAGGGGCTGTTCACACGTCCATGTACCGTAATTTTGCAGAATTGTCTGCACCAAAATATAGAGATCTTAATCCAATTTTAATCTGAGTCATGGATCAAACTCACCAATAGGTCCATAAAAAAATATCAGACCGTACATGTAAGGCGCATGTGTGAGCTGTTCGATTCTCATGATTGATAGGAGAAGCTTGAGAGAGATTCTCATAGGCAAAAATAGATGATGAAACTCTAATGGAGAAAACTGGCCCATTAATAAAAATTGGTCCTTTTTTTTAAAGAGGAAAATCACTGAGGTCTGAATGAGTCTTTACTGAAGAGGAGAGTGATTATCCTCTCTATCATCAGACGACCAAGGCTGCTCCTACTGCGAGCATTACCAATATCTACAAAAAATGAATTCATTCACTCCAGCAGAGAGGTGCAGCGGGACACACTGTAGGAGCGATGAAATTCAGCAACAAATTGGGGAATTGCTCTAACAGTTTAAAACTATTTGTTAATTACCTTATTCCCTTTAATGACTCTATGCTTAATGAGACGACATTCATTCTCCTTTATTCTTCAGTCCTAATTTAAAATAAGAAATGTTTGAAGCGCAATATATAATGCCACAATTTGCCCCAAATCATCATGGAAATGAATTTTCCATCAGAGAACGCTAGCTTTCACCTCATGCTCTATAGAAAGTTCATCCATCATGATATAAAATGCATAATTATATATACTTTCTAGTTACAGAGTTTTACTAGGGCTTAATGGTGTCTTTCTGACATTTCACAAATGTGGGAAAACGAACATTAGTGGACTTTGCAAAACGCCAAAAAATATAGTGCAAATGTTATTCTGCAAATATCATTAAATTTATGCTGTTTATATCTCATTTCGGTATCTATCAACTACTATTTTATAACTTTGACATACTCAGGAGTGGGATGACAAGTTTTCCCTGTTCAACACTTTTATTGTCCTATTTCATCACTTATCTGACCCTGTTTACTGCTTCTATGGTTAAGATGATTGCTCAAATTATTCATACCAGAAACAGTGTGCCTACAATTAGTCATGTTAGAAGACACTTATTCTATAGTATGGCTTTTATACCTATCAAGTGAACATTTTCATCATGTAATATGCTTCTAATATTATTATTAATATTATTCTAAATCTACTGACTTAATTGAGCATTCCTTATATAGGACACCTAATGTACAATTTAATGGCATATATTTTGTTAGTAATTAGATGAATGGTTTTGGTCTTCTACATTAAAAGTATATCATAAACTTTGGTTCAAAAGGGTTTTTACACTGTGTTAACATTGCTAGGACAATTAATGATGGGACTTATAGTTTAGAGGGCGGGAGATGTACAGGGTAACAATGAAGAGCCATGTCAGGTGGCTTGTTAAGGAGGATCTGTTGGCTCTCCTGACATGTCTGTTCTAGTAAAAAATAATTCTGGAGTGTCTTTTCCAAGAATGCTATTTCGTCCCATGCCTCTGTTATCACTCTTGGAAATGTTTTAATAATTGATTAGTCCCATTTTCTTTTTCAATAGGGTGTGTCTCTTACAATGTCAGCACTAACTGTAAAGTGTATAAGTTCTAAGACTAAACGTTATATAATTCTTTAATGGCAAATTGGTGAAACTGACTGGACTTCTTTAAAAGTGAAAAGATAATATGGGGTCTTTCATATAACGAGAAATGGCAGGTAAAACGCACTAAATAGAATACTGGACCATAGTATGAAGAACAGCGTGTCTGTATTGCAAGCCGACAGCTTGCTAGAGAAGGAGCGCTCGGTGTCCAGGTCCAAAGAAAGGCGAGGAGCGGGTGGTGTGCCCCGTCAAGGGAACACCGTCTGTGGTCCATTTCTCGTTATATGATAGACCCCAATTTACACAGGACTTAACGCATCCAGTACAACCATTGCTTCGCTTTGGAGATTTAACCCTCTAGCATATACACAATTTGTTTTCTCTAGTGTCCTTTTGGAAATATTCTGATGAAGGTCCCTTAGTGGACCGAAAACGTTCAAAAATTTTTTTGTCTGGATGCACCATAAATAAATGAACTTTTCTTGTTTCACACTTTGAGTGCCAAGTTTTATCATTTTATGATTACCAGGCTGGATACCTGACTTGTGCACCAATCTCTCCTCTTTTTGAGTGCTGTGGTTTTTATACATTATTGGACTTCTTTAAAGTTTGATCTCAAAAGCACAGATTTGAGATCAAATCTGGTACTTTCCATTGACCCAGTATTTCTTTCTTTGACAGAACATACAGTATGTGCTAAGAACATATCGCTTTCTGGAGTCAAGTAAACGGTCCTAGATATCCACAATAACTAGAAACACCTGAGATGCTTCTGGAACATTGGACTCCATGTAAGCAATGCCTGATGAAGGAACAACATAGTGATTCATTTCATCTGTTCACATTGTTATATTAATATATGTACATTAATAATTTTGTTGGACTTATTGTCAGCAACTACATTTGCAGGCAAAGAACTGTTCTCAGGAGTCACATTCGCAGATGGGAATGCATGGTCCATATCATGTGTTTATCTTATAGTCTGTCAGAACCCCTCTAACTTTGGAGGCAAATTATACTACTGGTATCCTCTAATGTTGCACATTGAGTCACCACAGGCACCAGTTCCCAGAAACTGTAGTCTCCAAACTTCATTTCTCCATTTCCTTGAAAATGTACAGAGTATTGTCACCATCAGGAATAATTCCTAGTCATTTCACATACATGTATAATTTACCCATAGATAGCAAACCATAAGGATAAAAAAGTGTAAAGTCACACTACAGGTATAATAAACCCAATCATGTACAGGAGAATAGACATAGAGATTTAACAGTACACAGATAATGACACAGTGATGTCACATTACAGGGATAATAAAACAGTGATGTCTTAGTATAAGGATAATGAAGAGTGATGTCATAGTGCAGATATAATAAACAGTGATATCACACAACAGGGATAATAAACAAAGTGAAGTAAAAAGTGTAGAAATAACAAACACAGTGATGTCACATTACAGAGACAATAAACACTGATGTCATAGTACAGAGATAATAACACAGTGCAAAGATAATAAACACACTGATCTCACAGTACTGGGATAATAGAAACAGCGATGTCACAGTACAGAGATGATAAAAGCAGAGATGACACAATACAGGATGATGTCACTGCAAAATGTGCTCAATCATGTGATAGTCTAGGTCTAAAACACAATGTCGCCATTGTAATACATACAACAATGTCACAATATATACCGTATTTTTCGGACTATAAGACGCACCGGACCATAAGACGCACCCCAAATTTTCAGAAGGAAAATAGGTAAAAAAAAAAAAAAAATGTGTCAAATGGGGGTCCGTCTTACAGTCCAAATTCAGCTTACCAGGGAAGGGATCGGCACTGTGGAGGAGTGGTCACAGGGGTAGTTCGGTGGTCCAGGCTGGTGCAGTGGCCTCTGGGTAATCTCATCCCAAGCTGGGGCAGTGGCTCTGTGCTGAAGCAGGGGCTGTGTGCTGGGGCAGGGGCTCTGTGCTGGGGCAGAAAGGCTGTGTGCTGGGGCAGAAAGGCTGTGTGCTGGGGCAGGGAGGCTGTGTGCTGGGGCAGAAAGGCTGTGTGCTGGGGCAGAAAGGCTGTGTGCTGGGGCAGAAAGGCTGTGTGCTGGGGCAGAAAGGCGGTGTGCTGGGAAGAAAGGCGGTGTGCTGGGGCAGAAAGGCTGTGTGCTGGGGCAGGGGCTCTGTGCTGGGCAGAGAGGCTGTGTGCTGGGGCAGAAAGGCTGTGTGCTGGGGCAGAAAGGCTGTGTGCTAGGGCAGAAAGGTGGTGTGCTGGGGCAGAAAGGCTGTGTGCTTGGGCAGGGGCTCTGTGCTGGGGCAGAGAGGCTGTTTGCTGGGGCAGGGAGACTGTGCTGGGGCAGGGGGGCTATGCTCCGGGGCAGTGGCTGTGCTCCGGATGCTGTGGCAGCGGCTCTCTGTGCTCTGTGGGGGCTCCGCTGGCATTTCGTCAAAGCCCAGGGTCCCCGCACATCCGTTGCTGCCATGTTGCGGTTGCCTCCGGGAACATGGCCTCCAGGAAGATGGCCAACATGCCAGGGGCGGCACATGCTCAGATTCAAATCTCGGCAACAAGATCTCATCCCGTGATCTCGTCTCCTGAGATCTCGGGACAAGATCTGAATCTGAGCTTGCGCCGCCCCCGGCCCGGCGGCCATGTTCCCGGAGGCCACCGCAACATGGCAGCAACGGATATGCGGGGGCCTCTGGGCTGTGATGAAATGCCATCGGAGCCCCCCACAGAGCACAGAGAGCCGCTGCCACTGCCCCAGAGCACAGCCCGCCACCACCACACCACAGAGCCCCGCCGCACCGCCACAGACACAGAATCTGTATGTATATTGAGATCATAAGACGCACCCCCATTTTCCCCAAAAAATTGTGGGGAAAAAAGTGCGTCTTATGGTCCGAAAAATACGGTAGATAATAAACACATAAGATAGTGATGTTACAACACAGGAATAATAGTGTGAGTTATTAATTAAGAATATAGGTAATAAATACTGTAAAGTCATAGTAAGTTATTTTGCACTAGATGTCACAGAATAGGTACAATAACTACAGTAATATAATAGCGAAGAGATGATAACCAGTCAATAGTGGGAGAGTGGTCTTTGCTTGCCTTCAGAAGTGAGACTCAGGTGCATCAGCAATCTCTGCACACTGGTTCCCATGTACAATAAATATATCAAATAGGAAATTTACTATGCAGCATGTGCCAATATTCTGCATAGGTGTTTAAAGCTTTGCACCATATTTATTTCGTTCTAGGCACTTCATGTGCTTTGCCTGACCATGGTTGCCAACCATCCAGCAATTCAGGGACAGTCCATAAAAATAGGGCACTTTTTTACCCTGTACGTAAAAAAATTGGAGGCATCTTGAATTTTTTTGAAGCTAATATTACAGATTATTTTGATTATAATTATCATCATTTTACTGTTCACAGTGAATTCATCTGATGTCTTCATATCAGGATTATGGGCTGTAGACATGGATCACTTATAATCACATTGATTTATTTTAGTTTTCTAATGTGTCCGTAAAAAGTATTGTCTGCTCATAATTTTTTGATAAGCTGTCCAGAAAAAATAAAACATCAAGTTGGCATCCCTATGTCTGATGAGGGCCTTGACTTTGTACTAAAATGGTGAGCATTCATGGGAAATGTTCATTTAATATGCAATACTGTGGGCAAGAAAATGTGCTAAAATTTTGGTATAAAAATCTGACACAAAGTAATGTAACAAACACTTTGTGTAAACTTTTATTAGAGAGTCAGATGCACAAGATTTATCAACCAGCATAGGACACTGTGATACATCAGGCTCTTTTTAGGACTGTCTAGTATAAGTTTATAGAACATATCCGGGTGAAGTGTCACTGGATGCGCTGCTCATAATTAAATTCAACGGATATTTTCCTTAGGAACTTTATTTTGACAGATTTAACAAAGTCAACGCACTTCGAGCTCAATACAGGACCTCTTCATCAGGACAAAAAACCTAGGTTTTTTTGTCCTGATGAAGAGGTCCTGCATTGACCTTGATAAACCTGTCAAAATAAAGTTCCTAAGGAAAATATCTGTTGAATTTAATTAACAGCAGCGCATCCAGTGACACTTCACCCGGATATGTTTTTTTCTCCAAGTCCTTTGGACACATGTCTTGCAGCAGCTGATCCAGATGTTTTTTACATGTTGCTTTGTTGCAACACCACCTGGTGAGTTGATCCATGTTGGTTTACTTGTTGTTTTAACATTTAAAACCCTATTGTGCACTCTTGCTTTTTCCCAGTTTGCCTACTACTAGTATGTTTATTGTAGGAGATTAGCATGCATGTGGTCGTATCTGAAAGGTGCTGGTGGAATGGGGTATGTGACCCCTAGACCTAGGCAATAGAGATTCACTGCACACTCTTAATTTTGGTGATGCATGATTTTATTATTCATGAAATTAGTCACATAAACAAGTTTCTGTGAAATATGCGACAAAGTTTTGGGCGTTTCAACCCATCCAAGGGTGTGCAGTGAATCTCTATTACCTTAGTATAAGTTTATTACAGCTAAAATGTAGACAGTTTTAATGAACCTGCACTGTAGTCTATCCTGTTCTACAGAACTGAATTACGCTAAATCCTACATCACAAAATGTAGGCACACACTATACACTCTTTACTGGACTGTATGAAATAAAACAGACATACAGTAAAACAGTAAGGAAGATTGTATTAAATAATAAAATACAAGACATAAAAACAGACTGGAAGAATAAAAGTAGTGTGCTTAGTGCCGCAATACAGTCCTATATGTAAATTGTCAGTAAACTAAAATGGTGATCTGGGTATTGTGTCAGATATATATGTGTAGCCCTGGTACACAATACCAGGAGGATGAGTGGAGAGGTAACAGTTAAGGTCTCTTCATGACATCATGTACACTTCTGACACACCCAGCAGGGGTGTGGAAGGGAGTGATTTAGTCAGTCAGTGTCTGGACTTCAGAGTGAGAAGTCAGTTTCCTGTCCTTGGACAGAGTAGACGTGTCCAGTTTAAGTCTATCATCAGTTCAGAAAGTGGAGTCTGGTGTAGGTGTCTGTATACATCTTAGTCTAGTCAGAGCTGTGCCCCACTGGAAGAAAGACTGAACTATCTATTAAGAGACAAGCAAGGTGAAGGGCAAAGTGGAAGGAAGATAATTGAAAAAGTGCTTTTGACTTGGAAAAGTCCTGCACGTTGCAACCGGTTACTGGGGACCGAAGGATCACTATTGTACAGCATAGTGAAGAGAAAACCAGGAATCTACCGGACCCTAGGTCGCGGCAGACAAGCCCCTTATAGTCAGAACGTAGCTGGAGTCAGGGGGTGTGAAGACTTTGAGTTAGTGCACGACAATAAAAGGATTCAGCTCCCTCGCAGAAAGGCTTCTAACACAAATCTGACTGGGCAAGTACAGCTAAAGAAAAGCTGGAGATTTGAGAGGATTACGCTTCAGGCTGGTCGTACTCAGCTTCATTGGACAGTAAAGGAGGCCCCTAACTTGCTTAGCTGTTGCCTCAAAGCTCATCCTCCATCAACCCCATCAGCCTCCCTGGGACCTGCCTTATCATCCTGCAAGTAAAGGTATGGAAAGACGTTGACTGTGTGAGACTGAGTTATTATTGCATGCCTGCACAATCCCTACCTAACTACCGACCTGAGGGAAGAGTCCCACCTGTAGGGGACCCGACATCTAGCTGCCTCACCATCCCCTCAGAGATCTACAGCAGCGCTGGTACATATTACCAGAATACTACAGGTGGCGTCACGAACTGTACATAAATCAATCCCCTGTAAATATATCCCCAACATACGCCAGACCGCCCGGGCCACAGACCGAGCCACAGCTACCTGTGACAAAATCCCCATAGACTTCTACGGGCTCGGCTCTGAGTACCCCATTGCCCTGGTAACCCACAATTGTGGTGGCGGGTCGACACAAACTTTTGGCGTCACGAACAGGATACGAAACTTGCAGCATTGCGAGCCCTGTGTGCCTGTGGAGTGTTTTTGTGAAAAAGGACTGTTTGCACTTTTGGCGCCAAAATCGCCATTTTTGTCGCCATATTCGCGCCCTCAGGCGCTGGAGAAGAAGGTGGGCGTACCTGAAAGAGCGCGCAAAGTCTTGGACACGCCCCCGGCTCTGACTCATCGGCAGGTCCTGCAACAGGAAGTGAACGCTCTGACATCAGAGCGCCTGCGACGAAGGTCCTGTTCCCACTGCGGTGCCTGTGAAGTAGCAGCATTTGAAACCGGTAGGCTCCGTTTAACCAAGGGGGCGCTAAGATGTCACAACAACCGGCTGACAGTGCGGCCCCGGCCGGAGGCCCCAATCCCGCACCGTCTGGTATTATAGCGCCAGATGGAGGCGCAGGCCCTGCACCCAGTCCGGTAGTCCCGATCATGCCACTAACGCTCCCATATATGCCTGGGGCGAAATGGCTTCCCCAATACAGCGGTGGGCCAGGCACATTAGCAGGCTTCAAACGGAAGTTATGCAGCATCTTAGAAATGTACTCCATGCCTGAGAGACAAAAAGCTGCTGTGCTAATAGGGCAGCTAACTGGCGCTGCTGAGAGGGAAGTGGAGACTTGGGATACCGTTGATCAGGAGTCGGTGCCTGCGATCTTCTTGAAGCTTCATGCCATATTTGAAGACCGCACAGAAACGGATCTCCGGATGGCCTTCTATCACTGTTCACAACAGCCAGGTGACAGCATCCGGGACTATGCTTGCCGACTACAGGGAGCCCTGAGAGCCCTCAAGCAAATTAACAATTTAAATGCTATCGACGAGAATAGAATGCTGAAAGAACAATTTATACAGGGATTGAGATCCCAAGAGGAACGCAGAACTGTAAATTGGTGGTCCTTAGATCATCCGGATGCTACCTTTGATGCCCTAAAGGACATGGCAATAAAAGGGCTGCGGCCCCTGGGCAAACCTGAGGTGGCCACCCAACATCATCAGGGTGAAGTCACTCTGGAACCGGCAGTAACCCCCTGTTCCCCGCTAGTGGCAGAAACCAAAACGCAGGTGACACCTCCTAGTGAATTGGACTGTCTGCGCTCAGAGGTGCGCCAGCTGACTAAAAATCTGGCCGCTGTGATGAGTGCCCTACAGCTGCGGAAAGAAGAGGAAGGGAAGATCTTGCTAGCTGACTGCCCAGAGGACGTTCCGTGGATGCACCGGAGAAGAAAGAAGACGTCGCCCCCCCGGAGGAGGACAACGCCACCCCCAGGAGCAACCTCTGATCAACACCCTTCTCGTCGAGAGATCATCTGTTACCGCTGCAACCGGAAAGGTCATCTGTCTACACAGTGTCCTTTAAACGGGCAGAACCTGGGTCCAAGGGCCAACACCCAGGAGAATACCCGTCAGGCCCCCTAGACTGGAACCGCAGGTATGTGGGCGGGCGACCCTACCTGTCTATTATTCTAGATGGTATTGCTGTTCCAGCATTGTTAGACACTGGGTCCCAGGTGACCCTCATACCTGATGCTCTATATACCAAGTACTGGTCAATGGACAGTCTTAAACCTCCGAGCCTTGACTTTACTGTGTATGCTTCGAATGGTCTTCCTGTAGAAGTACTCGGAACCAAATGTGTAGATGTAAAGGTGGGCAGAGAGGAGTTGAAAGACCAAGGGCTTCTGGTAGTAAAGACTGTAAATGAGGAGAACGGTTTAAATATCATTTTGGGTACTAACATTATCGGTAATTGTTTGGGAGAAGTTGTGTTCTTACTCCAACAGCTCGCTGAGATTGCCCGACCAAGGCAGAGAGGAGTAATCCAAAGAGAGATCCGGGCCCTGGTGTGTCAGCAGCAAGCGAAGCTTACCGACGGCGAAATTGGTAATGTACGGGTCACTGACTCAGTTCCTATTGTGATACCCCCAATGAGTGAAATGATCATTTGGTGCAGGGCAGCCATAGGTCTGAGAGGACAGAATTACCAAGCTGTAGTAGAACCCCACCATTCAGAACATAGACCTACACTTATGACTGCTAGAGGAGTAGTAGAGGTGGTGAATGGAAGAGTACCGGTACGGCTTCTCAATTGGGGAGATGATGAGGTAAATTTACCCCGTTATGCAACCATTGCTAAACTTCATGCTGTTGATAATAATTCTATTCTCCCGGCTGAGTCCTTAGACTCCTGTCAAATAGAGGAGGACAATGACCCAGCAACTCAGGTGGCGGAATGGTGTCAGCAACTCCATGTTGGGACGGACACCACTCCCGCTCACCAGAAGCAAGGGGTATTACGGGTGGTGCAAGAGTACGCCCAAGTGTTTAGCAAAAATCCACTTGATTTTGGGACAATTAAGGGAGTACAACATCATATCCCTACAGGCAATCATCCTCCCATCAAAGAGCGGTATAGGCCCATACCTCCAGCTCATTATCAGAAGGCTAAAGAAATGTTGAATGATATGAAGAAAGCTGGGGTGATAAGGGATAGTTGTAGTCCCTGGGCAGCCCCTCTAGTTCTGGTTAAAAGGAAAGATGGTAGTATGAGAATGTGTGTGGATTACAGGCAGGTGAACCGCATAACACACAAGGATGCATACCCGCTACCACGCATAGAGGAATCATTAGCTGCTCTGAAAACGGCTAACTACTTTTCTACCCTTGATCTGACTAGTGGTTACTGGCAAGTGGCTGTGGCTGAGGAGGATCGTGAGAAAACGGCTTTCACCACCCCAATGGGGCTCTGTGAGTTCGACAGAATGCCGTTTGGGCTCAGTAGTGCCCCAGGAACATTTCAGAGGGTGATGGAAAACTGTCTGGGACATCTCAATTTTGAAACCGTGCTGCTATACCTAGACGACGTTATCGTGTATTCCAAGACATATGAGGACCATCTGAAGCACCTGGCAGAAGTGTTTGAGTCCCTGTCCAGGTACGGGATGAAGTTGAAACCCTCAAAATGCCATCTACTCAAGCAGAAGGTACAATACTTGGGGCACATCGTCAGTTCGGAAGGAGTAGCGCCGGACCCAGAGAAAGTCACTGCCATCCAGAAGTGGCCGGAGCCGAAGAACCTTAAGGAAGTGCGACAGTTCCTGGGACTAACGGGTTACTATAGGAGATTCGTGAAAGATTACACGAAGAAGGCAGCTCCTTTACAGGACCTCCTGGTAGGACAATCTTTGAAGAGCAGAAACCCTCCCTTTAATTGGGGTAAAGAACAGGCTGAAGCATTCCAAAAGATGAAAGAGATCCTTACAGGTGATGAAATCTTAACCTATCCTGATTACAGTCAACCGTTCCTGTTGTACACCGACGCCAGTAATGAAGGGTTGGGAGCCGTTCTCAGTCAGAAGCAGAATGGACAAGAAAAAGTCATCGCATATGCTAGCAGAAAACTCAGGCCAACTGAAAGGAATCCGGAAAATTATAGCAGCTTCAAGCTGGAGTTTCTGGCGCTGGTCTGGGCCATTACTGAAAGATTTAAACACTATCTGGCCTCCAATAAGTTCACTGCGTTTACAGACAACAACCCGTTAACGCACCTGGAAACCGCCAAGCTGGGCACCATGGAGCAGCGATGGATGGCTCGGTTGTCCAATTATCAGTTTACTATCAAGTACCGGCAGGTCGAAAGAATGCTAATGCTGATGCGTTGTCCCGAATGCCGCATGACTCTGACACGGAAGAAGAATCGGACGACCTGGAAGAAATTGAGCTACCCGCGTTTCCATCGAAATGGGGTAGTCCACGAGCATCAAGTCCACAGAAAGCAGAATGGTGCAACATTAAATCCTTTACCCCATCACAGCTGGAAAGAGACTCAGGACAGTGATCCAGTGGTCAGCCGCATCAAGGAGTTGTTAAGACAGGAAGGCTCCTCTCTGGAAAAGGATGCACCTATGTCAGCCAAGCTCCTGTGGAACGAGAAAAGCAGGTTGTTCCTATACCGTGAGAAGTTGTGCAGAAGATACGTCAACCCAGAACCCATGAAATGGTCTGGCAAATCGTGGTCCCCAAGGCAGACGTCCCAATGGTGTTGGAAGCGTACCACGATCAAGCAGGACACTTTGGCTGGAGAAAGCTGGAGACCCTGTTGAGATGCCGGTTCTACTGGGTAGGGATGCGCAGCTCTGTCGAGAGGTGGTGTCGGAACTGTGGACCCTGTGGTCTCAGAAGAAAGGACTGCGGAAGTCAGAAGGCCCCCCTGCAACCTATCCGGACGACTCGTCCCCTGGAGATTGTGGCCCTGGACCACGTCAAACTGTCGCCGAGTAGATCTGGATACTCATACGCCTTGACCATGGTGGACCATTACTCCAGATTTCTGGTAGTCGTTCCAGTGAAAGACCAGACCGCAGTGACGGCCGCGAAGACCTTTCAAGCAAGCTTCTGCAGACCGCATGGGTATCCCGAGCAAGTCTTAACCGATCAGGGACCTGCTTTCGAAGCTGATTTATTCAAGGAATTCTGTCATATGTACGGGTGCAAGAAAATAAGAACAACACCATATCACCCTCAAACCAACGGTCTTTGTGAAAAGATGAACCATATTGTCCTTGACTTGTTGAGATCCATACCGTTGGAAGACAGGAATCGATGGCCGGATTTACTACCTGATTTGGTTGATTTGTACAACCATATACCTGTAAGCTCAACTAACTGCACTCCAGCCTATCTTATGAGAGCAAGGCCCGGAAAACTACCAATGGATCTAGAACTTGGAGTGGTAGAACCGGAGGCAGACGACGCTGTTGAGAACTGGGACGTCAATCGGCAAGAGCAATACAGAAGAGTACAAATCTGTGTAGAGGAAAGTCTCAATAAGGCACGGGAGAAACAGGAAGATGTTTACAACAGAAATGCTCCTGCCAAGCCTTTGATGCCTGGAGAGGTAGTATTAAAAAGAAAAAGAAAGATGCACAAACTGGATAATCAGTGGGAGCAAGAACCCTACGTCATACAAGATTCTAAATATGACAACAGAAAAGTCTGTGTCGTCAGTAAAGACGGAGGAAGAACAACAACCACTGTGTCCAGAGATCATTTGAAGTTGTGTCCAGAACACTTAAAGAGTTGTGAAAAGAACCCTGTCTTCAATCAAAAGAAAGAAAGGAAGAGGTCCTACACACCGATCTGGGAGATTTTCCTGCGGATTGGCCCCGACTGGGAGATGCTGTGATAATTCCAGTGTTGCAGTTTTATCAGCCACAAGAGGAAGTTCTACCTCCAGTTGTGCCTGTGGTGCCAGTTGAACCCGTCCAGGAGTTACCCATTCCAGCAACACCTCAACCTGTAGAACCTCAAGATGGATCATCTGTAGCAGCGCCCCATACTATGGGATCCCCTGGTGAAGCTGACTCACACCGCCCAGCCATCAGTACGCTTGCCAGATCCATAGAAAGGTTAAGGCAGTTCTATAGTTTGCCGTTACGCAGTGCAGACAGATCGCAACTTGTTATACCTGAAACTACACCACGTAGATCAGAGAGAATCACAAAAGGGAAATTACCCATTAGATATCAGCAGTAGTTATAACGAATTTATGTGAACATTGAAAAGTCTATATATATAAATGTGTTTTTCCCTATTATGTCTATGTCTTAACAATGGACTCAGAGGCTGAGGACTGAGCCAGCCCAAAAACTGTATCCTGTAAATAGTTGCACTAAAGTGCCTTCTTAATGGTTTCACATGAAACCTTGACTCACCTCTGAACCAAAAACCCGTGTGGTGTGGCACTGAGTGAGGTCTGCATTTGGATGTCCTGCAGCCCACCCAGGACCCACGTTGAAGGTTTGGTGCGGGTCCTTCACAAGTATCTTGTATATATATTTATTAAATGCTATTTGATACTTTTGTATTTCTATATGTAAAATGTTATTGTTCGTAACGTTCAAGGTGTTCTCACCTCCCGGATGGGAAGAAGTTAATGTTTGTTGTTATGCATAAACAAAATTTTCTGTCTCTTTATATTTTACAGCCCGGGAGTGCTGTCATTTACCATGGGGGAATGTGTAGCCCTGGTACACAATACCAGGAGGATGAGTGGAGAGGTAACAGTTAAGGTCTCTTCATGACATCATGTACACTTCTGACACACCCAGCAGGGGTGTGGAAGGGAGTGATTTAGTCAGTCAGTGTCTGGACTTCAGAGTGAGAAGTCAGTTTCCTGTCCTTGGACAGAGTAGACGTGTCCAGTTTAAGTCTATCATCAGTTCAGAAAGTGGAGTCTGGTGTAGGTGTCTGTATACATCTTAGTCTAGTCAGAGCTGTGCCCCACTGGAAGAAAGACTGAACTATCTATTAAGAGACAAGCAAGGCGAAGGGCAAAGTGGAAGGAAGATAATTGAAAAAGTGCTTTTGACTTGGAAAAGTCCTGCACGTTGCAACCGGTTACTGGGACCGAAGGATCACTATTGTACAGCATAGTGAAGAGAAAACCAGGAATCTACCGGACCCTAGGTCGCGGCAGACAAGCCCCTTATAGTCAGAACGTAGCTGGAGTCAGGGGGTGTGAAGACTTTGAGTTAGTGCACGACAATAAAAGGATTCAGCTCCCTCGCAGAAAGGCTTCTAACACAAATCTGACTGGGCAAGTACAGCTAAAGAAAAGCTGGAGATTTGAGAGGATTACGCTTCAGGCTGGTCGTACTCAGCTTCATTGGACAGTAAAGGAGGCCCCTAACTTGCTTAGCTGTTGCCTCAAAGCTCATCCTCCATCAACCCCATCAGCCTCCCTGGGACCTGCCTTATCATCCTGCAAGTAAAGGTATGGAAAGACGTTGACTGTGTGAGACTGAGTTATTATTGCATGCCTGCACAATCCCTACCTAACTACCGACCTGAGGGAAGAGTCCCACCTGTAGGGGACCCGACATCTAGCTGCCTCACCATCCCCTCAGAGATCTACAGCAGCGCTGGTACATATTACCAGAATACTACAGGTGGCGTCACGAACTGTACATAAATCAATCCCCTGTAAATATATCCCCAACATACGCCAGACCGCCCGGGCCACAGACCGAGCCACAGCTACCTGTGACAAAATCCCCATAGACTTCTACGGGCTCGGCTCTGAGTACCCCATTGCCCTGGTAACCCACAATTGTGGTGGCGGGTCGACACATATATGTATCTACTGTATATACCATATAACTGACAGTAAAGTATACTCAATGTTCCTTTTTTTCATATCTAAATACTCTTCAACATTGAAATTGCAACAGCAATATGGAAAAGTCATGAAATTACGACAATCACAGGATCAATTTACATGCAAATGAAGAAAAATGGGAAACTAAGTTTGCAAAACATCTCAGTTCATTCACTTTATAGTATGTGTGCCATGCTCAGAAATGCATTTCAGAGTACTATATACCTTTGTGGTTTCCTGATGAAGGAGTCATAGTACTCCGAAACGCATTGAATAAAGCCACTTTTTCATCTGAATATCCATTTGGACTTCTATCTTTCAACCTTTTTAACCCATTTTTTTTACTCTGGCTAGTCAAGAGGAGACCGGTGGATCTGCAGCATCTAATATTTCTATGAGCCTGTGTTTGGGCTCTATCTGGTAAGTAAAATCTGATTAGAGGTATCTCTTAATACCCAGATAAGACCCTATTGCTCTTTTACTTTCCTTCCAGCTTTTTATTGATGCTCAGAAATGCACACACACACACACTGACATGCAAACAATGAGATTATTGATGATAGTTTTGGGATGCCATGCTGAATCAACTTTCACATGGAAGTCATCAAGACTCGTTGCTGGCAGCTCCCTTTGCAAGTGACAACCAGTGATGTTCCAGATATGCTTGATGGAAGACAAGTCTAGAGATGCTGCAGGCGATGGTAGCATGTGTAAGACATGCAGACTGCTCACAGTAGCATGCACAGCATACGTTGTCTTGTTGAAAAACAGCTCCTCGAACACTTCCACGTTATTTCATAAAGCCCCTTTGTGACATTTCACTAAAGGTCTCCAGATCAATTCCCAGCTATCATTATGTCAAAGACAAAAGTGTGTGTAACAAAAGTGCGAATCATCTCTGAAAATACCTCAATTCCAGCCTCCATTCCTGTCTTGCTTTGCACCATAACAGCCTTTGACTGTGGTGATATGAGGTCAGTGGCATACCTGTAGCTGAACATCTGGTTTGCAACCCATTGTTATGCAAACATCATCTGATGGTTTTGTAGACACTGTAAGCTTGTTATGTCACATCTAGTTTCACTTGCATTAAAGAATAGATCACTACATACCATTCTTCAAATCTGTTGAAACTACGTGATAAATGCCATGGAAAGGCTTTCACGAGGGAATGTGACACTGGTCCTCTGCATAATGTATGGTAGACGGACCCCTGTAATATTCATTCCAAATAAACTACCATGTCGACATTACATATATTTGGCTAGTGGAACCAGTGGTACGGCCATTTCTCAGAAGTGTCCCAGGAGCTGTTTTTCAACTCATCAATGCCATGTAACATGTTGTTTGTATGACTGTGCGTAGTCTGTATGGCCCAAAACTGTTAAAATGGCATCCAGTGTCACCAGACTGTGTCCCATTCAGCACATCTGGGATGTCATTGGACAACAATTGCAATAGGAGCTGCCAGCCTTGAATCTTGAAGATTTGCCAATCTGAACATTCATCAGGCATGTATTTCTGTGCGTGGTGGTCATACTTGATACTGAGTAAGTCAACATGTTTTGAAATTTTTCATCATTTGCAGATCATGTTTATCGATCCTGTGATTAACTTAATTCCATGACTTTTCCTTTTGTGGTGTTGTAATTTTAATGACGAGAAGTGTAGAGCCAAGATTTTGGGTAGATTAATATTAAAATGTTGAATTTTTTTTCTAATATACAGTACAGACCAAAAGTTTGGACACACCTTCTCATTTAAAGATTTTTCTGTATTTTCATGACTATGAAAATTGTACATTCACACTGAAGGCATCAAAACTATGAATTAACACATGTGGAATTATATACTTTACAAAAAAAGTGTGTTTCAACTGAAATTCTGTCTTATATTCTATGTTCTTCAAAGTAGCCACCTTTTGCTTTGATGACTGCTTTGCACACTCTTGGCATTCTCTTGATGAGCTTCAAAAGGTAGTCACCGGAAATGGTTTGCACTTCACAAGTGTGCCCTGTCAGGTTTAATAAGTGGGATTTCTGGCCTTATAAATGGGGTTGGGACCATCAGTTGTGTTGTGCAGAAGTCTGGTGGATACGCAGCTGATAGTCCTACTGAATAGACTGTTAGAATTTGTATTAAGGCAAGAAAAAAGCAGCCAAGTAAAGAAAAAAGAGTGGCCATCGTTACTTTAAAAAATGAAGGTCAGTCAGTACGAAAAATTGGGAAAACTTTGAAAGTGTCCCCAAGTGCAGTTGCAAAAAACCATCAAGCGCTCCAAAGAGACTGACTCACATGAGGACCACCCCAGGAAAGGAAGACGAAGAGTCACCTCTGCTTCTGAGGATAAGTTTATCCGAGTCACCAGCCTCAGAAATCACAGGTTTACAGCAGCTCAGATTAGAGACCAGGTCAATGCCACACAGAGTTCTAGCAGCAGACACATCTCTACAACAACTGTTAAGTGGAGACTTTGTGCAGCAGGCCTTCATGGTAAAATAGCTGCTAGGAAACCACTGCTAAGGATAGGCAACAAGCAGAAGAGACATGTTTGGGCTAAAGAACACAAGGAATGGACAATAGACCAGTGGAAATCTGTGCTTTGGTCTGATGAGTCCAAATTTGAGATCTTTGGTTCCAACCACCGTGTCTTTGTGCGACGCAGAAAAGGTGAATGGATGGACTCTACATGCCTGGTTCCCAACTTGAAGCATGGAGGAGGAAGTGTGATGGTGTGGGGGTGCTTTGCTGGTGACACTGTTGGGGATTTATTCAAAATTGAAGGCATACTGAACCAGCATGGCTACCACAGCATCTTGCAGCGGCATGCTATTCCATCCGGTTTGCATTTAGTTGGACCATCATTTATTTTTCAACAGGGCAATGACCCCAAAAACACCTCCAGGCTGTGTAAGGGCTATTTGACCAAGGGGGAGAGTGATGGAGTGCTACGCCAGATGACCTGGCCTCCACAGTCACCAGACCTGAACCCAATCGAGATGGTTTGGGGTGAGCTGGACCGCAGAGTGAAGGCAAAAGGGCCAATAAGTGCTAAGCATCTCTGGGAACTCCTTCAAGATTGTTGGAAGACCATTTCTGGTGACTACCTCTAGAAGCTCATCAAGAGAATGCCAAGAGTGTGCAAAGCAGTCATCAAAGCAAAAGGTGGCTACTTTGAAGAACATAGAATAAAAGACAGAATTTCAGTTGTTACACACTTTTTTGTTAAGTATATTAATTCCACATGTGTTAATTCATAGTTTTGATGCCTTCAGTGTAAATGTACAATTTTCATAGTCATGAAAATACAGAAAAATCTTTAAATGAGAAGGTGTGTCCAAACTTTTGGTCTGTACTGTATAAATATTATGACCTCTTTTTTGTATTAGAGAGTTCCAGATCCCCACTACCCTTCACATGTAGTAGAATAATAGCATGGGATGTACAAATTTCTTTACTAGCTAGTATGTGCTTCATAAATCCATATGTAGAGATGAGCGAATTTGTTTGGATTTGGTTCTGAATACGATCAGATTCGAATATTGTTTTTGCACAGCCGAACTTCAATAGAGTCAATGGGAGTAGAAATTACCAAATATGTACGGAACCAAACATAAGACATAAATGAGGCACGAATAGTGTTCGAATGTGGCCTTAATATGTCAAAATCAGATTCGGGGCAAAAATCCGAACAAATTCGCTCATCTGTATCCATATGCAAAAATTTCTCCCTAGCAGTGACCACAGGCTCCCAATGTTAATGAGTGGTTTTGCATATGACTTTGAAGAAAAGCAGAATACATGGGGCTTTATATGTTAAAAATGAAATATTTCAGATCCTTTATAAAGAAACATTTTGAAGTGAATAAGTTTAAGGAAAAAAAAACAATATCAACATGTAAAATATTATGAAGGCTGCTGTTATGTAAGCAGCTTGTTGGATGCACTTTGTAACCATGTATGTACAGATTATCAGTAAATGTTCTTTTTAGGATGATTCATTTATAGCTATATGCAATTTAGTACTGTACTAGCAGCTCCATAGAAAGCAATATACTACTATTTTATGCTTTCATCTCTATATACAGTGGCTGGAAACAAATACCAATGGGAATGCAAAATTATAGGTTTACAATTCCTTTAATACACTTGCAGTATGCAATTCATCAGCTGAATAATCTTCATACAAGTTATATGCAGTCCTTATAAAGATTTAAGAACTCAGCCTCAGGATTGTATTCAATGGCTTGACATTTAAATTGTTATGAAAAATTCAGTGTGCACAAAATCTCATTAACCACCAGCACTTTACTCTACATTAGCAGGCTATACTAATCATTTTCCGCCTTTTTTGAGCATTTCATCAACTTTTTCCTCTCCAGTAAATTTTCACCTGTACACGGTACATGTCCTTTTCATGCCATTCTGTCTCGGAAATGGCCTCGATCAAGTTTAATAGCTAATTTTCACAATGTTTATTTTGTTGGTTTCCGGATCATCAAAGTCCTGATTAACAATGCAGAATTCATCAGTATGAAACTGCCATTGGAAAAGTAATATATAGTAATGATGGTACCCTTGACTAGGAGATCTATAACAAGAGGATCAAGGAAAGAGAAGAACAGAATTCAGACTATCAATATATGTAAAGGTTAATGAAAAAATAGATAGCACAGAAAGGTCTACTGACGCATTTCCAGTAGTGAGTTCTCCATTTAAGTTATAGCAGTGATGACAATTTATATTGAGTGTTCAAAATGAGTCATAATACTTTGCTGTGATATACCTGCTTATCCTAATAAATATAACAATGTCAACCACTCTTCAGGGCACTGCTGGATCTTCAGTTTATTCTGGATCCGGATCTCTACTGGTGCCATGCAGCCTTTCTGTATACCAACAGAGCAATCTGGAGTACAGTATTAAATGCATACGAATATGTAAAAATGACATTATTTGAAAACTGCTGTATCCCTCTATTTGATCTGCACTCAGATATTTTAGCTTAAAGTAAAAGCAAAGCTGTGATATTTCTTAAACTAGGAGATTTCATTAGCCTGATCTGCCTAGAATATTAGGAATGCATAGCAACGCGGTAAAATAATACAGAAGATGACTCTGAATTCTGATAAATATCTAGCAATGTCATAAATTACTTATTGAATGGTTTGAGTGATAGAGGAGATTTAGTTTTTCTGTTAAGTACCACTCCAGTTTATTTTTTTTTAATTTGACCACCGGATAGGTACCGGTAACGCATGTTCTTTGTGTAGTTAAATACTAGTGGCAGTCTTCTATTCCGGCGCTGCTCTGGCCCACTTTTTCCATCACTTGACCACAGCTCTGACTGACCAGAAGTCAATGCTAACAGTGTAATTAGAGTCTTGTTCTGAGTCTCATAGATTTACATTGAGAAGTGTTTTCCAATCCACCCAGCAAACAGTGCAGTAATCTGGCTAGTCACATGTTTCGGAAAAGGACCACAGCAGCACTGAGAGCAGCAGAAGACAACCAGTGAAAATTTTGCTCACATAGAGGCAAAAAAACATTACTCATGCCTATCCGGTTGTGAAATGAAGGAAAATAACAAAACAAAAACAAACTTAATGGTACTATAATGTTTTTTGGAGTTGTCGATAAACAGATCTCACTAGCACGGTTGTGCGAGGTTTCTGCCATATGTGCAGACCAGCAAAATTACACTATGGTACATAAGTCCTGGTGGAGTGTATTTATAGGGGAAAGCATACATATCCTGAAATTAACTGTGCAGTGATGGTGAAAAGAAGTCTGACATTTCAATATACAGCAACTATAGTTAATGCCACAGTTATTTCACTTTCACCACTACATGCAACAGTATCTGTAGATTTCGAGTTCTTTCATCTATTAGTTAATCTTGTAGATTATTAAAAGGCTGCAATGCATTACTTTAGATTAGGATATGGCACAAAATGAGCAACATAACAGAAGAAATGTGTCATGGTTGTGGACAGGGTTCCTTCCCTGTCCTCTCGGGGTTAATTTGTATGGCCTACTTTTGGTTTGGGCAGGGCTATATTTACCAGCCTTCATCTGGGAATCCTTGTCAGTGATACAGTCATACCTGGCTATGTGTCTGACCCCCCCTGGTGTGCTTGCATACTGTGTTCTGTTTGCTTCTCTGTGTATGACCCAGTCCATTTTCTCGTTCTGTGCTTTGCCTCGTGACTCTGTTATTACTGTTCTTTGATTGCTCCGACCTTTTGGCTTGATTACTCTGACTTCGCACCTTTCTGCCCCGTTTGTACTGTACCACTATCTCTTCCTGACCTTCTGCTTCGTCCTGACCACTCTTTACATCTCACCCTTCGGCATCTCTCTGACCTTCTGGCTTGACTTCGGCACGTCTGACTTCTCTCCGGCATCGCCGGTCACAGCCGATACTCGGCGCCCAACTCCGCCCCCGGCTACTCCCCCGATGGTCACGTGCTTCAGGTCCTGCACTGCTGCAGGTAAGCTCACCACAGCGCTGCTTACACACTCTCTGTCCTTCTTTAACACATGCACAGACTCCTGCTGAAAGACTGCAGCAGGGCTCTTGATAAAATGTATTTACTGGATGCTGACCTATTTCAAGCACAACATCAGAGTTTACTATGCTTTTCTCTGCACTTTGTGGCTTCAGACACCTAGTCACGAAATCTACTGAATATGAATCTCTCTCTAGGGTCATTCCATGGTAACTTACGTTACAGTCACAAGCCAAAAACTGGCTGCAGACTGTTCTTTGAAGCAGTCACAAAAATGAGTGAATGTATATTGTACATTAAACTATTCTCAATAGATTTCAACACAGTTTGATTTTTCAACAATAAAATTAAATACAAAATACAGTGTTATTACTTGAAAACTTACGTTAAAAAAAAAAGGAAAGGCAATTGTCCATCATGAGCCAAATTATGTGTTCTGGTAAACGGGAGAAGCACTATTTTTATTGTATTAAAACAACATAGTCCAAACAACTTTAACAAATTTATTTTAACCTCTCAAGTTAATTGCAATAGTTTTTATAACAAGAAATGTTGATAACTTACGTTACAACATAATATAGTAACCTACGTTATAATGAGTTAACATCATAGGAAAAACACTTTTTGTAATGCAAGTTACCATCATTGTAACATAAGTTACTATATTATGTTGTAACGTAAGCTACCATGGAATGACCCTCTACATTCTTGCCATCATTGACAGCAGAAAGTTTGGGATATTAAATTCCTGCCCCCAAAATGTCCAGATATGCCTCCAAAATGGCAACATTTGGGTGTGGTTTTGCTTCTTACACCCTGCTTCGTATATTAATTTGGGAATACAAGACTCGCACACGAGTCATTAGGAGACGTTGTTGTCTTCATTTAAAGGAATTTATTGTAATGACTAATCAGTTATTATTAAATTCTAAATAATAACTACTAGAGATGAAATGTGTAAGTCTAGGTGAAATCAAACAATGAGCGAATTCACAATGACATTGTCCTAGCTGGGAAAAATGTGCAAAAATATAATTGAATTTCTAAGATGTTGTATTAGTCTATGCCTGATGAAGAGACCTGAGTAGTCTCGAAAGCTTGCAATTTGTTACCATCTTTTCAGTTAGCCATTAAAAGGTATCAACCACTGAGGACTCTCAAGTCTAAATATTTTTCTAAGATTTTGCAATGATTTTCAAGATTTTGTAAAATTTGTTTGTTTATATTTTTGTTACTGTTTGCCTATTGTTTTTTATTCCTTATCTTTTTACTGTTTTAGATCAACTGAAAGAAGGTAAAAAAAATAACACAAAGATAAAACTAATCTATTATGACATAGCCAAGTGAGCATCTCGTCTACTAAATTGTCCGTAATCCAGTAAACTACACCGGTCAGTCACGCGGCACATACCTATCCATCTCAGAATGCATTCCTGACATCTCATCAAAGCTGCGAATGCTTCTGAGCATTTCACATACACATCATCAGCTTCTTGCTGTTTTCACTTCTTTCACCATATTCCAGCTGTCATTTTCCCTGCCTCTATACCAGATTCTAGCTGCTGCAATCAAGACTTTCAAAGAGATTGTTAGTCTTGTGTTTTCTAAAGCGCACTACCCAATTTATATTGTCTAGCAGCATACACTTGTTTTGAACATCATGTCTTCTCTTCATTTCTGATTTAATGCTCAAGGAATACACACTTTTCTAGAAGAAAATGAATGCAGTAATTGTTTGCACTTAAAGATGCCCTCCCATGAAGATTTTTTTTTACAAAATCTGTGTATATGTGCATTCACTGTAGTTTGTATGTGTTAATATATTCACCTATCGCTGTCTTCTCTAATATCCATCACCGTTCCGCTCCTCTTCTCAATGATGTCACCGCTCTGCAGACTCCGGATCACTCTATGCGAGAGCCAGGAGTTTCTTATACAATGTAAGCCTATGGAGCCTTGTTCTGATGTGCCACTGCTTTATATTGTAAAAGCCACTTCCAGGTCACACAGAACGCAGTGTGAGCCAGAGAGTCTAAAGAGTGGTGACATCACTGTGAAAAGGAGCAGAACAGTACTGGATTCTATAGAAAATGGCAGTAGGTGATGTTAACACAAACACACTGTTAAGGGCCTGCGGAACGCACCGAATAGATATTAAGGAGAGGTGCGTTCGCAGCCCGGGTCCACCGTGCAGGCAGAGCCTGCTGCTAGTAAGATGGTGCAAATAGGCCGTATTAGCGAACTCTGTTATCCCGCAGAGTCGCAGATGTAAACGCCGTAGCACTATATGGCGGTATGGGTGAAATCTGTTATTCCACAGAGTCGCTAACTAAAATGCTGTAGCGCTATATGACGATATAAGCGGACTCTGTTAATTCACAGGGCCGCTGTGACAAAGACTGTGTCCTGTTAGACTCACAGGGGACACAGATGACTGCTAAGCGGATTGCAGTCTGTGGTCATGCAATCAGAAAACAAGCAATAATCTAATCACCGAATTAGCCGCTATTTTAATGGCATTTTCAGTCGAGCCCTGAACACGTGCATACAAAACTCCTCACCGGAGGTGCCGGTATTCTAGGGGCTTATTTCAGCCAGACCTAACCACATGCATACATAACCACACTGGCGCAAGCACGTAACAGATTTGATACTAGTGCGCGGCCGTGCGGTTATGCCACCTTTTCATAGTAGCAGCTACAGGACCTTCCAGAAAAGGACCAATGAGAAACTGCTCCAGAACACAAGCACTTTCAGGACCTTCCTGGCAGACCAATGGGAGTCGCTGCTGTAACCGAGCATGTGACCCCTGATCTCCAATGGGAGATCTTGCCCTGGGCATGCTCAGATGGAGAAAGCGAGGACTTTGTCCCAAGACTGTCTGCTCCAGCACTGGTTATAATAGAGGAACCAGGAGAGGCAGCAACAAGTCTCTGCACAGCATTAGACCGAGCAAGACGCTGGGACCGACGTCTCTGCTGAGCAGGCTCCACTGCGGCTGGAGATGGATGGGGGACCGCAGCGGGACTGGTTCGAGATTCCCCTTGTGCAGCAGCGGGAACTCGATCCCTAACACACACTACCCTATATACACAGATTAATTAAAAAAACTTAATGGGAGCACTTCTTTGGCTGTATCCATGTAGATATTAGTTAAAGAATATTTCACTTTAAAGGGAATCTGTCAGTAAGATTAACCCTCCTAAGTTGTCTATATGGGCATGTTGGTCAAAAGACACTTAATAAAATGATACCTTGATATCTATGACCTAATGTCTTATTCCAGAGAAATCCATGTTTTTCTTATATGTAAATGAGTTGTTCAGGATTATGGGCCATACACTGATCTGCATGAAAATCTGCCTCCACCCAGAGTTTATTATACACTGTGTGCAGAATTATTAGGCAAGTTGTATTTGAGAGGATTCTTTTTTATTATTGAACACCAACTATGTTCTTAATCAACCCAAAAGACTCAGAAATATCAAAGCTTAATATTTTTGGAACTTTGAGTGTTTTTTTTTAGATTTTGCTATCTTAGGAGGATATCTGTTTGTGCAGGTAACTATTACTGTGCAGAATTATTAGGCAACTTAATAAAAACCAAATATATACCCATCTGACTTGTTTATTTTCACCAGGTAAACCAATATAACAACACAAAATTTAGAAATAAACATATCTGACATTCAAAAACAAAAACAAAAAAATCCGTGACCAATATAGCCACCTTTCTTTACGATGACACTCAAAAGCCGTCCATCCATAGATTCTGTCAGTTGCTTGATCTGTTTACAATGAACATTGCGTGCAGCAGCCACCACAGCCTCCCAGACACTGTTTCGAGAGGTGTACTGTTTTCCCTCCCTGTAGATCTCACATTTTATGAGGGACCACAGGTTCTCTATGGGGTTCAGATCAGGTGAACAAGGGGGCCATGTCATTATTTTTTCTTCTTTTAGATCATTACTGGCCAGCCACGCTGTGGAGTATTTGGATGCATGTGATGGAGCATTGTCCTGCATGAAAATCATGTTTTTCTTGAATGACTGACTTCTTCCTGTACCACTGCTTGAAGAAGGTGTCTTCTTGAAACTGGCAGTAGGTCTGGGAGTTGAGCTTCACTCCATCCTCAACCCGAAAAGGTCCCACAAGTTCATCTTTGATGATACCAGCCCATACCAGTAACCCATCTCCACCTTGCTGACGTCTAAGTCGGAGTGGAGCTCTCAGCCCTTTACTGATCCAGCCTCGGGCCCATCCATCTGGCCCATCAAGAGTCACTCTCATTTCATCAGTCCGTAAAACCTTAGAAAAATCAGTCTTAACATATTTCTTGGCCCAGTTTTGACGTTTTATCTTATGTTTCTTGTTCGAAGGTGATCGTTTTTCAGCCTTCCTTACCTTGGCCATGTCCCCGAGTATGGCACACCTTGTGATTTTTGATACTCCAGTAATGTTGCAGCTCTGAAATATGGCAAAACTGGTGGCAAATGGCATCTTGGCAGCTTCACGCTTGATTTTCCTCAATTCATGGGCAGTTATTTTGCGCCTTTTTTATCAACACGCTTCTTGCGACCCTGTTGGCTATTTGCCATAAAACACTTGATTGTTTGGTGATCAGATCACGCTTCAAAAGTTTGGTAATTTCAAGACTGCTGCATCCCTCTGCAAGACATCTCACAATTTTTGACTTTTCAGAGTCCGTCAAATCTCTCTTCTGATCCATTTTGCCAAAGGAAAGGAAGTTGCCTAATAATTAAGTACTCCTTATATAGGGTGTTGATGTCATTAGACCACACCCCTCCTCATTACAGAGATGCAAATCACCTGATTTACATAATTGGCAGTTGGCTTTCAAGCCTATACAGCTTGGAGTAGGACAACATGTATAAAAAGGATGATGTGATCAAAATACTAATTTGCCTAATAATTCTTCACACGGTGTAAATAAAAGGGGGGTAACCAGTGTGATGTATAATGGCCGCTCTCTGCACTCCTGATCTCATTGCAGAGCTGTGTGTGATTATAACTGACAGAACTACAGGTTCCTCTTAGTATTTCACCTTCCATCTCAACACAATACAGTGTTGAAATACAGCAGAGCTGTGAGAGCTGGAGCAAATGTGTTTGTAAGAAGACAAAGTTCAGTTCTACTGTTATGTGTTAGTTACATGTCTCACACTGGTAATGCCTCCTTCCATTTAAAATAATCTTTTGTAGTCAAATCCTTATGCAAATCAGTGTCCGGTGAGCAGGGACTAAATGCTCGTCTGTGGAATCGTATCACAGATATCAAGTTCTCGTTTTCTTCAGCTTCCTATGACCTGCATGACCATATAGACGGCTTAGGAGGGCTGATCCTACTGACTGATTCCTTTTGAAGCGTTAAACTGGTTACATTTTTGTCTTGTAAACATGGCTATGTAGATAAAATATATACATAAGAATAACATAGATGCAAGATATATTTATTATTGCAAAGTTGGCTAACATTAAATAGGACTGGATTGTGGTACCAGATGTAGCCTATAAGGAAATGTTGCACTGGTCCATCAAAAAATGCAATCTCTTATCCAATCTCAAACAAGCTCATCCTAACTATCTGCTTCTCTTTACAGCCATGTAGTTAAATGATAAAATCTATAGCGGAAAGCTTTATGACTTTATGAAATTAGTTTATTATTGACTTTAACGTGAGCTATATAAATATCTCTTTACTAAGTATCCTTAATTAGTGGTAATCAGAGTTTTTAATTCTGTGTCTGTTCCTTTATTTTCTTGTTTGCACTCATTGGGAGGGCATTGGAGAAGATGCTTGAAAGTACATATGCTACTTTAGAACTTTAGATATTCCGAACTGTTCTGTCAATGGGGCTTGACTTTCGACGTCATGCTGATTCACAGTGGGCTTCCCAGCATAACGTCAGCAGTCATGCCCTCTCAACAGAGCAGGGCTAAAGAGAAGCCACTGCTCTGTCGACGTGATCGCTCTGTGGCTGCAGAGATTGGCGCTGAACCTGTTAGTTCCTAGACCCTTAGTAAAAAAAAAATAGTTCTCGGATAACCCCTCTAATAATGTATCTAATGTAATATATAATACAATAATGTCTCCTTGTAATGACTTAAGCCCAGTTCTAATATAATATTATAAATCTCACTAAAATGTGAGTTCATAATTGGTTATAAACTCATAATTCATTAAATTATGATACATTTCCAAAAATCAACATATGTATTTGGAAAAAGCTCATACTTTACCACCTTTCTATGTAATAGCTGTTTCTAGGGCTAGATGTATTTTTAATACAAACAATTGGCTTCCTTTTATACGTATTACAATACTGTATATAAACACGTTAATGAATTATATGTTTGGGTTTATATGAAAAGAAAGAATTTACCGTGAAGTTTCTTTGATGTGCAGGCCAAGCTGTTGTGCAGATGGCTGTTGAACAGTGAATGCCCTAAGCCAAGACTTTCCAGCTCCTCCCTGGTGTTTTCTATATTTAGAAGGGGAATACTCTATTCCTCCAAGATATGGGATATGATCTAAGCCGCAATATGTATATGACCTGCAGACCTGTTAGTTCAGGATGCAGACATGTTACTGAGAAAAAATGGCATGTATTTTCAGAATCCCCTTTTGATTGGAAACTGGTTCAAAAGTTTCAGGTGTTAGAAACCAGTGATGTCTTACTCTGCCAAATCTAACTGTTAGTGGTTCTAAGAATAATGTGGACAACCTTTTCCATTTTTATTATATTACATGCAGTTCATTGGAAATTGTTACTGATATTTAATCTAGAAAATTTGATTCACAATCAACAAAACTTTCAAGGCACAAAGTCAGAAATAAAAGAAACAATGATAAATGGTTGATATGTTGAAATTACTTCCAAACTTTCCTGTTGCACATGGGTGTAGATATAGAAGTTGCAGAGGTAGCAGTTGCACCCATACTTTAATGAGAAACTGTCACTCGATTTATGCTGCCCAAACCACAGGCAGCATGCTTCATAAACTGTAGCCAAGTAAGTTTTTTCTCTGAAACACTCCAACTATTAGGAGAGACAGACTTGTCCGCCATCGTCCCCAGCCGTTTTTCCCTGCAAAATTGTCTTTTGAGGGAATGAGGGTTTTCTTTTTTTTCTTTTTTTTTTACAAGACCGGATCTTCTGACTTTTGAGGTACATAAGTATTCTGTCCTCATGCATGTTAGCAGGGTGTGCGATGAGACATGTAGCTAAACCCCCTGTCTTCTTTAAGAAAAAGAGGCTGTAAAATTGTAACCTTCTTTTATTGATTGCAGATGTGACAGGAAAGGGTAAAACTATAGAATGCAATAATAAGAGCATTTCAGAATATATAACTGCACAGAGCATGAAACACAAATAGTTTACAATATACAGAATACACACACTGATTATTACCTACTTAGTACAACAAACGTACTGATAAACACAGGATTATAACACCTAGATAGTGCTTACCGACTATGCTTAGAGCAGGCTGTTTAAGAAACATGAAGAACACGAGTGATGTAGTTTCTTTTAAGGCACATGGAGAATAAATGGCTGCTGTTCTCCTTCACAGTGTGATAAACAAGACCATAATGCAACAGGAACAATCCCACAATGCTCTTGGAACTTCCCACAAGACATTACAAATTAAACTAGAATCTATGCATCAAACAGCCAGCAGGTGGCGCTGTTACCTTACAACATAAAATGTATGAAAGACCAATACATTCAAAAATTGCAATGTCTATAACAATTGGAGACATAAAGAAATGACTAGACTTTCTAGACAGCAATTATATGGCTGGACAGAACACTCCCGCTTGACGTCACTATTGTGTTTATTGGACGAGAACAGCAGAACGAGTTCCCCTACTGGCCTGAGGAACAATTTGGTCTCGCTTTGTTTCCCTATTTTTACTTCCACCTTACGTACGATTCCATCCTTACTTGGGAATGTCTGAGTAATAAGACCTAATGGCCATTTATTTCTCCGAGACTGACAGTCTTTCATTAGTACTATATCGCCAGGCTGGAGGTTAGGCTTGCTGGTTTGCCACTTTCTCCTCTGCTGCAGGGTAGGCAGGTACTGTTTTTTCCACTTGTCCCAAAAGGCATTGGAGAGACTCTGCACTTGTCTCCATCGACTCCTGTGACGGTCCTTGTAAGACTGAGCTATGTGGGTCAGGCAGGCGATGGCACGAACAAGTTAATTCCAAGTAGAGAACCTACTGAATCGCTGAGATCCCAGGTGGTGCTTCAAAGTTTCAGTATGTAACGCAGACACTTGAGGGCGAATTTCAACGTCAGCATGTGGATCTACTAGTTCAAACAAGGCCATTTCTGTCATGTTGGGCAATGACCTACACAAAAACTCAGGGCCTGTAAACCGAATCGTGTCTTTGAGGCGATTGGCAGCAACAAATCTGGTAGCCTGGTCCGCAGGGTTGAGATGTGTAGGCACATATTTCCATTGTTCAGGTGAGGTAGACCTTCGAATTCTGAGCACTCTGTTGCTAACATAGACATAGAAGCGTCTCACTTCGTTATGGATGTACCCAAGTACTATCCTGCTGTCAGTGTAGAACTCAAAGTCTTTAATTTCTAGATTCATTTCCATAGCAATGAGTTCTGCCAACTCGACTGCTAATACGGCGGCACAAAGTTCCAGGCGTGGTACGATGTGTTCACGGAGCGGTGTTAGTTTTGCTCTGCTCATGACAAACCCTACATGGCATTGTTGACTTGTGTCTATCGTCCTCAAATAGGCTACTGCAGCAATAGCTCTGATTGAAGCATTGGAGAACACACAAAGGGTTTGTGTCTCTATCTTGGTACTCGGTACAGACACATACGAACGTGTTATATGAAGACTTGACAAGGCTGTGAGGGAATTTTTCCAGATCATCCACTTGGTTTTCTCTTTTGTGGGAAGAGGAGTATCCCAGTTCGTCACCTCTGTGGTGAACTCTCTTAACATAGCCTTGCCCTCGATGACTACAGGAGCTACAAACCCCAGTGGGTCATACAAACTGCTTATGGTAGACAATACTCCTCTGCGAGTAAAGGGTTTATCTTTTCTGTTAACCTGGAAGGTGAAGGTATCAGTTTTTATGTCCCATAGTAGGCCGAGGCTCCGCTGCATCGGTAGGGAGTCTATGCCTAAATCTAAATTCTTCAAGTCACTTGAATGATCCTCAGGAGGGAAGGCTTCCATCACTTCCTTGCTGTTAGAAGCGATCTTGTGCAACCTCAGGTTAGATACAGAGAGCATGTCCTTGGCTCTTTTCAGAAGACTAATCGCGGTCTCATTTGTTGGCATCGATTTCAAACAGTCATCCACATAGAAATCTTTCTCTATAAACAGTCAGGCATCCGTTCCGTACTCTGCTTCAACCTCTTGAGCCGCGCGTCTCAGCCCATAGATGGCTACTGCAGGAGAAGGACTATTACCAAAAATATGTACCTTCATACTATACTCCGTAATCTCTTTGGAAGGATCGTTATCCTTGAACCACAAGAATCTCAAGAAATTTCTATGTTCCTCTTTAACAAAGAAGCAGTGGAACATCTGTTGGATGTCTGCTGTGAATGCAATGGAGTCTCTACGAAAACGGATAAGCACTCCTAAAAGTTTGTTGTTCAGATCTGGGCCTGATAACAAGACATCATTCAATGAAACACCTTCATACTTAGCACTCAAATCAAATACTACTCTGATTTGACCTGGCTTTTTCGGGTGATACACTCCAAACAGAGGCAGGTACCAACGTTCTTCAGCGTCTTGAAGTGTAGGTGCTAACTCTGCATGACCGTTTTTAAATATTTTCTCCATGAAGGTAAAGAAATGACCTTTCATCTCTGGTTTATTATGGAAGCTGTGCTGAGGGAGACAAATCGTTTGTAAACTTGTTCTCTGTTGTTAGGCAAGCGTTGTCTTTGAGGCTTGAAGGGTAGAGGTGCAATCCAGTTCTTCGTTTTGTCCTGCACCATTCCTTGCTCCATCATCTCTAGGAACAGTTTATCTTCAAATGACATTGCTATACGATTATCTTCTTTGGTTTTGTGGAAGACTGTACACCCAAGTTGATCTTGGTCCCAATTCTGAATGCAATCATCATTGGCACTACTCGCTAAGATACTTGGTGCAGAAGTACTGTGTAGCAGCTCCTTTATGAAGTAGTGATTTTCACATGGTTGAAGGAGAGATGGACGTCCATTCTCGAGAGTCCTGGTAAACATGTTGTTAACTACTGTCGGTTTGTGTGTACCTCCTAAACAGACCTCTCCTACAATGACCCACCCAAGGTCGAGTCTCTGAGCATATGGAGCATTGTGTGAGCCATTGATCTGTTGTCTAACCTTGTGGACTTGTAGAATATCTCTCCCTAAGAGCAAGATTATTTGAGCCTCTGGGTCAAAGTTAGGAATCAGGTGTTCTATACGCTTCAGATGAGGATGGTACGATACCACTTCAGGCGTAGGTATCTCTGACCTGTTGTCAGGAATCTGGTTACATTCCAATATGGTTGGTAAGGGCAGACACATTTGGCCATCTATAGACTCGAATACATATCCTGTTGCTCTCCTACCAGCTGTCTCTATTATACCGGCACAGGTTTTTAAAGAGTAGGGGGCGCTGGGTCCTCTGACGTTAAAGCTATCAAAGAAGGCAGACTTGGCTAGTGACCTATTACTCTGATCATCTAAAATCGCGTATACTTTGATGGCTTTCTCCTTTTCGTCTGCCGGGTAGACTCTCACTAGGGAAATTTTAGAGCAAGACTTGCCTCCCATGAGATTTCCACAAACTTCTGTACACTTAGAAGTAATGGCTGGAGTGTCAGTATTTGAGTCATTCAGCTCCCCGCTATGCTCTTGGGGCAAAGTATCTGATGGTGATCCTAGGGTGTAGAACTGAGTTATGTTCAGTGCTGTCACATTCGGTACACCTTGCACTAACCTCACAGTCCCTGGCAAAGTGGGATGTTGAAGAGCAGCATTTGTAGCAGATGCGATTCTCCTTAAGGAAGGCCTTCCTTTCCTCCAATGACTTTTCTCTGAAAGCTCTGCACTTAAGTAAGGAATGTGGCTTCTTGTGTAAGGGACACTGCCTGCTTGGATCCTTGGATTTGTCCTCTCCCTGACCGGAGCTGAACTCTTTGTGAACTGGACCTGTGGGAGAAATGTTAGTTTTGTGGACCTCTACAGTTGTTCTACGAGGTTTGCTAACAGAGTTATTGGCACATGACGACATGAAATCAAAGCTAGGGTCATTTCTAATTTTTGCTTGTTCTGAGACAAAATCTACAAACACATCGAATGGAGGAAACGGTACATTGTAAGTCTGTTTATACCTAGATCCATATGTAACCCATTTGTCTTGCAGGTTATATGGGAGTTTCTGAACTATGGGGTTCACACCTCTAGCAGTGTCGAGATATGTCAACCCCACAAGATCTCCTTCTGCTTTTGCTACACACAACTCCATTAACAAGTCAGTTAATTCTCTGAGCTTTGAATAATCCTTGTTTGCTATTCTAGGAAAATCCTCTATTCTTTTAAACAAGGCATTTTCTATAACCTCTACTGAGCCATAGCATTCATCAAGTCTATTCCAAATTCTTTTGAGGCCGACATCTGGATAATTTATATTAATGTCTCTGATTCTCTTTGCGTGTTCGGCGGACTCACTTCCTAGCCATTTTACCAAGAGATCCACTTCTTCACTACATGATAGACCTATGTCTCTCATGGTATTTTTGAAGGAGGCTCGCCAAGCCCTGTAGTTTTCAGCGCGATCGCTGAACTTTACAAGTCCCTTAGTGATCAACTCACGTCGAGCAAGGAACTTGGCAAAGTCCATTGTGGCTTGATTGGCACTGATGCCAGCTGATGGAGTGTTGTCAGAGTACATGTGTGCTGTGCGATCATACCTGTTAGGTGTCTCTGGTTTCGTCCAACTGCTGTAGTACCTTTCTGAAGCGAAGGGATTCTCTTTAAAACGGGACAGATTTCGGACCTTCTGCTCTGGAGAAAGATTATTGTAGTCAGTATCATCCCAATGTGTATCTCCTTGCTTTGGTAGGGACACTGATAGTTGGCTTTCTGGGGGTCCGAACTATCTGGTTGGCTTGGCTTGTTGACAAAATGCTCTGTCTTCGCCTGTGGGTCTGGATCGTCATTTGGTTTGGAATGTCGATGGACGTACTCTGCAGTACGCTGCAATGGATCGTGAGTAACTCGTTGTAGACCTAGCACACTGCTGTGTCTGCTGTGTTCACCGTCGGAATATACGGCAGTTTCTAGGGCTTCTGCTTCTGCTATGGCAGCTGCTGTTTCTTTTTCAATAGCAAGTTTCTGTAATGTTGCTTCAAGGCGCGCTTTCTCTGCGTCCAGGCAGGCTTGTTGGCGTGCCTTTTCTGCATCCAGGCATGCTTGTTGTAGTTTCAATTCTATCTCCTGCTCAGCAAAGGTGCTTCTTGCTTTTGCCGCTTCAGCCTTTGCGCGGGCAATAGCGGCGGCATTGCTGATGGATGATGTCTTGGAGGAACCAACTCGTGATATCGTCTTGAAAGAGGATGCTCGTCCTTGAGACATGATTCGACAGTTGGGCAACCACTGTGATATCCCTTTGTCGGCTCTGCGTGGATAATGGCGGGCTCTGTATGGTCCGATTATTCAGTCCAACCGTTAAGAGGTTGCTGCAATATCCACATGCAATAACCGTATGCTTGGATAATGGGGGCTCTGTATGTCTGATCTTCTGAGCTTGTTCTCAGCAGTCGTTTTACTATTCTGTCCTCATGCACGTTAGCAGGGTGTGCAATGAGACATGTAGCTAAACCCCCTGTCTTCTTTAAGAAAAAGAGGCTGTAAAATTGTAACCTTCTTTTATTGATTGCAGATGTGACAGGAAAGGGTAAAACTATAGAACGCAATAATAAGAGCATTTCAGAATATATAACTGCACAGAGCATGAAACACAAATAGTTTACAATATACAGAATACACAAACTGATTATTACCTACTTAGTACAACAAACGTACTGATAAACACAGGATTATAACACCTAGATAGTGCTTACCGACTATGCTTAGAGCAGGCTGTTTAAGAAACATGAAGAACACGAGTGATGTAGTTTCTCTTAAGGCACATGGAGAATAAATGGCTGCTGTTCTCCTTCACAGTGTGATAAACAAGACCATAATGCAACAGGAACAATCCCACAATGCTCTTGGAACTTCCCACAAGACATTACAAATTAAACTAGAATCTATGCATCAAACAGCCAGCAGGTGGCGCTGTTATCTTACAACATAAAATGTATGAAAGACCAATACATTCAAAAATTGCAATGTCTATAACAATTGGAGACATAAAAAAATGACTAGACTTTCTAGACAGCAATTATATGGCTGGACAGAACAATAAGCAACTGCCATAGATGTTTGGCAGCAGCTTTCTCGCTTATCCCCATGTAAAACACATACAAGCTGTCATGATCCAGACTGGGTTTTGAGTCCTGTCTTCCCCTTTTCCCGGTCTGGTCATGTCAGGGGTTAACTTTTTGCACCTCAGTCTGGTTTCAGGTTTGCTTTTTATCTCCACTGCATCCTGCTGGCGGTGTCAGTTATAGTTTCTGCCTACGGCATGTGTAGCTGACTCCGTTTGCCCTGATTTGTCCTGCTGCTTACTGACTGAACCCTGTCTGTTTATCCACTCTTCCCATCCCGACTCTGTGTTCCCCTTTCGTGTATTGACTCCCTGGTTTTGACTCGGCTTTGACCCTGACCTGCTGTTTGTCTTTGGCATATCTACTCCTGACCGGTACTGACCCATTTGGCTTGTTTTTGACTCTGTGCTTGTCTATTCCTTTTGTACTGCGCTACTGACTAATATCGATCCAGCTTGTTGACTAATCTGCTTCCACCTGGTGGTGGACTCGCTGCTGCGTTGCAGGTCTGCTTTTGCTGTGTGCAGTCTTCACTCTATTGCCATCTAGTGAAGCTTGCATCTACCTGCATTGCAGCAGCCTGACACATGTGTAATCAAGTTGAATGCACATGTGTTTGGAGGAGTAAGCAGAGAGATTATTTAGTCAAAAACTATTTTGGGTGTATGGGCACCTTTAGTGTTCAGGTACAGTCTACTGGTAACTAAAATAAGGAGGGTTGTTTACTATTGATAAAACTGGCTGCAGGCTCTTCATTAGAAGTAGAGCCATTTTTTTACTTCACTACAGTATGACTGAGAACTCGTCTGTGCCCATATTTGGAATGATTATATCACTATTCATTAACAATATAATAGTCTGGCATTTATTATGGCACAAATAATACATTGCTGGCACGGCCTCATCCCACCTTCCTTCTCCATTTTATGGCACCTTTTTAAAAAAATGGTGAGACTTGTAGAAGATTTGAAAAAATAAATCAAATTTTTACACAAAGAAAGTGCATTCTGGATTGGTTTCTGCAACACACCTCTTAAATGTCAGTAGGATCAAATCTCCTGAGCTGTCTATATGAGCATTTAGGTCACAGGAAGCTGAATAACAGGATACCTTGATATCTGCAATGTCATATTCCAGAGAAATCTGTTTTTCTTATATGTAAATGAGCTTTTAAAGACTAGACAAGAACACTGATCTGAATGAGAATTTGCCTCCAGAGTTTATTGTAAGTGAAAGATGTTACCGTGTGAAACAAGTAACTAACACAATAGTAGAACAACTGTACATTATCTCCTTACAAACACATTTGCTGCAGCTCTCACAGTTCTGCTGTATTTCAACAGTATTGCAACTCTGTCTGCCTGTGAGATGGAAGCTGAAAGGAACCTACAGATGTGTCAGTTATAATCACACACAGCTCTACAGTGAGATCAGGAGAGCAGAGAGCAGCCATTAGACATCATGTTGGGAACATCTCCTTTTATTTATAATAATCTCTGGGAGCAGATTCTTATGCATATCAGTGTCCACCCCATAGACTGGATCAGATCATTTAGATATTGTAACGCTACTGCCGGTGCCACTGCATGATCCCTTTTTCTCCTCCATGTAGGGACACCGACATACTCACTGCTCCGACTGTGCGGTGAACTCCTGGTCTCCTGCTTCCTGTATTGGATTTGAGGCAGCTCTGGCTCTGCTATAATTTAAATGTAACTTTTTTCCTTTCAGGGTTAAATGCTAGTTTCCTTACTGGCAGTTGCTTTGATTGCTAGTCAGCTGATGTGGGTGATAACCACTTCGACCATCCTTTAAAAAGGCACATGACCCATCAGCTGACTGTCGGTGATGGAGTAATCTATGTTGACCAAGCCTGGCATAAAGAGCTCTTTGGTTGCAGTGGTGCTTTTGTTGTGTTCGTGCAATTCGCGGTCCTAGTGCCATATCCTCAGCTGTGTGGTGCTTTTCAGCAAGGACAGTCTTAAGTTCTATTTTCTCTTTTTCTGTCTGTATTGTTGTTGTCACTCTCCCTGTGTTGTTCAGAATCTACAGTGGTAAGGCTTTTGCCCTTGCCAGCCAGTGCACTAGCTAGGGAATAGCCTGCTTTGAAGGCCTTTCTCTCCCCATTCCATCCCATTGTTTGGTGTAAGTTGTGTCATCTGCTTGACTTAACCATATTGGTTCGTGACACCAGCCCTGTCTGTGAATCCGTGTTAGTATCTGATCTGTCCGAGGATCCAGAACCTGTGCAGTCTGAACAGAGTCCGTATCCTGTCCTGCCAGTTTCTCCAAACCCTGACCTCTGGGGTCTGCAGCTTCAGTATCGGGGACTTCCTAGTGGTGGTACCTGTTGGCTACCTGCAGCTCAAGTCTAACTCCATCAGGAGCTCTAGCAAAGACAAGGTAGCTGCTTAGCCACGCCTCTCCTAGGTAAGCCTGACCCATTGCACAGTTGGTTCACGAACCATGTGCGCCTCACACGTGTGTGAAACATATAATTAAAACTTGGATTTCTCTGAAATAAGACATCGGATTGCAGATATCAAGGCATCATTTTATCCAGCTTCCTCTGACCTACATGCTTATATAGACAGTTTAGGAGGTTGATCTTACTTTCCTTCTAGATTCCCTTTAATCATATTTTCACAATCTGTTTATAAGATTGATGGTTTATACTAATATAGATTTATAAAGTTATTTTTAACTTCATTCCAAATAGATAACCGGAGCGTGATGTCCCTTGCTCTGCTGTCAGCTGCTGATAATAATCTCCTTTTCAGGAGAAAATGGACCTTTCAGTGGCTTACAAAGGTGCATGTATGTACAATGCCATGTCACAGGTCATTAGGGCCACAGTCAGACTGGTGTGGCAAGGGCCCGCAGGAACATTGACTTTGTGGGCCCAGTGTTCAGCTACATGCAAATATTACTTTCCCTGTTTCACAAATTTACATCTGCTTCTATATAATTACCGTATTTTTTGGACCATAAGACGCACTTTTTTTCCTCCAAATTTGGGAGGAAAGTGTGGGTGCGTCTTATGGTCGGAATGTAACATGTGGGGAGGGGGGCAGGGGGCAGCGGTGGAGTGGGATCAGCAGGAGGCAAGAAAATATCCCCTCACTGCAGGAAACAAGCGCTGGGGAAACCCCTGGTCCCTACTTAAGTGCAGTGAATATTAATCAGCCGCTTCCCCGCCCACCTATCAGCTGAGCAGTGAGCAGGGAGCAGCAGATCACAGAGCCACACAGTTTCCCCAGCGCCTGATTCCTGCAGCAGCTGGGCAGATCTGTGTCTGAAGGAGAAGGAGGCAGCAGGAGCAGCTGGCATACCTGACAGCCTGGGGCTGTGCTGATGGGAGGCTGAATGCTCCTGTGAAGGACCTGTGATGAGGTCATGAAGAGGGTGGGCTGGAGCATCACATGACCAAAGCCCTGCCTCTTCATGATGTCATCACAGGTCCTTCAGACACACTGTACAACAGAGAATTAATTAAAAGGTTAGGCTATTTTCACACTTGCGGTTTTTTGTGCAGCGCATCATGCACACATGAAACGCATACGTGTCACATTTCTATCAACTCTGTCTCTATCAACTCTGTCTCTATCATCTCTGTCTCTATCATCTGTCTCTATCATCTGTGTCTATCATCTCTGTCTCTAGCATCTGTCTCTATCATCTCTGTCTCTATCATCTCTGTCTCTATCATCTGTCTCTATCATCTGTCTCTATCATCTCTGTCATCTGTCTCTATCATCTGTCTCTATCATTTGTCTCTATCATCTGTCTCTATCATCTGTCTCTATCATCTGTCTCTATCATTCTGTCTCTATCATCTGTCTCTATCATCTGTCTCTATCATCTCTGTCTCTATCATCTTTTCTATCATCTCTATCATTCTGTCTCTATCATCTCTATCATCTCTGTCTCTATCATCTCTGTCTCTATCATCTGTCTCTATCATCTCTGTCTCTATCATCTCTGTCTCTATCATCTCTGTCTCTATCATCTGTCTCTATCATCTCGGTCTCTATCATCTCGGTCTCTATCATCTCTGTCTCTATCACCTCTGTCTCTATCATCTGTCTCTATCATCTCTGTCTCTATCATCTCTATCATCTCTGTCTCTATCATCTGTCTCTATCATCTCTATCATCTCTGTCTCTATCATCTCTGTCTCTATCATCTGTCTCTATCATCTATCTCTATCAACTCTGTCTCTATCATCTGTCTCTATTTCTGTCTGTCTGAGTGCCGGCGGCAGTGCCGGGTGTTCATGCGAGAGTCTCACACGAAATCGTGCGAGTTTCTCGCATGTGTGACCCCGGCCTTATACTCACCCTCCAGCATCTTCACATAGTAATTTACAGACACCACACTGGTCCCGCAGCACCATCTCCTACCCGTAGCTTCCAACATAATAACATACTATTATATATAATAACACCACATATAATAGTATGTTATTAAATATTTTATCACATTTTTTGCTTCAAATATATTTTTTCTCTATTTTCCACCTCTAAAACCTGGGTGCGTCTTATAGTCCGGTGCGTCTTATAGTCCGAAAAATACGGTAGTTAGATACAAGAAAAACAAGAAAACAAGAAAACAACAAAGAAAACAAAATGCTGTAACACAGTCCATGCATTGCGGGTAACATCCCGCTCTGGAGCAACACGGGTTCAGTCTTTCCTCCACAAGACACAAACCACTGGTGAGTCCCCTCTCTAGGCTTGCTGACCAAAGACTGCCTCTAGAACCCAGTTATTTAAACCCAAGACCATGTGACTCCTCCATCATGTGACTGATCACATGAACCTGAAATCACACAGGTCCTGTCAGGACTTTGCATGTGGAGATATGGTTGGACCTCCTCCCTCCCGCTCTATGAAGGTCCACTAAAACCAGCCCATTATGCAACTTTAACTTAACCCTCACAACACATAGTATGCTGGAGGAAAAAAACCCTGGTTTTATATCACTGACGCCATCAAGCGCAGTGACATATCTCCCCTCTATTACATTACCAGTGACTTTGTCACAATAGTGTATTGAATAAATGATGAAATTCTGCTCTTGTCTGTACATTGTGAATCAAACAAATTGGGCCAACTACTGCTCATGTTGGAGGGTAAGTGGCTTACTCCTGTACAAAGGGCCACTATGGAATTCACCTGTTCCGCTGTGGGCCTCTCCAAGCCTGGCAAAGGGTATGGTGGTAGCCAGCAAAAAATGAAAGAGATGCCCCCAGTCCTCTCTGTATGTCACTGACGGCACAGCCTCATCATTAGAAATTGTGCCCACTAAACAAGACTAACCCTGGTCACTCTATTTTATTCATTGCAATAAATGAATTATGAAGTTGAGAGACTGAGACTAGATACAGTAAATTCCATCTTACATAAGGAATGAGAACAATGACTCTAACTGATAACTGTAAAAATTCAGTGTAATCACCTTCAGAGACATTTTGTTTCTAAATGACTGCAAATTAAGAGTTGGCAACTATGCTTGAGAGAAGAAATATAAGTGGAACTTGTTTTACTGACTTCTGCATCAACTAAGCCTTGTTCATAAGCACTGTGGTATTCATTTTCATGTGGCACCTGCTCATTAAAGCTATGCTTAACCAGTGACATCAGAAATTGGGCTGCAGGATGGAGATCAAGGATTTTCCGAACTTATGCACAAAAAAAATCTTTTTGAAAATTTTGCACAGTAAATCCTAAAAGATTTCTTCCAAACTTCACCATGTAAATGAATACAATTATCTAAACTCGAGGGAAAAGGTCTTATTAATATACAATACAAGAATGTTTCCACCGTAAGGTGTGTGCACTGCAGTTATTAAATGTTCTGTACTGTCTAATAAATTCTCTCTTTATTTATAAACTATATCTATTTACACATTATGAAATTGGGATCAGTAGATTTTTAGATAATGTGATGTAGTGCTATAGAAGTACACTAATGTATAAATTAGCGATAAGTTTAATTTGTCATTAATACTGCCATGTGCGCAATTGCGATTGTTACTCAGACCTATAAGGCACAGTAGTATCCGTGAGTGTGATTACTTTAGCAGTTCAACTCCTATCTAATGAAAATATAAGGTGTCATCCAACGTCTTCACTGCAATGTTGAAGCTGATTCATAAATGTGGTATTAAACGACCCTCAACTCCCATATTAAATGTACCAATACTTTTCTAACGTTATAGTCACTGCATCTAATAGCCTTCCTTTCTGAGATCATTGCCCTTTTATTAATCTCCAAAATGGAAGGGAAAACTGAACTGGGTCATCTTTGTGACAGACCCCATAACGGCTGCATGAGCTACTATATGTCCACCCTCGGTTATTCAAACTCTGACTTGAATACTCTACATAGTTAAAATTTCTGCTTTCCTAGAGTAATTATGACATTTTAGGGGACAATTTCTGACACATTAGTAGAGCAAAAAAAAATTGGCCATGATCTCCAAAGAAATATGGTTTAGGTAACATTCATTATGTAGAATACGGACAAATTTTGCTCCTCTTAATCAATTTGTGCCTATTGCTCCAATTGCCTTCTTTACATTAGTCTTAGTAAATGCAATCCAATATCTTTATCGTAGATACTTAAAGAGAAACTGTCATTAGAAAAAATGGTATTTACCTGCAGCCATAATACTGATCTGATGTTAAATACTATTCTAAACGCAATGCATTTGCAATATAATTGGACTGTCGCCTGCAGTCTGACTGGTTATTTGACCACTGTCATTCATATCCAGTCAATCTGAGCAGTCAGCACTCTCCCCAACAGTGTCACCAGCAAAGCACCCCCACATCATCACACCACCTCCTCCTTGCTTCATGGTGGGAACCAGGCATGTAGAGTCCATCCGTTCACCTTTTCTGCGTGCAAAGCAGTAATCAAAGCAAAAGGTGGCTACTTTGAAGAACCTCGAATATAAGACATATTTTCAGTTGTTTCACACTTTTTTGTAAAGTGTAATGTATAATTCCACATGTGTTAATTCATAGTTTTGATGCCTTCAGTGTGATTCTACAATTTTCATAGTCATGAAAATACAGAAAAATCTTTGAATGAGAAGGTGTGTCCAAACTTTTGGTCTGTACTGTATATCAGACGTGTTGGAATTTTTCTTAGAGTTTTTGCTTTATTGCAGACAGTATTCTTTCCTGTCCTGTTCTGTATAGACAGTTTGGGCTCCAGCATTTTCTTACTCTATTTTCTGCCTGTGTTTGTATTTCATCTAGTCTCACCACCAATATATGTTTGGGGGCTACCTATTCCTTTGGGGCTCTATTCCGGGGCAGTTAGCCTTCCCTTTCTCTCTTTAGGCTTAGCTAGCTCTCTGGCTGTGTCGAGGCATCTAGGGCACTGTAGGCACGTCCCACGGCTGCTTATAGTTATGCTGTCAGTTTAGGGGTCTGCAATCCGCTAGTTACCAACCTCTCTGGGTGTCTGGTTGCCTGGTCTATTTTTGCTGCTCTCCTCCTCGGCTACCAAATCATAACAGTTGTCCTAATAAGACTGAATTGAGAATTTTCAAATATAGATGTAAAAATTCTTAAATGGTCACTATCATTTTAACAAACATCATATAAATAAATATTAATAGAACATAAGAAACTTTGTAATATATCTTATCAGAGAACCAGCTTCTTTCTCCTCTTATGAATCACTTCTTCCCATGTCCTCTGCATTCTGATCTAACCCTCCACACTAAAAAGCGGCAAGAAGGACTGACCACTCATAATTTTAGGTTACAGTTTCTATTAAACTTTTAAGGGGTGAACCGAAACTAACATTGATTTAATCTTAAATATCTATTTAATGTAATGATTAAATGTTTTTTTTTATTATTCTTTAATTAAAAAGTACCTTCTGGTCCCTCTTTACTCTTACTAACTGCTTTATTTTACTTTTTTTATCTACTTCTGGTTTGATGACATTTCATTTGAGAATCCCCAGTGCATGCTGGCATACTCAAACAAGAAGTCATGAGGGGGAAGAGGCTGCAACAGGCTCAGTCCCACCCTTAAACAAAAATTCATCCTTGACATCCGTTTCAGGGTGTGATCTAGTCCAAGCTCTACTGAACATGAGTCAGTTGACAATTCCGACTTGTGTTCTGTACGAGTTCACTTGTTACTGTTCGTTATCCTTTTCAGTGTACAGTGACAGTGTGCTCCCTCCCCAGCTCTGATGAGAAGTGATGAGCTGGCAAGGGAACACACTATCAGTGTGCATTGTACGTAGAGAACCCGATAAGGAGGAAAAGTAAGGCTGGTTTTTGGAAACAGCTGTTTCCAAAATTTTAATAAAATTCAATGGTAGCTCATTGAATTGGTGTTCCTAAGGAATTTTTGACTTACTTTGACACTTTTTCAAAATATCACATTTCAGAAAATGCAACATTCTTATACAGACTAGGTGTTAGGGTTCGATTTCCCGCTGCTGCACAAGGGGAGTCTCGAACCCGTCCCACTGCGGTCTCCCATTCATCTCCGGCCGCAGTGGAGCCTGCTCAGCAGAGACATCGGTCCAGGCGTCTTGCCCACTCCTCTACTGTGCAGTGACTTGCTGCTGCCTTTCCTGGATCTGCTATTATAGCCAGTGCTGGAGCAGTCGTCTTTGAGACAAAGTCCTGCGTTTTCCCATCTGAGCATGCCCAGAGTGAGATCTCTCATTGGAGATCAGGGGTCACATGTTCAGGTGCTGCAGAGGCTCCTATTGGTCCGCCAGGAAGGTCATGTAGCTACGTTTGTTTGTAACAGCTTCTCATTGGTCCTTGTTCCTGGAAGGTCCTGTAGCTGTTGCTATAAAAGGGTAGCATGGCTGGGCCGCCATGCGCTAATATCAATCATTGTATGCTATGCGCCAGTGTGGTCATGTGTATGTGTGGATAGGGACCCGGCTGAAATAAGCCACTAGAATACCGACTTAATCGGTGAGGAGTTTGGTATGGTAGCTGGTCAGGGTCGGTGTCCTAGATGCCCTAGATTACCAGCATAACCGGTGAGGAGTTTGATTGCCGTATTCAGGGCCTGGCATTCAGACGCCATAGATTGCGGGTGACTCCCGCGAGGACATTAGCGCATGATCACGCTTTATGTGCGCTTAGCACTTAACTGTGTATCTGGGAGCCTTACAGGACACAGTGCTTTTTCTCAGCGGCCCTGTGACGTAACAGGGTTCGCTTTCAACGCTAGTCAGCGCCCTAGCGTGTTTTCTTTGCCACTCAGTTGTGTCTAGTGAGTGCGCACACATCGCCATATAGCGTTGCGGCTCCTCTTCTAGTGGCTCTGTGGAGTAACAGAGTTCGCACTCATTGCCACTGCGCATTACGGCGTTTATGTTGGCAGCTCTGCGGGATAACAGAGTTTGCTTCTTGCGCCTTTTTGCCAGCAGCGGGCTTCGCCTGCACGGTGGACCCCGGGCGGCGAACGCACTTATTATTTATATTATTTTGTGCGTTCCGCCAGCCTTAACATAATATTAGCGCCAGGGTCTGGCTGGTAAAATGGTGGACGACCAGCGTCTGCAGCGGTATATCCAGCAGCTGGAGGGTAGGTTGGCGACTCTAGAGCGCACAACCTCAGCGGTGGATGTTACCGCAGTCGCGGTTCAGGCTGCTAGTGTGGCCGCCGCCAGTTTGTCCTCTGCTACCCCTGCTCCGACTATTTCCGCCTCCCACTTCCAGACAAGTTTACCGGTGACAGTAAACAATGTCGGGGTTTCGTCAGTCAGTGCTCCATACATCTAGAGCTTCTGGCTGCACGTTATCCCACGGAGCGGGCGAAAGTGGGTTTTATCATATCCCTTTTGTCGAGCAGGGCGTTGGAGTGGGCAACGCCGTTATGGGAGCGCGATGATCGTGTGGTGCAGAGTGCTCCTCTCTTCTTGGACACTCTTAAACAGGTCTTTTAGGACCTCGTGTCACCCACGATACGGCTCTTCAATTGTTGGCTATCACTCAGGGTTCATCCATGATCAGCCAGTTTGCCGTCCAATTTCGGACTCTGGTCTCTGAGCTGGATTGGCCAGATAAAGTCCTTATACCCGTGTACTGGAGGGGACTGGCAGACCATGTGAAGGACGCCTTGTCCACCAGGGAGATTCCTGCCACACTGGAGGAGCTCATTACCATATCTACCCGCATCGACCTTCGTTTTAACGAGCGGAGGTTGGAGCGGGCCCAGTGTAGGCAGAGGTTCCTGCTGGCGCCCACCTTCGCCAGACCTCTGGAATCTTCCATTCAGGCGTCCGATTCCCCTGAGGCCATGGAGATTTCTCGAGTGAGACCTAAGTCTCGGGCTGCTCGAGTATCTGTGACCTGTAATGCCTGCCAACAAATAGGGCATTATGCTAACAAATGTCCACGGCGGTCGGGAAACGACTGCGTCTAGTAACCATTGGAGGGGGTTCACTAGACACAGCAGTACACGCCTCCAAGTTGTCCTTTAGGGGGACAATCAATTTTGGCTCATCCACTTTAACAGTCACGCTTTGTGTGGATTCTGGAGCCGAAGGAAATTTCATGTCTTCTACCTTCACTCTCCGCCACTCTATACCTCTGGTGATGCTCGCCAAACCCGTGACTGTTCGAGTAGTTAATGGGTCGACACTGCCTTCACCAATCACACATCAGACCATCCCTTTCACGTTGTCAATGTCACCTTCCCATCAAGAGATTATCTCACTTTTAGTCATTCCCGAGGGAATAGACGAGATCTTCTTAGGGATACCCTGGCTCCATTTCCATTCCCCACACATTGAGTGGAACTCTGGGGGGATATTGGGTTGGGGTGAGTCATGTAAAGGCAGATGTATGAGGGAATGCATTCAGGTGGCCACTACAGAGATGCCCGCAGATCTTACTTATCTTCCTAATTACTATTGGTCATATGCAGACGTATTCTCCAAAAAGGCTGCAGAAGTCCTTCCACCTCACCTTAAGAATAAATACCCGTTGCCTCTAATTTCTGAACTATTTGATAGGCTACGGGGGGCAAGGATATTTACGAAGTTAGATCTGCGGGGTGCTTATAACCTGATACGCATCCGTGAGGGGGACGAATGGAAGACGGCTTTTAATACCAGGAACGGGCACTATGAATATCTGGTGATGCCCTTCGGGCTCTGTAATGCCACAGCCGTCTTCCAAGACTTTGTTAATGACATCTTCCGGGATATGCTCTCCACCTCAGTCGTAGTCTATCTGGATGATATTCTCATCTTTTCCCCAGATATTGACTCCCACCGGAGAGATGTTTGCAGAGTCTTCGACCTCCTACGGGCAAATTCCCTCTACGCAAAGTTGGAGAAATGTGTGTTTGAGCAGGAGTCCTTACCTTTTCTGGGCTATATCATCTCCGCCCAGGGATTGGCTATGGATCCTGCCAAACTACAAGCGGTGATGGACTGGCAAGAACCCCATTCTCTAAAGGCGGTGCAGCGCTTTATGGGGTTCATTAATTACTACCGCCAGTTTATTCCTCACTTCTCAACTTTGGTAGCTCCCGTGGTTGCCCTCACCAAAAGGGGAGCTAATCCCAAATTGTGGTCTGAAGAGGTCTCCAAGGCCTTCACGTCTATTAAGTCCCATTTCGCTAGCGCTCCCATCCTACATCGCCCCAATGTTGATAAGCCATTTATATTGGAGGTGGATGCCTCGTCCGTTGGTGCTGGAGCAGTCCTCTTCCAAAAGGATGCTCAAGGTCGGAAGCATCCATGCTTCTTTTTCTCCAAGACCTTCACACCAGCGGAGAGGAATTATTCCATCGGGGACAGGGAGTTGCTAGCAATGAAGTTGGCCTTCTCGGAGTGGAGACATCTGTTGGAGGGGGCTCGCTTTCCCTTCCAAGTCTTCACGGATCACAAAAATTTGGTATATCTTCAGACAGCCCAGCGGCTTAATTCTCGCCAGGCCAGATGGTTCTTGTTCTTCTCCCGGTTTCATTTCACACTGCATTTCCTCTCGGGAGAGAAGAACATTCGTGCCGACGCTCTCTCTCGCTCTGTGGTTCCTCGGAGGAGGAGGTGGAGGAGCCTCGGCTTATCGTCCCTACAGAGAGCCTGAGAAAAGTGGCCCCGGTTTCGCTAGAGTCTGTGCCCCCGGGCAAGACTTTTGTGCCTACCAATTTGCGACCGGAGGTACTCTCTTGGGCACATTCGTCCAGGGTGGGTGGACACTTTGGAACAAAGAGGACATCTGAATTGCTGGCGAGGACATACTGGTGGCCGCATATGGTCCGTGACGTTGGGGATTATGTTCGGGCGTGTGTCCCTGCGCCAAGAATAAGTCTCCACGACAACGGCCAGCTGGGTTACTTTACCCTTTGCCGGTGGCAGACAGGCCCTGGGAGATGGTTGGGATGGACTTTGTGGTGGGCTTGCTCAAGTCTCGGGGTTGCACCATCATTTGGGTAATCACCGACCATTTTTCCAAAATGGTGCATTTGGTGCCGCTTCCACGGTTACCTTCTGCACGGGCTCTGGCAGCGTTGTTCGTTAGGCACATCTTCCGTCTACACGGCATGCCGGACAAAATTGTCAGTGACCGAGGTCCCAGTTTGCGTCTCGGTTCTGGAGAGAGCTTTGTCGTCTACTCAGTATTGAGTTAAATCTCTCTTCAGCGTATCATCCTGAGACGAATGGGTTGGTAGAGAGGGCCAACCAGACCTTGGTCACCTATCTACGACATTTTGTCTCTGCCAGGCAGGATGACTGGGCATCCTTGCTACCATGGGCTGAGTTTGCATTAAACAATGCTGTGGCTGACTCCACCGGACAGACTCCTTTCCTTCTGAACTACGGTCAGCATCCGCGGGTTCCGGTGCCCATGCCCGTGTCTTCCGCCGACTCCAGGGTGGCAGACTGGGCTGTGGAGGCACGGGACATTTGGGACCGTACCCAGGATGCCATTCAGGCGTCCAAGGAGAGGATGAGGTCCTCCGCCGACGCACATCGGCGCCCCGCTCCAACATTTGCTCCTGGGGACTTGGTGTGGCTCTCCGCCCGTAACATCAGGCTGCGAGTTGAGTCCACTAAGTTGGCACCCCGCTACCTGGGTCCTTTTAAGGTCCTCGAGCAGGTTAACCCTGTGGTATACCGTTTGGCTCTTCCACCACGCCTGGGTATCTCCGACACCTTTCATGTATCCCTCCTGAAACCCGTGCTCATGTCCCGGTTTTCTGAGTCATCTGCCGGGACATCGGGTTCATCTACGGATGACCATGAGGTGAACGCCATCGTAGGGTGTAAGGTGGTACGGGGCAAAAAGTTTATTTTGGTGGACTGGAGGGGCTATGGGCCTGAGGATAGGTCTTGGGAGCCTGCCGAGCATATTCACGCTCCACAGCTCATCGCTGCCTTTGAGCGCAGCGAGGCCCAAAGAAGGGGGGCCTTAGGAGGGGGGGTAATGTTAGGGTTCGATTTCCCGCTGCTGCACAAGGGGAGTCTCAAACCCGTCCCGCTGCGGTCTCCCATTCATCTCCGGCCGCAGTGGAGCCTGCTCAGCAGAGATGTCGGTCCAGGCGTCTTGCCCACTCCTCTACTGTGCAGTGACTTGCTGCTGCCTTTCCTGGATCTGCTATTATAGCCAGTGCTGGAGCAGTCGTCTTTGAGACAAAGTCCTGCGTTTTCCCATCTGGGGCATGCCCAGAGTGAGATCTCTCATTGGAGATCAGGGGTCACATGTTCAGGTGCTGCAGCGGCTCCTATTGGTCCGCCAGGAAGGTCATGTAGCTACGTTTGTTTGTAACAGCTTCTCATTGGTCCTTGTTCCTGGAAGGTCCTGTAGCTGTTGCTATAAGGGTGAGTTTCACGGCATGGAAACTGTGCGCGGTTTGGCTCTGTGCGTGGGTAGCGGCCAAAACACGCAAGCGTCCAGATTTACAGCATAGTGGAGGGATTTCAAGAATCCGTCTCCACTATGCTAACAATACGCAGGTGAGGAATCCTGCGTAAACGGACATGCGGCGCGTCTTTTATGACCGCAGCATGTCCTCGCGTTATTGCGGCGACGGTGCGTCGCCGCAACATAATTAACACAGGGCTATGTAGCCCTGCGCTCTTTCCGGAGGTGTTCCGGAGGTGTCCTGAACACCTCCGGAAAGTGCGCGCGTCAGAAAGGGGGCGGGGCTTAGACGGAGCGGAATTTCCGCTCCGTCCAAAGCGCTATGGTTCCGGACCGTGGAACCATAGCCTCAAAGGGTAGCATGGCTGGGCCGCCATGCGCTAATATCAATCATTGTATGCTATGCGCCAGTGTGGTCATGTGTATGTGTGGATAGGGACCCGGCTGAAATAAGCCACTAGAATACCCACTTAATCGGTGAGGAGTTTGGTATGGTAGCTGGTCAGGGTCGTGTCCTAGATGCCCTAGATTACCGGCATAACCGGTGAGGAGTTTGATTGCCGTATTCAGGGCCTGGCGTTCAGACGCCATAGATTGCGGGTGACTCCCGCGAGGACATTAGCGCATGATCACGCTTTATGTGCGCTTAGCACTTAACTGTGTATCTGGGAGCCTTACAGGACACAGTGCTTTTTCTCAGCGGCCCTGTGACGTAACAGGGTTCGCTTTCAACGCTAGTCAGCGCCCTAGCGTGTTTTCTTTGCCACTCAGTTGTGTCTAGTGAGTGCGCACACATCGCCATATAGCGTTGCGGCTCCTCTTCTAGCAGCTCTGTGGAGTAACAGAGTTCGCACTCATTGCCACTGCGCATTACGGCGTTTATGTTGGCAGCTCTGCGGGATAACAGTTTGCTTCTTGCACCTTTTTGCCAGCAGCGGGTTTCGCCTGCACGGTGGACCCCGGGCGGCGAACGCACTTATTATTTATATGATTTTGTGCGTTCCGCCAGCCTTAACACTAGGTTTGCTGTAATCTAATATTTTGGGTACTGGTGACCATCAAGTATTTAGGAAACCAAGCCCTAGAAAACGACTTTTCAATGTGATATTGGTGGTCAACTCAAAAAGGGTGAATGGATGTTACCATATATGTAATTGGAGATTAGAACCTAAAATTAAATCTCATTGGAACACTGGAAAGATTACTGGTGCGATTGGCTGAAACATGGGCAGTCTTATGTTTGACAGTAAGTCAAGTAACATTAGCGGGGTTGTCCACTACTTGGACAATCGCTTTTCAATGACTGTATTCCCCCTTCTAAAATAAAAAACAGCTTGTAGTCTTCTCCGGTGCACGATGCTGTTCCAGCGATTTCAGTGCTGGGTCTTCCAGCGCTCTAATGATATTATGTTACGTGAGCTTTTCAGTCAATCAGATGCAACTGTCATTTATAGGAAGTCAGAGCAGCAGCAGTTCTCACTTCTTATGCATTTCAGTTTTGTCCAAAGTAAGTGTGAGTGAAGCGGCGTATCAGGGGCCATTTAGTGACTGTAGGGCTTACGTGACTATTGATAAGCAGACCAATGGAAGTTCAAGTTCAGGTACATGACTTGAACTTTAGTCTTCCATAAAGACCACTTCTGGCCAATGTTTTCCAGTAGTAAATGAGTATAGCTGGGTCCAAATAGTTTGTGCCAGTTTTTTGCTGATCACCAATTTTTTGATGATTCCATAAATGAGTTTGAACAGCCCATCTGGAAACTCAAGTCTGCTTTGAAATCTTTGTCTAGGAGAGACCTTGTTGATGCAATACACACCTTGTGTCTTGTTACTGCCCTCAGTATTGCCATGGTATATGACCTGTGACATGAAATTGTGTTTCACAATCTCATCTTTATAGCAGACTTTCTCTGTTCCACATCCAGTTTTTTACCTCTTAAACAGCTGTTTTGGTTTCAGGTAATGACTTTGTTTCAACCTACTGTTTGGTGGCACATACAAACACACAATGCAAAAATTGATTCAATGTCTCACCTTCTTATCCGGCTTCAGGTGTGATTTTAATATTGACAACACCTGTTACTTGCCACAGTTGAGTTTGCGGGCATCACATGCTTGAAACAAAATAGTTTACCCAGGGGCGTAACTAGGAACGGCAGGGCCCCACAGCAAACTTCACAATGGGGCCCCCCCCCTCGCGCGCGTTGCCAATCCCGGTCTACCCAAGTTGTGTTAAGAAAGATACCTTTATTATCCAAAATTAGAGGTTTTTGGAGTAATGATAGTGAAATAACAGAAAAGAACCAACTCCCAGGAAGCAACTGAGGTAGTGACGAAGGTAGGCTTTCTCCAGAGAAATATGTGAAGAAACTTGTAATCCAGCCTGCAAATTGCTTTCAAAACGGATGATTTATTCAGTAGAACAACAGTCCGGTATACAGAATAATCTAAGATTGTTCTGTATACCGTACTTCTGCACCACGCCCTCACCAATTACACATGTGAGGAGTGACAGCCTCAGCTCTGCTACATGTGAGGAGTGACAGCCTCAGCTCTGCTACATGTGAGGAGTGACAGACTCAGTTCTGCTACATGTGAGGAGTGACAGACTCAGCTCTGCTACATGTGAGGAGGAACAGCCTCAGCTCTGCTACATGTGAGTAGGGACAGCCTCAGCTCTGCTACATTCGAGGAGTGACAGCCTCAGCTCTGCTACATGTAAGGAGTGACAGCCTCATCTCTGCAACATGTGAGGAGTGACAGCCTCAGCTCTGCTACTTGTATAGCAAAGCTGAGACTGTCACTCCGCGCATGTAGCAGAGATGAGGCTGTCACTCCTCGCATGTAGCAGAGCTGAGGTTGCTACTTGTCACATGAAGCAGAGCTGAGGTTGTTACTTGTCACATGTAGCAGAGCTGAGGTTGTTACTTGTCACATGTAGCAGAGCTGAGGTTGTTACTTGTCACATGAGCAGAGCTGAGGTTGCTACTTGTCACATGTAGCAGAGCTGAGGTTGTTACATGTAGCAGAGCCGAGGTTGCTACTTGTCACATGTAGCAGAGCTGAGGTTGTTACTTGTCACATGTAGCAGAGCCGAGGTTGCTACTTGTCACATGTAGCAGAGCTGAGGTTGTTACTTGTCACATGTAGCAGAGCCGAGGTTGCTACTTGTCACATGTAGCAGAGCTGAGGTTGCTACTTGTCACATGAGCAGAGCTGAGGTTGCTACTTGTCACATGAGCAGAGCTGAGGTTGCTACTTGTCACATGAGCAGAGCTGAGGTTGTTACTTGTCACATGAGCAGAGCTGAGGTTGTTACTTGTCACATGAGCAGAGCTGAGGTTGTTACTTGTCACATGAGCAGAGCTGAGGTTGCTACTTGTCACATGTAGCAGAGCTGAGGTTGTTACTTGTCACATGTAGCAGAGCCGAGGTTGCTACTTGTCACATGTAGCAGAGCTGAGGTTGTTACTTGTCAAATGTAGCAGAGCTGAGGTTGTTACTTGTCACATGTAGCAGAGCTGAGGTTACTTGTCACATGTAGCAGAGCTGAGGTTGCTACTTGTCACATATAGAAGAGCTGAGGTTACTTGTCACATGTAGCAGAGCTGATGTTGCTACTTGTCACATGAGCAGAGCTGAGGTTGTTACTTGTCACATAAGCAGAGCTGAGGTTGTTACTTGTCACAAATAGCAGAGCTGAGGTTGCTACTTGTCACAAGTAGCAGAGTTGAGGTTGTTACTTGTCACATGTAGCAGAGCTGAGGTTGCTACTTGTCACATGTAGCAGAGCCGAGGTTGCTACTTGTCACATGTAGCAGAGCTGAGGTTGTTACTTGTTACATGTAGCAGAGCTGAGGTTGTTACTTGTCACATGTAGCAGAGATCAGGGTGTCACTCGTCACTTGTAGCAACCATGAGGCTGTTACTGGGCCAGGGGGAGGCTACTGGTGACTGAGGTCCCGTGCCCAACAGGGCCCAGGGGGAGGTTAGTGGTGACTTGAGGCTTGCGTCAAACAGGGCCCAGGAGCCCGAGGCCCTGTTGGAATGCGGGCCCCTTGCTACCTGGGCCCTGTGTTGAATGTGGGCCCCCTGCACTGCAGCCTGGGGCCTGGGGCCTGTTGAATGTGGGCCCTGTTAGATCCTGCCTGCACCTGCCCTCCCAGTCACCATTGAGCAGCCAAGCCTCTTCTCACTGTTGAGAGACTCACGGTACTCACCCTGCTCGCCCGGGCTTCCACCTGCTTGTCCAGTCAGCCTGCTGCTTCATGTGGTCTGCCTGGCCGTCTGCTGTCCGCCCCCACATGCACACACGCTGTGACAGAGGACCATAATGCACTGGGCCGCAGCTTAAAGCTACAGTGCTCATTTCTGTTCGCTGTCTGCATTTACAACACTGTAGTGTCTCTTTAAAACAACACAGTGTTGTTATGCATCAGCGTTCAGAGTCAGAAGCCTGAACAAAATGTTGGGAGGGGGCCCGAGCGCGGATCCATTTGCCAGCGTGCTCGGGCCCCCCTTTTTGCTCCTAAATCACAGGGCAGCTGCAGCAGGGACGGGCCCCCTTCTAGCCCGGGCCCTGTGGCAGCTGCTTCCCCTGATTCCACTATAGTTCCGCCCCTGAGTTTACCCCATTTTTGGAAAGGTGTCAACAATTTTGTCCGACCTATTTTGTTGTTTTTGTATGAAATTTTATCTATTTGCCTTTTTTCTCTTTTTTAGTGTTCAAATACACACAAAGGAAGTAAACATGTGTTTACCAAAACATGTGAAATTGCAATAATTTTCTGGGAGAAATATTTCATTTTCTGAAACAATTTCAAAGATACCATCACTTCTGGCCATGACAGTAGCAATTAAGAAGGTGTTGTCTGAGAAGTGGACAACCTTTTATGATTATGGTGTGTTGCACAATGGATCACATATTTGAGGAACACTAAAAGAGCTATGACAGAGAACTTATCTAATGTAAGTATCATTTATAACTGTTCATTGGAAGGAATTTAATATTATTGTAGCGAGTGTATTATAAAAATAGTCTATAAAATTAAGTTATTACAGCAAGAGTTATGTAATTAGTCTTGACTCACGTAATTACTTTTCTCATTGGTCTAAATTAGTAGAAGTAGGAGAAGAGTATTTCATATTTTATAATCTGACTCCGTGGTTGAGCAAGTATTCTGTGCTCTGATGTCTACAGTACAGACCAAAAGTTTGGACACACCTCATTCAAAGACATATTTTCAGTTGTCTTCACACTTTTTTGTTAAGTATATAATTCCACATGTGTTAATTCATAGTTTTGATGCCTTTAGTGTGAATGTACAATTTTCATGGTCATGAAAATACAGAAAAATCTTTGAATGAGAAGGTGTGTCCAAACTTTTGGTCTGTACTGTATATGTAGCAGTTTTTACCAAGTTAAAAATTGTAAGGCTATTTTGTGTAAAACTAACAGTTTGAATACCCGCTCTTCAGGTTTCTTCTTTGAAAAGGCATCAAAGTGGATTATGCTCATTTTGAAATATGTCATCTTGGTGCTTTTACTCTAGTCTAGCTGCACAATTGTGTAAATGGTGTTTTTGAAAAGCTCACAACAGTCTACTCAGGCCTTCTAGTTTTATTGCTGGTTTCTTTACTTTGAACTATATTGTGTTTAGCGTTGTAATAAGGCAGCAGCTGTTCAATAGAAATAATGGGCTGTGAAAAGAAACATTTTAACAACCTCTGAAACCACTTCCCAGCAAAGAACACAAAATAATCACATTTTGGAGGATTCAATCTCGTCAGAAGAACAGATTGGTACTTTGACATAGTGAGCTTTTTATTTTTGCATACTGTTTTATGGCAAGGCATATGAAGGCTCAGCTGGTACGGTGTTGTTCTGTTAGTAATCCTCACACTGAGAGAGGATAAAACTACCCCTAAATGACTCCAGCAAATGCAATTCTGAATCAGAAAGCAGCTAAGTGTGGTGTAGCAGCGAGTCGCTAGCATCCTCGTGGTAGTATTCAGATCTTTTAGCAGGACAGGTGTAGTGTACTTAGCTCAGAAATGCCATGGTTAATTATTCTTGGGTAATGTTATTCTACATAAGCATTCAGCAGTGCTGGCAGAACACTCCTTTAGCTTGTTAATGAGGCATTAAGAGTGCTTACAGAACCATTTACTCGACTTTGTTGACAAAAAATGTGAAGGAGAACTTGCCGCAGCCAACAAAATCACAATGTTTTCCTGGTGAGTATTTCGAAGACTGATAGAGGTTGTTGCCTTCTCAAAAGGAAAACAGAACTCTTTTACAATTTAGAATACTTTTCCTCAAAACAAGGAGGTGGACAATGGAGTTCTTGTAAAATGGACAGCACTCTATGAGTTTCCTCAGCCTGGTAGGATTGTCCCCCGACACTCCAATACATGAGATTAGAAATGAGCAAATTTATTGAAATGTGTTTTGGGTAGATTTGATTCCTTCCAAATAAAATTCTGTCTGAGTCGAATTTTCTCTGAAAATGCATCTCCATACCCTAAACCATAATAAAAGAAGGGCCAGGAAAGGATTTAAAAACAATAAAATATCACACTTGTATGTTTATGCCTGATCCTTATCTGTCCTGTCATTACAACTCTATCGCCCAGTCCTCTGCTAGCTTCAGATTGGTCTTCTGTCTTTGGTCTCTTTTTTCGGGGATGACTGCATTGGGGGAAGCCTGTTATGTTGCAACTCTCGAGACTACTTGAGCACTAGTCAGTGTCAAAAAATCTAGACCAAAGGCCAAGCTGAAGCAAGTGGAGTACCTGACGGGGGACTGTAAGGGAAAGAAAAATGATGGTCTGGTCCAGGACAGGTAAACACAACATTTTATTATTTTTAACCCCATTCTCGACCTATAAAGGGTCCAGTCAGCCAGTGGACCACCTTATTGCAGAATTCATGTGAATGAATTCCCCATTAAATCATAATGAATATGATTTGTTATGAATGGATTTCCTCATCCCTATACGATATGTTTTACAGTTTAAGTGTGCCTAACTAACCTCAATATTTCCTGTCAACTAATAAATCTGTATGTAACAGCCTCAATTGTATCTTAAAGGGGATGTCTATTTTAAAGAAATATATATTACTGATATAAATAGATATAGCCACTGATGATTGTACATGTAACTTACTATTCGTACTGATAGTAGTAAAGCTCCACTAACTTCACCAGTGGTCCAGGTTCCTGCAGTTTCAGTTACAGTTTGTGCTCTTTACTTGAGAGCATTTTCTATGTTGACATGTCATCAATACTATGTGTTGTGTGCTGGCTGACTACTCAGTTCAATAGCTAGTCCATTCTTTTTTTCTGTTATCGCAGATACAAAGCCCATGAAAGCAAAAGAAGAGTTGTGTTTTTTAATTGGACAAGTTTTTTCAACATGTGCAAGTGTGATGCATCGTTCTATAGCGTGCCAAAGCAAGTCAATGTGAAATATGAAACATGAATAGCAATATGGCTTTTGAATATTAGAAAAAAATGAATGAGACGCTTTGCACAAAATTTGGCCAAACAATGCCTGCCCATACACCAACGTCAAGGTGGTCTCAGAACGTATGGGTCCCTGCCTATGTGAACATACCTCTATTAGGCTGATATCTGAATTCCTGGGTGAATGTGGACACCTCTGTCAGTAAAGCTTGCCTTTTCTGGGTGAGCAGGAACCTGCTATAATTAAAATCACCACATGGTGATGGGCGGAGTGCTCGGTCAGTAAGCTAAATAGAAGTAAAAGAAAACTGACTGGCACATCCAAACCAGTGTGAATTAGGTGCAAACCAGGAGCAGCTACCTCCATAGACAATATACAACTTGACGTTGGTGTATGGGCAGGCATTGTTTGGCCAAATTTTGTGCAAAGCGTCTCATTCATTTTTTTCTAATATTCAAAAGCCATATTGCTATTCATGTTTCATATTTCACATTGACTTGCTTTGGCACGATAGAGTGCAACCTTTTTTTGTATATTGTCTATGGAGGTAGCTGCTCCTGGTTTGCACCTAATTCACACTGGTTTGGATGTGCCAGTCAGTTTTCTTTTACTTCTATGTTAGCTTACTGACCGAGCACTCCGCCCATCACCATGTGGTGATTTTAATTATAGCAGGTTCCTGCTCACCCAGAAAAGGCAAGCTTTACTGACAGAGGTGTCCACATTCACCCAGGAATTCAGATATCAGCCTAATAGAGGTATGTTCACATAGGCAGGGACCCATACGTTCTGAGACCACCTTGACTTTGGTGTATGGGCAGGCATTGTTTGGCCAAATTTTGTGCAAAGCGTCTCATTCATTTTTTTCTAATATTCAAAAGCCATATTGCTATTCATGTTTCATATTTCACATTGACTTGCTTTGGCACGATAGAGTGCAACCTTTTTTTGTATATTGTCTATGGAGGTAGCTGCTCCTGGTTTGCACCTAATTCACACTGGTTTGGATGTGCCAGTCAGTTTTCTTTTACTTCTATGTTAGCTTACTGACCGAGCACTCCGCCCATCACCATGTGGTGGTTTTAATTATAGCAGGTTCCTGCTCACCCAGAAAAGGCAAGCTTTACTGACAGAGGTGTCCACATTCACCCAGGAATTCAGATATCAGCCTAATAGAGGTATGTTCACATAGGCAGGGACCCATACGTTCTGAGACCACCTTGACATTGGTGTATGGGCAGGCATTGTTTGGCCAAATTTTGTGCAAAGCGTCTCATTCATTTTTTTCTAATATTCAAAAGCCATATTGCTATTCATGTTTCATATTTCACATTGACTTGCTTTGGCACGATAGAGTGCAACCTTTTTTGTATATTGTCTATGGAGGTAGCTGCTCCTGGTTTGCACCTAATTCACACTGGTTTGGATGTGCCAGTCAGTTTTCTTTTACTGCATCGTTCTATAGCGTTACTTTCATCTATGTATACTAAAAACACAAAATATTCTGCCAGGCATGAGGCGCTGTGCTGCAGACGCATGGAGTTTAATACTGATTATGGAAGTTACAATTCACTGTAAGAATCTACATTTCTACCAGAAGACTTGAAACTAAATTTGGCTTCTACACTTTACTGAGTAACTTGAGGTACAAGTTAAATGAAAATGTCACCTAATTTACATCGTAAATAAAAAAAGTCATAAAAACGTCTATTGTTATCTAATTTCAATTTAGAAGAATTGGAGGTGGCCATAACAATGGCGTTAAACTGCAGCAGTGTTACTTTTATATGAAGCGCTGCTGTGCTGGACTATTGTACACTCACTACAAACGTCCAGGCTCACATAGAAACTTACTACATGCATACCCTACCTTGCACCTACACGGGCTCACATGTGCATGCTTACTGCAAACACACTTCCAGCTGACAGGCGCACATTCACTTTTGTATATTACCTATTTGGTCCATTCATATATTAACACAAGAATTCTGGCATAACTTTTTGAAATGTTACAAAACTTTTGTACAACTCACAGCTGCAGAAAAATATTCTTACCTTTTTTTGCCGGCTCCACTAACTTTATTGAAAAGTGGTTGGAACTTAATGAGAGAGAAATGGCCGGGCATGGGCAGCAAATTTATTATTATTTATATATGCCACAAAAATAACCTAGATTATGACTTAAATGTACTTCACGCCGTGACAACTGAGAGATGCACTAATTTCTTTAACCCATTTCTGCCATTGGACGTACTATCCTGTCCATGTGCCCTGGGACTTAATTCCCAAGGATGGGATAGTACGTCATACGTGATCAGCTGCTCTCACGGGGGAGTGCAACTGATCGCGGCCGGGTGTGAGCTGATTATCACAGTGACACCCGGCACTATGTGCCAACACCCGACACATTAACCCCTGGCACACTGCAATCAAACATGATCGCAGTGTTCTGGCGGCGTAGGGAAGCATCGCGCAGGGAGGGGGCTCCCTGCATGCTTCCCTGAGACCCTCTGAGCAGCGCAATGTGATCGCACTGTTCCGAATGCCTCCTCCCTGCAGGACCCCAGATCCAAGATGGCTGCTGGGTCCTTCCGGGTCCTGCAGGGAGGCGGCTTCCTCAGTGCCTGCTGAGAGCAGGCACTGAGAAAGCTTCCAGCAGTGCCTGTCAGATCGCTGGTCTGACAGAGTGCTGTGCAAACTGTCAGAGCAGCGATCTGACACTTTATAGTGATGCCCCACCCTGGGACAAAGTAAAAAAGTTAAAAAAAAAATTAACATGTGTAAAAAAAAAAATCCCAAATAAAGAAAAAAAAATATTCCCCAATAAATTTATTTCTATGTAAATTAAAAAGAATAAAAGTACACATATTTAGTGTCGCCGCGTCCGTAACGACCAGCCCTATAAAGCTGTCCCACTAGATAACACCTTTAGTGAACCCCTTAAAAAAAACCAAGGCAAAAAAACAATGCTTTATCATCATACCGCGGAACAAAAAGTGGAATATCATGCAATCAAAAAGACGGATATAAATAAACATGGTACTGCTGAAAACGTCATCTTGTCCCGCAAAAAATGAGCCACCATACAGCATAATCAGCGAAAAAAACAAAAAAGTTATAGCTCGCAGAATTAAGCGATGCAAAAATAATCGTTTTTATATATAATTGTTTTTATTGTATAAAAGCGCCAAAACATAAAAAAAGACACAAGTGAGGTATCACTGTAATTGTACTAACTCGAAGAATAAAACTGCCATATCAATTTTACCACAAGCTGAACGGTATAAAACGCCCCCCCCAAAAGAAATTCATGAATTGCTGGTTTTTGTTCATTCTGCCTCCCAAAAATCGTAGTAAAAAGCGATTAAAAAATGTCATGTGCCCAAAAATGGTACCAATAAAAACGTCAACTCGTCCCACAAAAAATAAGACCTCACATGACTCTGTGGCCCAAAATATGGAAAAATTATAGCTCTCAAAATGTGGTGATGCAAAAACTATTTTTTGCAATAAAAAGCATCTTTTAGCATGTGACAGCTGCTAAACATAAAAACCCGCTATAAATAGTAAATCAAACACCAATTTATCACCCCCTTAGTTAGGGAAATATAATAAAATGTAAAAAAAAATATTTATTTCCATTTTCCCATAGTTAGGGTGTTAGGGTTAGGGTTGGGGCTAACGTTAGGGTTAGGGTTGGGGTAGGGGTGTGTTAGGGCTAGGTTTGTGAGTGGGGTTATGGTTAGGGTTGGGACTAGGGTAATGGGTGTGTTGGGGTTAGGGTTGGAGTTAGAATTGGGGAGTTTCCACTGTTTAAGCACATCAGGGGCTCTCCAAACGTGACATAGTGACTGATCTTAATTCCAGCCAATTCTGCGTTGAAAAAGTCAAACGGTGCTCCTTCCCTTCTGAGCCCTGCCATGCGCCCAAACAGTAGTTTACCCCCACATATGGGGTATCAGCGTACTCAGGACAAATTGCACAATAACTCTTGGCATCCAATTTCTTCTGTTACCCTTGGTAAAATAAAAAAAATTGGGGGCAAAAATATAATTTTTGTGGAAAAAAAATAAGGTTTTTTATTTTTATAGCTCTACGTTATAAACTTTTGTGAAGCACTTGGGGGTTTAAAGTTCTTACCACACATCTAGATAAGTTCCTTGGGGGGGGTCTAGTTTCCAAAATGAGGTCACTTGTGGGGGTTCCCACTATTTAGGCACATCAGGGACTCTCCAAATGCGACGTGACGCCCGCAGACTATTCCATCAAAGTCTGCAATGGAAAACGTCACTACTTCCCTTCCGAGCCCCGACATTTACCCATACAGTAGTTTCCTCCCACATATAGGGTATCAGCGTACTCAGGACAAATTGGACAACTTTTGGGGTCCAATTTCTCCTGTTACCCTTGGGAAAATAAAAAATTGGTGACTAAAAGAATATTTTTGTGGGAAAAAAAATAGGATTTTTATTTTCATGCCCAGGCATTATAAACTTGTGTGAAGCACTTGGGGATTCAAAGTGCTCACCACAGAACTAGTAAGTTCCTTAGGGGGTCTAGTTTCCAAAATGGGGTCACTTGTGGGGGTTTCCACTGTTTAGGCACATCAGGGGCTCTGCACACTGAACATGACACCCATCAAAGTCTGCATTCCAAAATATCATTACTTCCCTTCCGAGCCCTGCCGTGCGCCCAGTTTTCCCCCCCTCATATGGGGTATCAGCATTCTCAGGACAAATTGGACAACTTTTGGGGTCCAATTTCCTTGGGAAAAATCCAAAATTGCGGACTAAAAAATCATTTTTGTGGAATTTTTTTTTTCACACTCAGGCATTATAAACTTTAGTGAAACACTTGGGGGTTCAAAGCGCTCACAACAGATCTAGATAAGTTCCTTAGGGGGTCTAATTTCCAAAATAATGTCACTTGTGGGTGGTTTCCACTGTTTAGGCACATCAGGGGCTCTCCAAACGCAACATGGCGTCCAGCCAATTCTGCGTTTAAAAAGTCAAACGGCGCTCCTTCCCTTCCGAGCTCTGCCATGCACCCCAAACAGTGGTTTACCTCCACATATTGGTTATGAGCGTACTCAGGACAAATTGCACAATAACTTTTGAGGTCTTGTTACCCTTGGGAAAATAAAAATTGGGGTGAAAAGATAATTTTTGTGGATAAATATGATTTTTTAATTTTTCGGCTCTAATTATAAAACTTGTATGAAGCACTTGGGGGTTCAAAGTGCTCACCACAGATCTAGATAAGTTCCTTAGGGGTCTAGTTTCCAAAATGGTGTCACTTGTGGGGGGTTTCCACTGTTTAGGCACATCAGGGGCTTTCCAAATGCAGCATGGCGTTCAATCTCAATTCCAGCCAATTTTGGTTTGAAAAAGTCAAACGGCGCTCCTTCCCTTCCGATCCCTACCGTGCGCCCAGATAGTGGTTTTACCCCACATGTGGGGTATCGGCTAACTCAGGAAAAATTACATAACAACTATATCTGTCCATTTTTCTCCTTTTACCCTTGTTAAAATAAAAAAATTGTTTGCAAATGATCATTTTTGTGACTAAAAAGTTTATAGTTCATTTTTTCCTTCCACGTTGCTTCAGCTCCTGTGAAGCACCTGAAGGGTTAATAAAGTTCTTGAATGTTGTTTTGAGTACCTTGAGGGGTGCAGTTTTTAGAATGTTGTCACTTTTGGGTATTTTCTGCCATATAGACCCCTCAAAGTGACTTCAAACGTGAGGCGGTCAATAAAAAAATGGTTTTGTACATTTTGTTGTAAAAATGAGAAATCGCTAGTAAACTTTTAACCCTTATAATTTCCTAACAAAAAATAAATTTTGGTTCCAAAATTGTGCTGATGTAAAGTAGACATGTGGGAAATGTTATTTAGTAACTATTTTGTGTGACATATTTCTCTGTTTTAAGGGAATAAAAATTAAAAGTTTGAAAATTGCAAAATTATCAAAATTTTCACCATATTTCCATTTTTTCATAAATAAACGCAAGTTATATTGAAGAAATTTTACCACTATCATAAAGTACAATATGTCACAAGAAAACATTCTCAGAATTATGAAGATCCGTTGAAGCGTTCCAGAGTTATAACTGTTGTGAATGTGTTAGAAATGAATTCTGAGCAGAAGCTCCCTCTGGTGGTTACAAACAGTACTGAACTATTCAATGAAGATTGTGAAGATTGGCAATCAGGTGTTACAGACTGGTCTTATATAAGGGAGGTTCCCTCCCATCAGGGTTGCCGGGGATCAATTGTTCTTGTCTCAACTTTGGTTCCTGGTTCTCTTGGAAGCTTGCTGTGTCTTGCCTGCATCTTCTGCTAACAGATAAGATATTTTCTGCTTTTATTTTTTGTGCTTGCTTTTTGCATTTTGTCCTGCACTTCTGTGGAGGTCAGCCAGGTCCCCTCCGGGGGCTTGTGCTCCTCTCAGTTTATCTGAGCCACTGTTATTTGTTCATTTGCCTTTTCCAGTTTTTTCAGTGGCTGCTGCTTAGTTTTGTTACACCGAGAACTAATTTAGGTGGTAGAGGTCGTGTGATCTCAGGTGTTTTTGCAATTAGTGTGCTGGTATTTTTTTAGGGTTTTTTGGATTGCAGTAAGTGTCCTTCCTATCCTTTTCTTTCTAGGAAGATTGGGCCCCAACGTTTGCTCATACTATTTTATGTCTGTGTCTGTATTTCCTCTTGTCTAACCGCCATTACATGTTTGGGGGCTTCCTATGTTCTTTGGGGATCTGCTCCGGGGCAGATAGTTTTCCTCTTTCTATCTTTAGGTGTAGTTAGCTTCTCAGGCTGTGACGAGGCGTCTAGGACCAACGTAGGTACGCTCCACGGCTGCCTTTAGTTGTGGTGGTTAGTCAGGGTACTGCAATCCAGTAGATTCCAACCTCTCTGGTGTATTGCCTTTTTTGCCTGCTCTCCTCAGCTACCAAATCATAACAGTATCACCGGCCAAATTGAAAATTATATGGTACTCACAGAAGGGAAAGATAGTGTAAAAAAAAAGGTTGTCAGAGTTGTCAGAGATATATATATATATATTTTTTTCTTTCCCTCTTTTTCTCTGGGTGCTGAGGATTTTTTTGTCTCTCAATGGAGTTTGCACAGTTGTCTGGCCGTGTGGATCAGCTTGCCACTGAAGTTCGGAGTATTGCTACCTATCTTGCAGGGTTGCTGGTTGTGGAACCTAGGATCCCCATGCCGGATTTGTTTTTAGGGGATCGAGCTAAATTTCTGAATTTCAAAAATAACTGTAAGTTGTTTTTTGCCTTAAAACCTAAATCCTCAGGGAACGCAGCACAGCAGGTTCAAATTGTCATCTCTCTCCTGCGCGGCGATCCTCAGGATTGGGCTTTTTCCCTGACACCTGGGGATCCTGTTTTGAGTAATGTTGATGCATTTTTTCTGGCTCTGGGGTTATTGTACGATGAACCTAATGTCACTGATCAAGCTGAAAAAGCCTTGTTGGCATTAAATCAGGGGCTTGAGGACGCTGAGTTGTACTGTCAGAGATTCCGAAGGTGGGCAGTCCTGACCAAATGGAATGATGATGCTTTGGCAGCCCTTTTTCGGAAGGGTCTGTCAGAGAATATAAAAGATGTTATGGTGGGTTTCCCTGCTCCCTCTGGTCTCAATGATTCTATGTCATTGGCGATTCAAATTGACAGACGTTTGCGTGAGCGTAGAGGTATGCGTGGAATAGTGTTGCCTTGTGAACCAGCTTCTGAACCCATGCAGTGTGATAGAGTGGCTTCTGGGGCACAGCGTCATGAGTTTCGAAAACGCAATGGGTTGTGTTTCTACTGTGGTGACGCCTCTCATGCTATTTCAGTCTGCCCTATGCGGGGAAGACGTTTTGCACGCTCAGTTGTCTTGGGTAGTGTTCAGACTAAATTTCTGTTGACTGTTACCCTGATTTGCTCCCTGTCCACATTTTCTGCTCAGGCTTTCGTTGATTCAGGAGCAGCTATTAACCTGATGGATTTTGATTTTGCTAAACGTTGTGGGTTTCCCTTGATACCCCTACGGAAGTCTATTCCCCTACTGGGGATTGATTCTACCCCTTTGGCTGAGAATAAACCCCAGTTCTCTACTCAGGTGATAATGAGGGTTGAGCCTGATCATCAGGAGAGTTGCAAATTTTTGGTGCTGTATAATCTGCATGACATTATTGTACTAGTTTTCCCTTGGTTACAGTCTCATAATCCTGTTTGGATTGGAAATCTGTGTCTGTAACCAATTGGGGCTGCCAATGTGTTAATGCCAACACTCCTGTTTTTTCTGCCTCTCCCCAGGCTCAGGATGTTCCTGACTTTTTGACTGATTTTTCTGATGTGTTTAGCGAAAGTTAATCTGCATCCTTGCCCCCCATAGGAGCTATGACTGCGCTATTGAATTAGTGCCTGGTAGTAAATTCCCTAAAGGTCGCCTTTTTAACTTGTCTGTACCTGAACATGACACTATGCGGTCTTATATCAAGGAGTCATTGGAGAAGGGTCATATCAGACCATCCTCTTCACCCTTGGGTGCCGGTTTTTTCTTTGTGGCCAAAAAGGATGGTTCATTAAGGCCGTGTATTGATTATCGTCTCTTGAACAATATCACTGTGAAATATCAATATCCGTTACCCTTGATTTCTGACCTGTTTTCCAGGGTGAAAAGTGCTACTTGGTTTACCAAGCTTGACCTCAGGGGGGCGTATAACCTTATTCGCATTAAGCACGGAGATGAATGGAAGATGGCATTTAATACCCCAGAGGGGCATTTTGAGCACCTAGTGATGCCCTTTGGGCTCACTAATGCTACTTCCGTCTTCCAGTCCTTCATGAATGACATTTTCAGGGATTTTGTGGATAAATTTCTGATTGTTTATTTGGATGATATCTTGATTTTTTCCAATGACTGGGACTCTCATGTGAAACATGTTCGGACTGTGTTCCAGATTTTGAGAGAGAATGCTCTGTATGTGAAGGGATCAAAGTGTCTTTTTGGCGTACAGAGGATCTTATTTCTGGGATTCATTTTGTCCCCATCTGTTATTGAAATGGACCCGGTCAAGGTTCAGGCCATCTGTGATTGGGTCCAACCTACTTCATTAAAGGCTCTTCAGAGATTCTTGGGTTTTGCCAATTTTTATCGTAAATTTATTGGTAATTTCTCTGTTATTGTTAAACCATTGACTGATTTGACCAAGAAGGGTTCTGATGTGGTTAATCGGCCTCCTGAGGCAGTCTCTGCGTTTCAGGAACTTAAGCAGAGATTCACTTCTGCTCCTGTTCTACGGCAGCCTGATGTTTCTCTGCCATTTCAGGTGGAGGTTGATGCCTCTGAAATTGGGGCAGGTGCCGTTTTGTCCCAAAGAGATCCAGAGACCTCTAAAAGTAACCCTTGTGCCTTTTTCTCTCGAAAATTTTCTCCAACTGAACGTAATTATGACGTGGGTAATCGGGAGTTATTGGCCATGAAGTGGGCTTTTGAAGAGTGGAGGCATTGGCTGGAGGGAGCCAAGCATCAGGTGGTGGTCCTCACGGACCATAAGAATCTGGTTTATCAGGAATCAGCCAAGCAACTTAATCCTAGACAGGCCAGGTGGGCCTTGTTTTTCACACGTTTTAATTTTGTGGTTTCCTTTCTTCCTGGCACTAAGAATGTTAAAGCGGATGCCCTCTCGAGGAGTTTCCTTGCGGACTCTCCTGAGTTATCTGATCCTGCTGTTATTTTGAAAGAGGGTGTAGTTCTTTCCGCCATCTCGCCCAATTTGAGACTGGCTCTGGAAGGGTGTCAGGAGGATAAACCCGAGCGCTGCCCTATTGGGAAATTGTTTGTCCCAGACCGGTGGAAAAAGAGTGTGATGTCTGAGATTCATTGTTCCGCGTTGGCCGGTCATCCCGGAATTTTTGGTACCAGAGGCTTGGTTAGTCGGTCCTTTTGGTGGCCTACTTTGTCTCGTGACGTCAGGGAATTTGTGCAGTCCTGCGGGACTTGCTCTCGCTCCAAGCCTTGCTCTCGCTCTAGTGGTTTGTTGATGCCATTGCCTGTGCCCAAGAGACCATGGACCTATACCTCTATGGATTTAATTTCTGACCTCCCTGTTTCTCAGAGAATGACCGTTATCTGGGTGATTTGTGATAGGTTTTCCAAAATGATACATCTTGTGCCATTACCTAAGTTGCCTTCCTCCTACGAATTGGTGCCTTTGTTCCTTCAGCACGTGGTTCGGTTACACGGCATTCCTGAGAACATTGTGTCTGACAGAGGAGTCCAGTTTGTTTCCAGATTTTGGAGGACTTTTTGTCCTAAACTTGGTGTCCAGTTGTCTTTCTCCTCGGCTTTTCATCCTCAGACCAATGGACAAACTGAGAGAACAAACCAGACATTGGAGACTTATCTGAGATGCTTTGTGTCTGCTGATCAGGATGACTGGGTCTCTTTTTTGCCTTTGGCTGAGTTTGCTCTTAATAATAGGGCTAGCTCTGCCACTTTGATGTCTCCATTTTTCTGTAATTCTGGGTTTCACCCTCGATTTTCTTCGGGACAGACGGAGGCTTCTGTCTGTCCAGGTGTTGACTCTGTTGTGGAGCGTATGCAGCAGATTTGGGACCAGGTAGTGGAGAGGTTGTCCCTCTCTCAGGAGAGGGCCCAGCGGTTTGCCAACCGGCATAGGACTGATGGTCCTCGGTTTGAAGTGGGGGACTTGGTCTGGTTGTCCTCAAGAAATATCACTATGAGAGTTGCATCTCCTAAGTTTAAGCCTAGGTTCATTGGACCTTATAAGATCATGGAGATTCTTAATCCTGTTTCCTTTCGTTTACTTCTTCCAGGGACATTTAAGATCCATAACGTGTTCTACAAGTCCTTATTGAAGAGGTTTGTCGAGCCAGTGGTTCCTATGGCTGCGCCTCCTGACCCTGTTTTGGTTGAGGGCAATCTGGAGTATGTGGTTGAGAAAATATTGGATTCTCGTTTTTCTAGACGGAAACTCCAGTATTTGGTTAAGTGGAGAGGTTATGGTCAGGAGGACAATTCTTGGGTGTTTGCTTCGGACATCCATGCTAGGAGACTGATCCGTGCGTATCACAGAGCTCATCCTGACCGACCTGGTTGCCCAAATGAGGGTTCGGTGACCCCTCCTCAAGGGGGGGTACTGTTGTGAATGAGTTAGAAATGAATTCTGAGCAGAAGCTCCCTCTGGTGGTTACAAACACTACTGAACTATTCAATGAAGATTGTGAAGATTGGCAATCAGGTGTTACAGACTGGTCTTATATAAGGGAGGTTCCCTCCCATCAGGGCTGCCGGTGATCAATTGTTCTTGTCTCAACTTTGGTTCCTGGTACTCTTGGAAGCTTGCTGTGTCTTGCCTGCATCTTCTGCTAACAGATAAGATATTTTCTGCTTTTATTTTTTGTGCTTGCTTTTTGCATTTTGTCCTGCACTTCTGTGGAGGTCAGCCAGGTCCCCTCTGGGGGCTTGTGCTCCTCTCAGTTTATCTGAGCCACTGTTATTTGTTCATTTGCCTTTTCCAGTTTTTTCAGTGGCTGCTGCTTAGTTTTGTTACACCAGAGAACTAATTTAGGTGGTAGAGGTCGTGTGATCTCAGGTGTTTTTGCAATTAGTGTGTTGGTATTTTTTTAGGGTTTTTTGGATTGCAGTAAATGTCCTTCCTATCCTTTTCTTTCTAGGAAGATTGGGCCCCAACGTTTGCTCATACTATTTTATGTCTGTGTCTGTATTTCCTCTTGTCTAACCGCCATTACATGTTTGGGGGCTTCCTATGTTCTTTGGGGATCTGCTCCGGGGCAGATAGTTTTCCTCTTTCTATCTTTAGGTGTAGTTAGCTTCTCAGGCTGTGACGAGGCATCTAGGACCAACGTAGGTACGCTCCACGGCTGCCTTTAGTTGTGGTGGTTAGTCAGGGTACTGCAATCCAGTAGATTCCAACCTCTCTGGTGTATTGCCTTTTTTGCCTGCTCTCCTCAGCTACCAAATCATAACATATAACCTCATAAAAGACCGTGGTCAGAATTGTAAAAATTGGGCAGGTCGTTAACGTGCAAACCACCATTGGGGGTTAAGGGGTTAAGGATGCAGTCAGATAGCTGTATAAATCAGACATATTGCTCTAGCGGGCATGTAAAACTACAGTTGTGATTAATTGGGGCATTTAAGTTTTATTCCTTGCTTGAGAACCTTGTAAAAGTTTTTTAAAAATTAACTAAATATGTGTTTTTTTCTAAATTTTCCGATACATTGCCATATTTAAAGCGATAAATACACACAGACACGAGAAAGGCTGCACTTAGGCAGCTATAATGTTGCAATGTGGTGAATAAATCCACTATTTTTCACCTCGTACACTGAAATGCTGCCTCTATGGTCTTACTATATGTGTAGTATATACTGTATATATAATGTGTTGAATAATATCTGTGTCTTTGCTTAGACTGTAAAGTTGATAAAATAGAGTGACTTCTATCCAGAGCCTGATTTTTGCCGAGCTGTGATCTCATGGAGAAGCTAAAGATACATAAATCATCCAATGCTACATCATATCTAAAATACTTTGTTAGCTTTAGATCCTCTTTAAATTCCAATTCCAGCGCTGTTTCTGTTGATTTTGAATTGATTAAGCTCCTGCTGCATTTGGCACTTATATAACTAGTTGACTGTTTTATCTCACAGACAGAACTCAAATATCGGATTTTCACTTTATGGGTACATCTGATTGTGCATATATTTGCAGGATTCATGGCTTGCCTATTTTTGGGACTGTAAGAATGTCTTAAAATGAAAGTGCATTTAATCATGTACGCACACAATGTTGCAGACATACTTTATTGGAACAATCAGGAGACCACAGGGAATAAATTTGCATTCTTTGTGTTAATGAAATTCTGTACTTTGCTTCAATCAACTTGGCATTTGCTAAGTTACTGCTTTTCTACTCTTGAGGTGTCTTGTAAATTTATTATGGGGTGTAAAGACAATATCACAGAAAATCACATTTTAAGCGACAATCTAAAGCAGTTCTCACTTTTGCAGCAAATCAAACTAAACTGTGATTTCCCAGAAGATTTTTAATATCACTTAGAGGTGTTGTCTTAATCTGTGGCAATATTGCATAAAATATAATTTATATTTAGCTATCAATTTGAGACTGTAGATAATGGAAAGAACTATTGCAGTATTTGTGTTTGAAAGCAGCTTGGAAGCCCTGTTAATTTAGCTCCTGTTTGCTTAAAGAGCCACTCCAGTAGAAAAGTAATAACCAGCCATCACATTCAGATTTTTTGCTACGCTTACAGTGTACAGTACTTTCAAATCTGGTTCAGGTAGCTTTAACTTTTGGATATGACAGTACTACTCCATTAACACTATCTTTTGGGAGCTTTCTGGAATAAAATCTTTAAACTTTAGCAAGTTGAGTTTAATGACTGATTATTTTTAAGGGGTTGCCTTCTGTTATACTTTAATTGCCACTGACAAACCAGAATTTCTGTTTGTTCTCTTATTCCTCATCTGTACCTTTTACTCTGTCTTTGGACTAAAGAAATAATTGAGAAGACCTAATTGTACCCTATGCCTTACTGCCTTCCTGCTCACCATAAAATATGCATTTGTAGGAAATCAAATGCATATTGCCTTTCTTTCAGTCTGTTTATGCAAACAGTAATATTTTACAAATATGAAATATATATTTTTTGCAGAATGACTTAAACATTGTGACTACTGATGGGCGAACCCTTGGATTTTTGGGTCCGGTGGGGTTGGCTGAACATTTGTTTAAGAGTTTGGTTTGGGTACAAGAACAGTACCAAAACCTGGACTCGGACCTCATTCAGATTAATGTGGGGCCCAAACATCCGTTGTTTGCCACTCTGTCATCTGCATGACAGTGCGTCAAACACTGCCTCTGATCGGTGATAAGATTATTACCAGGGGTCAGAGAGCTGCGGTTCCCACACTGTCAGATAACAGAGTGAGCCAGCAGCTGTGACCGGAGGTAAAGTTTACCTCTGGTCACAGGCATCAGCTGATGCGAGAGTAGTACCCTCATCAGCCTATGCCTGCTGCAGCTAATGATGGTGTTTTTTTATTTCAAATAAAGGACTTTATTTTGGGTATTTTTTATTGACAACATGACTGTGGGGTTAGTAATGGAGAGGCGTCTTTCGGGAGCCTCTCCATTACTAACTGCTGGGCTCAATGTCACCTGAAAATATAAAGATGACATCAACCCAACAAATATGAACCCCACTTGCCACCATCAAAGGGCAAATGGGAAGAGCCATGCAAAAGTGTTAGAATTGGTGCATCTAGTAGATGTGCCTTTTTGGAGGTGGCTTCGGGCTGCTATTTTTAGGCTGGGGGGCCAATATCCCTGCTATAGTAGATACTAGTTCTGTTACTTGTGTATTATTAGGATGCCTATTACATTTCACCCTCATTTACAACCTGTTTCTATTTTTAGCTGTTTGCATTCTCTTAAACCATTTTACCTATCTATATGAAGGGTGTTGGTGTTTGTATGTCATGATAATTGGTGGTTGTGTTGTACAGACTGTGCAGTAATTCATGCCTGAGTCTTAGCTGTAGGCTCACTCTATTACCCATCTCTACAAACCAAGATTGTTAGGGCAATTTCATTCACTGTCTTTTAGAAATGTCCAAATTTGAAGGTCAATTGCACTGTTTAGACAGCTTTTTGTTTAGGACTCAGTAAAACATAACTACTCATATGAGTATTGCAAAGCAGGAAACGGCATCTGTCAATTTATGGCAATACTAGAAAACAAACTACTTCTGAATCCCTATACAGGTCCCTGGAGAGGAGATGGTGCTGGGAGGAAGCTCTGAAATATAACCATTAAAGCAGCCAAGATGGGTTTTCAATGACAGTCCTAGTGATAATTACTTAGTTTAAACTGCAAGATGTATTTGTCTACCATCACAGTTAATTACTGTATGAATTGCTTCTACATTTCATGAAGGTAAAGGTTACATTTCTTTTAATACTTTATTATACTGAATGCATACAAATCCTCTTAATAGACACTGTATTTATGCACCCAGAAAATAATAGCCGTGACCAGGCAGAACTCACAATGTACATTATAACTTCTCTTTAAGCAGGTATGAATTCTACTTTAAATATTTAAATCTCCAACATAGCACAAGAGATGGATATATAAAGAAATTGCTGTCCTCTTTTGCTCCTCATTGCCCCTTTAGAATGCATCTGACTGAAATGAAGTCTGCTTGTGTGAAGCAATAGCTGTTATCAAATGGGGAATTTCAGTGCCAATGTTCAAGATTATTGCTCATGAAAGAGAAGGGAGAAGATGAGTAGTAATTGATTTGTGTGGATGCTGGTGTGTCTGTCGGACTTGGCTAATGATGACAGCCCTTTTAAAGCATTAAATAAGATCACCATGATAGGCTGATGTCAGATCATTGCAGGATCATAAAGGATTAACATGACAGATCTTTTTAAAGTTCAAGTTAGAAACATTTGCTGCTTGCAGTAAATGAGCTAATGTTACATTAATGATATATTGGATCAGGATAATTATAAAGTTGTTCCTCTCTTATAAGGTGGTTAGTTTTATTCTTAGTAAGCTTCCAGACTGCCCTTAGACTCCAAATGCTTGGACAGTCCACACTTATCCCTGCACTGACATTCTAAATCATGAATACTTAGTACGTAGCTTGCACGAGATCTTGAAGCTTGAAGTTGTGGGTGGTAGTGTGTGTGTGTGTGGGGGGGTAAGATGGCTGTCAGACACAGCCAGCCTTCCCAGAAAAAAGGAAAAAATGTTTTATTACTAGATTTACCTTTTCAATCTCCATATACACAGCAATGAACCAAACTTGTGAATACAGATTAGTCCAGTGACACATTTGCGAATGTGATGCGAGAAACTCGCATGAGTTTCTCGCATCAAAACCTGGCACTACTGCGGGCACTCAGACCGGAACGTGCGGCTACATGTATTTCTATGCAGCCACACGCTCCGGTCAGAGTGGTGACGGGTGTTGATGCGAGAAACTCGTGTGAATTTCTCGCATCACACTCGTAAGTGTAACACCGGCCTTAGGAAGAGATTAGGAAGCACTGACCGCGCTTTCTCCTCTGGACCCAATGTGATCACTGGGTGTAAGGACAGAGCAGTAGCTGCAGGGTCCCAGAAAATCCAGTCAGGTCTGCTAGGCAGGCAATAAGCTGAAATTCCCCTGTAACTAGAGCTGATATACCATCCCCAGTTACAGGGTAAATTAGCAAAAAACAAAAGTGTTTATATCTGTCAACAACACTTTTAGTGGACTTGTTTTTTCACGATAACTTATAATTTTCAATATTTCCATATATAGATTTTGTTTACTTTAAATTACAGTTTATACTAGCTGGCAAGAAGAAAACAGTTATTTTAGTATTTTTTAAGGCTAAAAATAAATCCTATAGAGAGATCGACAAGGAATATTAGCCAAACCAGTCCTCTAATCTGTAAAGAGCTGTTTCTAGATTCTTAACATCATCAGAAGAGAGTAGATCACTAGTTTGTTGAATGAGGTACATTTGATATACCTCATGTGTTGTGTCATCAAGATGACAAATGAGCTATAAAACAAGAAATGTTTAACAGTCTGTTACTGTTCAATTGCCCAGTGTTATATTTCAAGATTTTTTTAAATGGTAATGAAAAGCAAAAATAAGCACCCACATTTTCACTTAATCCCTGCATTCAAAGTCTATAAGACTGATGGAGATAGTTGAGTACATTGCTTGGCGGCTGCCTCAATCAGTCCTGTAGACTTTAAATAAGGGTATAATTTTCTATGCTCAACCACCTCAATGGACACAGAACCATTAAAAACACCCAGATTTCCAGATCTCATCTCATGGCAGTCAGTGTGGGGGAATGTGAGAGATAAAAACACCATGAGATGAGATGTGAAGTTTTTGTAATGATACACAACTCAGCTCCACTGTGTATCTATAAAGTAGCTGCATAGAACGGTGAGAAGAGGAGGGTGTGTTCTTTCTCCCATGTGTATTGCTGCTTGCTTATGACTAGTCAACCTCATGCAGTGGAAGAAGTGCATGTTCCTAGCGACAAATCTCTGGTAATACCTACCTTGCTGAACTATAACATAAAATATAACCTAAATTTTACATACTTATATCTCGGCAAAGGGAGGAGAGTGGTAATTATTATGATCCGGTGATCACATGATCACTGGGTGTGTGCTGGCATAGCAGAGCTGCGAGATCCTAGCAGACCTAGATCAGCTCTGCCAGTGATCAATTCCACTGTCATGGGCTGTTTTCTTTGTAACTGTGGCTCGTATGGCTGCTACTGTTACAGTGGAAAAAGAGTTATGAATAAAATAAAAAACAGTTCCCCAGAGATATTTAATAATCTCTTGATGAGCTAATTATGTTAAAAATCATGTTTAATATTTTACGTTATTTAATTGTAAGAAAAGAAACAAAAATCGATGCATATTAAGTATCTAAATGACCATTATAACCTGGAGAATTTATTCCATAGGTTATCTGGTGTGAAATATGAACAGTAAAAATATAAACAAAAAAGATAGCTTTTTTCGATATTTACATCACAAAGCAGTGCTAAAAATAATACAATCTGTCACATATAGCCATATGAGTGAAAGAAAAAAATATGGCTGTTGAAAGCCGGAAAAGCAAAAATGAAACAAACTTGGCTAGTCATTTCAGGACTGGTCATTAAGGGGTTAAAGTGGCCATGACGGAAGCAAAAAGTGTTAGCATAAACTGACTGTAGCACATGGAACAAGGAGAGCCATTTATAAAAACTAGGTCAAATAAAAAATAAAAAGATGTTGATTTGTTTGTATTTATTTACATTTGTTTTCCTGAAAGTGGAGCAGGAATCTCATCGAGTTCTATAGCTTCACTATTTCTTTGTATTAGTTTTCCTAAATAACTGTCACGTCGCATTTATTTCCATTGTAAGCTTGTTAACAATTTCAATTGTGTTGACAAGTAAAATGACTATACGATGATTTAATTGACCAATTAAAGTTCCATATTCTTCCTCGACTTCAAAGTAATTTAATGTTCAAGAGCCTTTCTGCAGCTCAAGGAAGGTGGTGGAAAGGATGGCTCCCCACTGTTCTGCTTGTTATGGAATATGTGAATGTTACGTATTTAAATATGAAAGAGTTTCTTATACTGGAAAGCTTGAAGTCTATCACAATAAAGAGATAGTAAGGTTAGCGAACTCACAATAAAAAGATATGTTAATTTTCAAAGCACATAACCTATCCGTCTTCGGCTACAAAGACTGATTTATTCTAATATCCATTCCGTAAATGTATCAGTGTTCTGTAAATAAAGTCTTTTCTATTTGTAGCACATCCTTACCACTGTTAAATCCTTGAAAAACAGCCAGAGCCATACAGATCGTGTATTTAATTCTAAGTGAAAACAAAGTGAATATATTTTTTCCTAACAATTCTAGAATAGTATTTCCACCTCTCCTCAGCTATAAAGTCCCTATTAAGTATGTGAAGTACAGTTATACTGTGGGAGTTTTATCTTGTCTGCTTTCTTGTGAAAGGATCTGCTCCGTTGCTTACCATTGCTAATTTAGATGGCCCTACTGCTTTTCATAAGATAAAATGTTAATGCTAATTTAAATACATTTTGATCACACTTCAAAGGCATGTCATGCCGGGATGAAATGAAAATAAAAGAGACAAGCTGATGGAGGATGAAGACTCCACAGCTTAATGCCAGTGGCGCAGTCTAGTCTATTTTAAGCATGCTTATTAACAAAAGCTATATGCCAAAGCTTTTTCTTTTTTTTGTACACTGTAATGGTTATTTCATGCTATTTACATAAAAGTTTTAATGTTAATTGTGCACTTTAATCACTGGGGAATTATCGAAGACATTTCTGCACCCGTTTCTTATAGCATGAAATAAAAAGATTATTAAACTAAGTGGACTGACCTTTTCCAAATAAACATTGTTGTTATTTGTTTTTTTGTTGTTGTTTTTACTCAAATTCGTCCACCATTTTGTACTGATTAATTTAATTATATATTGGTGAAGGTGTCAAAATTACTAGTGTCACTTTATGTGATAATAACTCTGAAACGTTTCAACTGATCCCACTGATTCTGAGTGTTTTCTGTGACATATTGTTATTCATGATAGTGGTAAAATTTGTTTGATATGACTTGAATTTATATATGAAAAAATCTGAAATTTGGTGAAAATTTGGAAAGTGTTGCAATTTTTAAACTTAAAATTTGTGTAAACCAGAGAGTTATGTCACACAAAATAGTTAATAAATACTGTGAAGGAAATAATTAATCAATAAGGGAAATCATACCAGGCCCTTGTATATGTGAATTAGCTAGCAGCGAATAAGACAAGAATCAAATTTGTCAAAGGAACGACCTCAAACTAATATAAAATATTCACGCTTTAGCCAATTAACGAGACAGAATGAGACAGGGAAAGGAATGTTTTTTTTATTTTCTAATTTTGCCTAGTGAAGGCTAATAACCTTGCTTGTTAAACCTAGATATGTAACGAAAAAGGGAATGAGCAGGACTCCATAAAGAAACGGGGCTCTCAGACCTTAATTTACAGTAATAGACTACTAGGTTCTAATAGTTCATACAATAGTAGCCATATGAATTCAGTCCATTCTTGTGATGATAGATTTAGTTATAATGAAACAAAGGCACTAGAATAGTACACAATGCTGCCCAGGGCTACCACCAGGAATTTCAGGGCCACATACTGACAAAATTTTCAGGCCCTCTTGAGACCTTCTACAATCCCACCACTCACTTTTGAAAAATCTCCACTTCTGCACCACATCCTTACCAATCACATATTAACAGTTTCAATCGAACACCAGATCACATACATAGCCATCAGCTTTTGTTTTGGCCAAAATATTTTTAAGCCACTACCAAACAAAATAGATTCTTTTGACCAAGCTGTACTCTACTCTAACCTATTAAAAAAAATTTAAAATATCCAATTTTTTTTTAGTTATGTTTTTATTTATTTTTCTTTTAAGGGAATGTGTCAAATACATTTTTTTAAATGAACAATAATACCGCATACAAGAGAAAAGTACCACCACACCATGACCAGACCACATTTACCACCACATAGTGACTGAATAATACCATATAAAAAGTACAAGTACCACCACACCATGACTAGCCCAAATATTACCACCACATAGTGACTGTATACTACAGTACTGATCATTAATACAAAACCACAATACTGTTATTATCATAAGTGCCATAAAACACACAAGCTGCGTACATAATATAGAGAAAATAGTGTTAGTGCACAGATAATACAATGATCACTAGTAACATTATACACAAGAGCTCCGTATATACTGTATAATGTATAGTGTAAGTGTACAGGTAACAGACTAAATAACAAGTAATGTCTCTAGTTGAAGATACTCTTCTTTGCTTTCCTTCTTCATCAAGCACAGAGCTCCATCACTTCTTCCAGGCAGGACTCGTCTCTGCAGAGAATAAGCTATTTAGAGCACATTCCCCAATTTTTCTCCAACTTTTAAACTACGCCAGATGAAGTAAAAATGTGACAGTGTTGCCCTGCACAGTAGCAGGACCTCCCCTTCTGAAAACACTATCCTCAAAACTAAAAAACATCACAGCAGTAATAATTTTCCTTATTTAGCCCCTACAGTAATAATGCCCTACATTCTTGCACTTTCATGTAATAATGTCCCCTATGTGTCTCATTCTTGGCCCCATATGTCTACATCCTGCTCCCAAATGTCCTCCCATCAAGGCCCCATGTGTCTCCATCGTGCCTCACACATGGCTCCATACTGCCCCCATATACGTCCTCTCATCCTGGCCCCACATGTCTGCATCCTGCCCAAAATATTTCCCACATTTTGTCCCTACATGTCTCAATCATGCCCCTCCATATGTCCTCTCATCCCAGCCCCACATGCCTCCATCATGCCCCAATATATGTCCTCTCATCCTGGCACCACATGTCTCCATGATGCCCCAATATATGTCTTCACATTCTGGCCCGTCATTTTTCCATCATGCCCCCATACATGTCCTCTCATCCTGGCCCCATGTTTCCATCATGCAGCCATATATGTCCCCTCATACTGCCCCCACATATCTTTATCATGTATCCCATATGTTCTCTCATCCTGCACCACCCCCTCACATTGCGGATTTCAGTAAAAATAAAAGTTTCTCCTTACCTGGCCACGGCATCTTCTTTATAAACCATTTTAGGAGAGGTCTCGACGGCACAGGACAGTGATGTCATAAGCCAGTGACATGCGTGCGGAAGTCAGCTGCCCGCCTCTTATTGGCTGAATGCTTCTATTGCTGTGCAGGAAGTGAGTCCTGAACAGCAATAGAGATCAACTGATCGTGCGTCTGAGGCTGCACGTTCAGTTTGTGAGTGAGCGGCCAACTCCTCCCCTGGGGCCCGGTGAGGAGGGTTGCCCAGGGCCAGTAAGGGCAGTAATGCCCTGATGGCCATCCTAGTGATGTCAATCCTTAGTAGGAACAGAGACCAAGTAATGTTAATCCAACTTGAGAAAATAAGTTGTTATTACCTCTTAATGTGCTTTACACTCAGCATGAGAGCCTCTTACATAGAGGGGCTATATTTAGCTACTTGGGGAGGGAGACCAAATCTGATATGCATTGCCTCTAAGTGTTGTGAGGATTAAGCTAAGTTTTATAAATGGGCTGGGTTTTATGTGGACATCCATAGAGTGGGTGGGAAGATGTCCACCTTTTCTCCACCTGCAGAGCCTGCACCGCAGTGTGCTGACAGAACCTGTGTGATGTCACAGTCATGTGTTCAGTCACATGGGGGATTTCTATATACTTTCGACTGCTAAACACTGATTCCATAAGCTTTTTCTTGAACCATACTTTGACGCCTTTGCATGACCTTTGGAGGACGAGTTTGGTGTAATTAAATTGGTTAGAAATTAATGGACATTCTGCTGCGATTGCTGTGGGCAGAGATGATTTTTTTTAACTCAGTTTCCAAAGTGTGTAATGGTGTCGATAGCATCCAATCATAGCATATCTTTCATTCTGCTTCAGCAGTATAAGAAATGAAAGCTGCGCTGTGATTGGCTGTTATGGGTAGTAAAGACAGATTATTTTTAGTCACAGTTAATAACAGTTATTACAAAAAGTGTCCAACTTAATATATTTATATGGTACTTCAAAATACAATATAGTAACCTTTTCAGGGTTAAAGGTCATCCAGAAAACAAATAAGATATCCATGGAATATTTAAAAATTGCAATAATCTATCTATTCTATTATTTCTAAACACTGTTTTTCGGTGATTACTTTGTATCTTCGTTCATACTGCACCCAAACACACAAATGATACACCATTTGAAAGGTAAACTTGCCCCCTTCAGCAGGAAAATAACCAAACAAATCACACATCCACTATTATAAAAATACAAAATACAGTTTAAACATTAATTTTCATAAACCTGCAGTAGGGAAAAATGACCTGAAGGTGGCACCACAGTACCCCAAAGCACACTAACACAAAGCTGCGTACAGACATCATAAACAAATCCAAACATTTGCCTTCGGGGCTTTCCAGCTTGCTCAAGTGCTTGCCCAGACTATTTCAGCCAAATTGGAGGATTACACACTTCACTGCAGGTGAGGCACATATGCAAACACATTTGTAAACATGCACTGCCTATTGAATTGCACACTTTCTCCGTTCAAACTCCACCCACACAAGCAAATGATACACCATTTGAAAGGTCAATTACCTGCAGGTGGCAGCACACTACCCCAAAGTACACTACCACAAAGTTGCTTACAGACAACACAAACAAATCCAAACATTTGCCTTGGGGGGTCTTTCCAGCTTGCTCAGGTGCATGCCCAGCCTATTTCAGGAACATTGGAGGATTACACACTTCACTGCAGGTGAGTCACATATGCAAACACATTTGTACACATGCACTGCTTTTTCAGTGATCACTTCGACCCACACACACAAATGGTGAGTCACATACGCAAACAAATTTTTAAACATGCACTGCTTTTTCGCTGAGTACTTCGCCCCATACACACAAATGATACACCATTTGAAAGGTAAACTTGCTCCCTTCAGCAAGAAAAGAGCCAAACAAACCACACATTCATGATTTTATCACTAAATACAGTTTAAACATTTATTTTCATAAATCTACAAAAAGACACAATGACCTGCATGTGGCACCTCAACCGGTAAGACATTTTTTGGCCTCTACTTATCAAACCAATTTATTGTATTACCAAGCTACATATATAAATACCTGTCTGTGTTCATCATATCATGAAATACATTTACATTTGACCAGCTTACTTTTTCTGAAATTGCCGGATGACCAATGTGCTAAAATTTCTCACGGGCCAAGCTAGTCTACTATATTACAATCTAACATGATCTAACATATTAAAAAAAAACACACACACAAGAAATAATAAAAAACAGAGATACATAGGCTTCCTGGGTCTCAAAAGATTTTCAGAGATGTTCTGGTGTCACAACTCAAAAAAAAATCTTTGGTCCAAGTCGCCACAGAGGTACTGCACCTGATTCAGAGGTGTGGTGTCCCACTCTCAGGTAAGGAGGGAGCACTACCCAGGACTTTAACACTCGCACCCAACACACAATAGTACATTCATGGCACCTGGGCGTACCCTTAGGGAGGATGGCCTCATCTCAGGATGGGTAGGAAAGCGTGTTGGGGTGTGGGTGGAGAACGTAGGAAGAAGGGGAGGAGCTTAGAGAGCGGGAAGAAGTTAGTTGGTCTGAGGAGACTGAAGGAGAAGGAGTGCAGTAGAGAAGCTGCAGACAGAGAATTGTGAGGGGAGGACAGAAGGGGTCCTAGGAACATGGGAAGAGTGAACCCGTGGGGCCCATATCCAGAAGTAGAGGTACCAGGTCGCAGTGAGGAAGCTGGCCCCCAAGACTAGTGGAGGACTGCAAGACTCAGCTAGCAAGCCAGAGGTGGGGACAGCTGTAGTTGCCCCAGCCACATCCACAATTATTTGCCAAAAAGCCTGCCATATAGGAGCCAGGGGACTCAGAGGACGTCGCCCGACAAGGTCCATGGCTACTGGCTTGGGACACTGTTTGTGAGGTGCTGGGTAGGAGGGCGGAAGCCAGTGTGGTGAGACAGTCAGGAGAGGTACACACTGAAGGAAGTCCTGGAAAGGTGCAGCCCAATCTACCTGGGAGTTTGCTGGACCCCTCACCTGGAGGGCACGGCACTAAGCGGGCATCTGTGCACAAGTGAACTGCGAGTACAGCATTGGAAACTGCACCCTGCTGTGTCATCTGAGTCATTCATGCCTCACCTGTCCTGCACCGCACACACCACAACAGCCACCATCATCACTTTTAACATCCTAACTGCCCTGGGACACAGTTCTACCCGTGGAGAGCTTAATCATCATTGCTGACCTAACATCATCCCAGAGGATCTGCTATCCCTTGCCGAATACCATGAGTGGCGTCACGAACATTAAATCTTTTACAAACTTTATTTTTCCCTTTTCATCATCTCCCTTTTTATTGGACGCCCAGGGCCACGGACTGGGTCACTGCTGCAGTGACACTTCCCCTTTAAGAAGCAGGCTATTACTGGGTATCCCACGGCCCTAGGGGGCTCTCCAAATGCACTACTGTTTATTGTAAAAACCCAGTGTCTTTGGTACAAAATTAGTTATTAATATAATAAACAATTACTGGAAGCAGAATGCGTCTTAAATATAATTTATAAAAATGTATTTCTTATTGAGAAAACTTCTTATAAAACATGATAAAAAATGGAGAAATGGCAAACATTGCCACACCTCCGGAGATATGGGATTGCATACCAATGGATTTTGATTATATGATAATCCAATAATATGGTGACAAAGGGTATCATACATAACCACCAATACAATTCATAAATATTAGTCAGATATACTGTATCTGGGCAAGCAAGCTCCTTATTCATAAATCAAAATGGTATGCACATAAAATACAAGACTGGCTGGGAAACAAGTGTTTCTATGATTACGAACAAAGAGCTGACAAGAGGAGCTGCAGAATATAAACAAAGCAGTGGATAACAGGGATTCATATATTTTATATTTTCATATATTTTATATTATAGGTATATGAAAATTACAGCAGTATTGTATAGTAGGTGTCAAAAAATACATATGCCCTGTGAAGAAAAGAAAAGAACCAAGCTGTCAAGATAATGGAGAATGGTCTAATACATCAATAAAATAGATGTTACAGGAACCTCAAAATAAATATACATGTAATGCAGCCATATGCAACATTGTGGTGGGATGGGATGGGTGATGGGAGCAAAGGAGCGCTTTATATGAACTCAGACAATTGAAAGAAGTGGTAATAAAGCAGGCGGAAATTATGAATTATGGCCAACCATAATGTATGAGAATGAAGCATTCCGCCAGCTAAGGAACGAATGCTATATAAGACTAAGATTAAGCCCATATCTGTAGGTTAATGATGTTTTTTGCTTGTGACAGGTTCCTTTTAAGTTTGGACTGATGAAGCAGTTTGTGAAATCTCTACTGAAATGAGAGACTTTTAAGTACAATGAGTATCAAGTTTCAGCGACTGTCCAAAGAAAACTGAAAAAGGCGTTTTTGTGGGTCTGGATATTGACAAAATCATGAAGGATAACGTATTCGAAACAAAAATGAAATCTGCTAAGAAAAGTGCTTGGGATTATTTTAAAGAAGTTGTGAAGAAATTTCAAGGTAACAACAAAGATTCAAAATATAAGTCCATCGTGGAGAACATTCTGACACATTTTCAAAGCCTTGCGTTGTCTGATGAATTTGAAGCTACATTTTTTACATTCCCTTTTGGACTACTTTCTTGAAAACCTTGGTGCTGTTAGGGAAGATCAAGGAAAAAGATTTAATGAGGATATCAAGCAGATAGAACGACGATATCAAGGTAGATAGTACATGAACAGTATGAGGACTAGGAAGCAATGGGATGAAACTGAATGGATGGAGACACAGATTAGATATTAGAAAAAACTTTTTGACAGGGTGATCAATGAGTAGAACAGGCTGCCAGAAGAGGTGGTGAGTTCTCCTTCAATGGAAGTCTTCAAGCAGAGGCTGGACAGACATTTGTCGGGGATGATTTAGTGAATCCTGCTTTGAGCAGGAGGTTGGACTAGATGACCCAGGAGGTCCCTTCCAACTCTACCATTCTATGATTCTATGACTACTGCTAGATGTGTCACAGAGAAGATCTGCAGTCCTTCTATAAGAGAAAAATGTATAAAGAGTAACTTTGAAGAGAAAAAGAAAAGGCCCAATAATTAATTTCCAATAAAGTTGCAGAATGAATGTTCAATAATTTTTTAGATATAATATTGTGTACATTTTTGGCAACAATAAAGATTTTTTTTGCATCTCGCTTGTAGGTAATTTCACACAGTTTGTTGTGCAAAATTCATATGTGATAGTGAAAAATAGATGTTTTTTCAAACCGGCATAAGAAAACAAGAATCAGTCATTGGTTTTGAAAAAATTTCAGAAACCCAAGTTTTGCTTATCTGTGTAATTTTTTAAGTCTATTATCACTCACTCAACTGCCAAAAGAAATTAGATTGTGTCTTGAAAGACATATATGTATACATAAATAATATATATTGTAGCAAAGTTTGCATAAAATCTAGATATTTAAGAGGTTTAATGAAAAGTTTCTCTTCAGAAAAAGCAAGTAGTTCTGATGTCTTTGTATTTTTTTTTAGAATACAAGTTAAAAGATCATAAAAATGACCTTTAGCAGCCAGAGATTGTTCAGCATGGATTTGATTCTTGTAGCACTTCATTTAATTCCAGTTTCTTTACATTTCTTTGTGATAATTCAGAGGGATTATAATTCAGCCCTTTGAGTTTCATAATAATACCTTCTTAATATTCCTAAAAAGGTCAAGACACATTCCCATAAAGTTATCAACCTGTGTGCTTCCAAAAGTACAGCGCTGAAATAGCACAAAATTACCCACCTCCCCATTATTACTACGATCTATTTCAGATTTCTGCCTTTTGATTACTAAGTTGCTTCTTTGTCATCGTATTTCTCCAGCTATTAGACTTCTGATGATCTGCTATTCTTTTTGCCTCCCCCTACTGCACGACTATTCTGCTATGTCTGCCAATATCCTATATCAATTTTTATGCCACCATTTAACAATGCTCCTCTATGCCTAATTTGCTCCACTGTTCCCCACATTTTGTCATTGTGTGACTTCTTAATGCGTGGATTTCTATTCCAAATGCATATTATTTCACAGACTGCATTGTTCAGTTCATAGATCTTTCAGGTCAGTTTGCTCATGTCTATGCCTCAGCTAGATTATTGGAAGGAATACTTATCTCTTTGTTTGTATTTTTGTGCTTCAGAAATCATGTCTTTGTGCTTTGTGTTTACCAGTTTCTTTATTCTTTTCAGAAATAATTGTAGAAGATTATGTTATGTTTGACTTTGACAAAGAAAGCTGCAACTCCAGCAATGCGAGAATACTTAATTCTTCATCACAAATGGGAAGAAGGGTGTAAGCTGTCCCAATAGAGATTTCTTTCATTTAAAGAGAAATTGTGACTGGAACGTGGATCTCTCACCTCAAGATTTTATTTCTCTAGGATTACTTGAAGCAACTCAATAATTTTTTTCAGTTCTTCTCATTTGTCTCAAATGTCTATTCCTCAACTGCAGTAAGCGTAAGACAATGGTGTTACCATTCATCACCCACAATGTATCTACACATTTGTGTATATTTATTAAAACTGTCTCCCTTTCAGACAGTGTAAACTTCTTAATTTTTTTTACTAAACAAATGTGCCAATTTTTTTTACAGTGGTTTATGTTTATTGATAGGGCAGCACGGTGGCTCAGTGGTTAGCTCTGCAGCCTTGCAGCGCTGGGATCCTGGGTTCAAATCCCACCAAGGACAACATCTGCAAGGAGTTTGTATGTTCTCCCTGTGTTTGCGTGGGTTTCCTTCGGGTGCTCTGGTTTCCTCCCACACTCCAAAGACATACTGATAGGGAATTTAGATTGTGAGCCCCATCGGGGACAGCGATGATAATGTGTGCAAATTGTAAAGCGCTGCAGAATATGTTAGCGCTATATAAAAATATAGATTATTATTATTATTGATTGTTTAACACTAGAACTACTGATGGAGTCATTTTGACTCCTTTCATTTTTTATTTCTCTTCTGTGACTACATTTTTCAGAATTCCGGCTTGAAACTCGGTGACTTTTCCTCAAATATGATGTGAAAAAAGATTTTGTGAGAATAAATAATTTTGGTGAAAAATTTGCGCGTTTTTTTCAAAATTTACCAAGAACTCTGAAGGGAGTCATTTTGACTCCCTACTATATTTTGAGGTCCTTTTGTCACTAAATGTTGCTATAAAGTTTTGTGCATAATTTTTTCACTCTGTCTTATTTACCCTGATGTTCATATAGATGTAGTTCAATTTACATGTCAACTTTTCACATTTTCCTTGTGTTTTACCGTTTTGCAAAGCGACAATGTCTAGGGACCGCTTTGTTGAAATTATGAGGTTTCTCAGATTTGATGAGAAATCTACTCGATCGGAGAGACTGCAAACGGACAAGTTTGCTCTATTTTCTACTGTGTGGGACAGGTTTATTGAAAATTGTATTGCGTGTTACAAACCTGGCCCATACATAACGGTGGATGAGCAACTTTTCCCAAGCAAAACTAGGTGTCCATTCACGCAGTACATGCCTTCCAAACCAGATAAATATGGCCACAAATATTGGCTAGCTGTTGATAAGGAGAGCAAATATCTGGCAAATGGCTTCCCTTATCTAGGCAAAGATGACACACGCCGTGCTGAGGACCGTTTAGCTGACCATGTGGTAATGAACTTATTGGACCCGTTTTTGAAAAAAGGTCGCAATGTTACAACCGATAATTATTTTACTTCAGTAAAATTAGCTAAACAGCTAAAAAGCAAAGGAACAACCATCGTGGGAACACTGAACAAGATAAGGCGAGAAGTGCCTAAAGAAATAAAATCCATGAAAGAGGAATTGTACAACACTAAAGTGTTTAGAAATGAAGACAATTTTACACTTACAGTATATCAAGGAAAGCCCAACAAAAATGTTGTCATTTTGAGTTCTGTCCATCCAGATGTTGTTGTTGCGTCTGATTCCGCTAAAAAAACTCCAGAAAAGGTAAAGTTTTACAATGAAACAAAATATGGAGTAGATGTAGTGGATCAGATGGCACGAAAATATACCACACGAACATGCACAAGGAGATGGCCTGTTCATGCATTTGAAAATGCCTTAGACTTTGCGGGTATAAATGCATGGATAATATTCAATGAGATAACCCACCAAAAAATGTCACGCAAGGCATTTTTGCAAACGCTTGTGAGAGAGTTGAGTGGTCCTTATGTCACAGATAGGGAAAAGGGTTCCACGTCCCAAGTTTCTACATGCTCAGAAGTGATGGTTCAAACAAAATTTTGCCAGATCAAAGAAAAGTGCAAGAAAAATAGATCTGTCGGCAATTGTAAGACTTGTGGTAAGTCTTTGTGTGGGCAATGTACTGCCATAAATCAAAGGCAATGCCTAAAATGCGAAACACCAAATGTTTAGAAGGTGAATTCTGCGCCATATTTTCATTTTTATGCTCCTCCACCTACATTTTCTCTGCTTTTTGTTCTTCAGTTGTTGTTTATATGTGTGCACTTGAATAAAAAAAAATGTTTGAAAAACGTCTATTATAATTATTGTTATTTTCTGTAGAAAAATAAGAAAAGCAGAAAAAAAACAATCAAAAGCATTACTGTTGGATCTCACAATAATAATACATTACAAAAAATATAATTATTAATAAATAACCACAAATGAAACTCTAAAAATAAACGAAAACAAGCAAGGAGTCAAAATGACTCCTTTCAGTAGTTCTAGGCGGGGTCACAAATCCAGTAGTCCTAGTGTTAATTTGGTACAATGCCTGGTATAAATTTACACAATCACTTAGTTGGACTAGTTTGTGCCAGAAATTTTTTACAGAATTTTGGTTCTTTTTTGGTGTTTGGTATCAGACCATGTCATGCCCTTTTACACAAGGCAGTGTCCGTTTGTTGGGTGAACCACAGAATGTTTGTAAAACACATAAATGTCTGCAATGTATGTAAGGCCCCCTTCACAAGTATGTGTTTCCTTTTTTTCACATGTACCACACATACCCATTATCACACATGGTGCTATACACATGTCCGTGTTTTTACAAGGGCCGTATGTCTGTGCAAAACACACGGAGACATGTCCATTTTTTTCCCAGCAGGACCAATACAAGTCTATGGATCTGTGAAAAACACATACAACACGTGGATGGCATCTGTGTGTCCTCCGTGTGCCGTCTGTGTTTAATATTGAAAAGTATAGGAGAAGCTTTGTAATTTAATTCTTTCTTTATCCATATCGGATGTACGTATGGCACCCTGATGAAACACTGATGACACCATGATGACACACTGAACCGGTACTTTTTTTTCCCAGTACTGATTTTATATGGACTCGTGAATGGGGCTTAAGACAATTTTTTTTCTCTAATATTTAAAATTAAATATTTTTTAGATTGAAGCACATAATAAAGGGGTGGTACATATTTAAAGAATGACACTTTAGTAGGTGAAAATAATAAAACACATAACAGAATACACAATGACGAAGAAGCAGAAACTATGGTACTTAACTCTGCAAAATTCATCAGTTGATGATTAATTACCCCACTGAGACCAGGCCGAAAGTTGTGTTGTGCCCTGCTGACTTCTACTGCACAGTAAGTACATGTTACACTTGCACCTTACTGTGACAGCCAATCACTAGTGATGATGTGCCGTCCATATGGGCATTACTGATTGTTTCTATAATCATAGTGGAACACGTAGTTGTTGAAAACAGTAGGGAATTGGGGTCTTTCACAGCAGAATACAGAATTGATATAGTAAGTATAAGATCGTGAAGCATTTTCAGATAAGCAATAATTCTAATGGATAATGTTCTCATACCAGCACAGTCATGTCTGCTCGCCTCACTTTAGAGTGATATAATGGATTTTGTTAACTGTATATATGTAAGTCTTCTTCCTGTTATTATTTTTGTTACTTATATTTGAATATCTATTATATTTTAGATGGTGCACTAACACTGCTGAAACGTCTGATGCGTAACACATCTGAAACTGCGCACTGTATGGAAGAAATAATGAAGTACCTGCTTTAATTTACAGAGGTTACTGAGTCACTTGTATAATTCTTTTTGCCATTTAATTATGACAATGACAATTTCCATAATGAAGCCTTGTTTTCAGATCATATACAAATTGAACTGATATCTGTGCAAATTTTGACCATTTCCTACTTTTGAACAGGGCTTACCAAACGGGAGTAATAAAACTGAAATCTGTGCTTTTGGCTAGAATAGGTTTCATTTTCTGGCACAAGATGTGAGATATTTATTAAAGGGTGTCTGTAACTAACAAAATTCCAACTAAACTGCATGAACTTTTATATAGGTGACATAGCCCATATAAAAATCATGCCAAGCATATACATTTTAATTGAATATTTGCTGAAAAAGGTCCCATATGATAAAGTTACTATGCGTGCATTGCAATGATGCCTATGGGGGCACATTGCTCTTTATGGGTGAGCATTCATTTTGTGGTTCTCATGTCACAACCTGTTCCACACCATTGTAACTTCTTTATGCCATGTTACTCACATACATCCTTGCGATGCACACATAATAACTTTATCATATGTGACCTTCCATTAGCATTACAGTATGTTTGCGTGCAAAGCGCCATCTAGCTCACATATGGCTCCATTGTATCACTCTGTACAATGCTCTTTTTATCATCCATTTACTAGGTTTGTTCATAATTATTCATACGTTATCATTTTATGACTAACAGGTTGTACATGTATGTATACATTGAGTTGCCCTCATACTAACATCTGCTAAATATTTGTAGCGCTGTCATACATTTTGTGTCTTTACCGGTCTGACCGCCTACTAATATTTTACATTTGTGAAATATTCAAATCTAATTTTTAAGTATTCTAATAAAATACAAGTATTTTAAATGATTGTGGTTTCATTACCATTTTTCCACCTTAATGGGATATACATGCATCCATTTTTTCGTATTGCTCTAACACAAACACGATGTTGTGTCAGGCCTACTAATCAGAAAAAACACCATAGCTGACAGCAGGTAAGAGGATAATCACAGGGCTCAGGTCTATTGGTCACAGACAGGTGAAACTACTGCTGGACCAGGTCCACTCCTACAAATCTTCTTGATCATCTCTGTTAATATACTAAAAGGCTTATGTAAATAATATGTTGCGAGTCCACAGTGTAATGCCTACACATTCTACAAGGACTGTTATACTGAATTATGTAATTTTTCCACTTTGTGCTAAACTTCATAGACTGAAAATAAGAAGAGTTAAAATAATAATAGAAAAGTGTAAACTATGTTGTACAAGACAAGTAAGGTATCTGCAAAACTATTTTTTAGATGTTTACTGTTACATAATGTTCCAAATAAACTCCCACATGAGATAAGCATCTGCCATTCCCAGCAATTTTCGTTATATTGAAACTCACATGACGACTGTGTTGGGAACTTATCCATTCAATAAACATATTCTTGAAGAACATGAAGCAGATAAGCTATGCCTTTACAGGAGCTCCAATCCTAAAGTTAATTTAATGATTTTTTTAGTATTTGAAATCAAGCTTGGGTTAGACCTGTCATTACCATAATGAGGCGACCCATACTTGGTTTCTGAGACTGAAAGAACATATCTACAATAAAAACATTTTGCTCTTCAATAAAATCATAATGAAATGATTGAACTAGTGTAAAATAATGAGTAATATTACTGATAAGAAGATAAATCCACTGGCAATTGAATAGGCTCAGTTAGTTGCAGAAAATCACATCACATGGTCTAGCGCAGTCAGTCAAGGACTATACAAGATGAGGGCAGGAAAAGTAGCTGCCAATTCAGGATTGTACAGTCGAGGGGGAGGAGGTCAGAGTGCTCAGCTTATTATTGCAGAATGAGGCCTAAATCAGAAAAGTAGTGTACTACTGCATCACTAAAACATTTAAAAATGGGAGTGAAAGTCTCAGTCTGAAAATAATAATGCAAAGTTTCAGGTGATGAGGAGATGCAGGACCTGCATAGTCTGTGTGACAATAAATTGATTTAACAGTGTTGTACAGTAATACCAGGAGTAGACACAGACAGAGAAGGACCCCTGTGCAAGAATAGCATATGGGCCCTTTGTTGTCAATGAGTTATGTCTATGAAAGAAGCTACTTGCTGCTTTGGAGGTAATACTGGACCCCCACAACTCTTGTGCCACTGTGCCAGCTGCACAGGTTGCATCTATGGTATGTTCACCCCCAAGTACTACAGGACCTTAATAACACCATTTTTTTATTATTTGCGCAGCTTAATACCATTCTGTCCAAAGTTCGTTTCTGCATCAAAAAGCTCAAAAGGGGTTCAATACATTAATGGGAGTCCTTAGGGTTAGAGATGAGCAGATCGCTTCGCACAACCCCATGTTTCCGGTCAGTGCTCTCTGGCCGTGAACAATAGCTACCAAATTTCCTGACCCCCCCAGGTTCCGTGTGTGATGTTTTATTCAATGAGCTGGTGTGATATCATTTGTGCGTTGTGCTGGTCAGAGGTGATGTCTGAACTATTGTTGCACAAGGCTATCAACTCATCTCTATTCAGAGTGTTATACACATGTATTTGAGAGAAATGAAAGGGCGTGCAGTATTTAGATTTTCAGTACAGTTATTTGCTGCAAATCAAATTTTTTGGACAAAGCTTACCTTTCGAATTTCAAAAGATGCATCCAAGTCTAATTAATATGTAAAGTCTCCAAGTAATGGTTTAGTACACTAAAGCCACAAACACCTAAAATGTACCAAACAGACTGAGGATGAGCACAAATGCAAATATTATTTGATTTATCTTGGATCTATATGCTGTGCAAGGCTGCACTTAATTTATTGTACATTTTCTATCATTGTACTGTATAAGTTACTGTACTATTTGTATTTACTTATCCAGATTAGCAAACAAATTTGCCACTTATAGTTTTACATTAAATAGTAATTTGATTTCCCTATTTTCTAGATATTCATTGTTGTAGCACAAAGATGGAAAGTCGAGGGGTTCAAGAGAGGCCTGGATGTCTTCCTGGGGCGTAACAATATTGTATCTTACAGTTATTAGGTTCTTTACAAGGACGTAGATCTGGGGATCAATTCTGACTGAATATAGGCTGAACTGGATGGACAAATGTCATTTTTTCGGCCTTGCTAACTATGTTACTATGTTACTATGTAGCTTTTGTTAATGAAAACTAGATGTGAATTATTGTCACTTTTAACATGGACTTTTGTTTCTCAGAATAAGGAATTGAAATCACATTCATATTTTTTTTAAAGTAATAAATTAAAATTATCAATGATCTCTTTGGCAAGAAGTTTGCTGTATTTAAAGTAGTGCTATATCAAAAAAAAATAATAATAAAGATACATTTGAAGACATTTTGTCAGTTTGCATTTTTTTCCATATGATCCTGAGAAAGGCTGGTATAAATCCTGCAGATAATACAGGGGTTACCTAACTTTTCTCTTTTACATTTTGAAATATTAAGGAATGGAGCTTAACCGAGGGGCTGAGGTGAGGCTCCTGCTATAGCCAGCTTTCTTACAGCCAAACATAGGACTGTGAGCAGAAATGGTGCTGTAATACTGACTACATTGATGCCTTTGGTGAAGACATATGCTTTGTGGTTCTTATTTTATCACCATTTGAAGTTTTCTACTTAGATTTTGGTGCACAGGGGCTGGACTGTGCACTAGGTCTTCTCCTCCCTCTCTGTGATTTCTAGGCCCCTCTGCCTGCCTCTGGTCTTTACTTGTCTCCTATGTTTGAAATCTTAATAGTTACCTGTTATTCACAGACTGGAAGTGTTATCAGAAATTTTGTGAAAATTTAAAAAAATCACTATTTTCAAACTTTGTCCTTATAGAAGATCATCATAATAAAACAAAATGGATAACAAATCACATTTTCATATCTGTACTTTACATCAGCATACATTTTCCAACTGTCTTTTTTTTGGAATAAAAAAAGAAAAATTATATTTTTTTCCACTACAAGCATTAGCCTTAAATTTTTCATTTTTATGTCTAGTAATAGAAGAAAATGAACCAAACAACTTATTATGCAATTTCTCCCAAATGTGGCACATATTTGTTACAAAACTGTTTTGGCACAAGGCATGGTTCAGAAGAGACAAAGCATCATTTCATTTTTGAAAATTTTTTTAAGCTGGAATAATTACATGTGAAGTGCCAAAACAGTCCCTCAGGGAATTCATAAAGGGGTGTAGTGACCATTTTGGACCAGCTGATATTTCCCAAAATGTTATAACATTAGGATGCAAAAAAATGAAAAATTACATTTTTTCTATAAAAATATTGCTTTAGCCTAAAATGTTTCATTTTCACAATGAAAATTTAGACCACACAATTTGTTACTTAATTTCCCCTGAACGTGGTAATATCCAATATGTGATAAAAAATAAATAGCTGTGTACGTACATGGCAAGGCTCGGAAGGGAACAAGTGCAAATATGGCTGGAACAATTTGTAAATGCCATGATGCATTTGCAGAGTTCTTGATGTGTCAAAACAGCATAAACCTCTCACAAGTGATCCTATTTTGGGAATGTTGAGCATTTTTAAACTTTCTGGTGCATCACAGAATTTTATATGATTGAGCTTTGAAAATTAAAAATTATGTTTTCCCACTAAAATGCTGATTCAGCCTCAAAATTTTCATTATCACAAAAAGTAATAAGAGAAAGAGAAAACCACAAATTGTTATGCAATTTTCCCTGAATACAGTAATAGCCTCATAAGTGGCAGGATACTACTTTTTAGTCTTCCTGCAAGGCTTAGATGGGAATTTGACTTTTGGATTCCAATTTTAACTGGAATATATTGCTGTTGCCATGTGGCATTACCATAGCCCCTGTGTTGCCAAAACAGTGTAAACCTCCATAATTGACGACTCTTTAGAAGCTCTACCAATCAAAAAGCTAATTTAGAGGTGAAATGAATATTTTGACCCCACATGTGTTTCACAGAATTTTATAACTTTAGACCATCTTTTTTTTCTGTCCTGTTTTCTATGTGACATATTAATTGGATAGTTTTTTTGTCACCACACCGAGATATATGTATAAGTATTTGTTGGATAGGAATTACTAAGTTTATTTTGCTTTTTCTTTTACTAGTATTCATAAAGGTATAATCAATCTATTCTATTATTTCTAAACACTGTTTTTCGGTGATTACTTTGTATCTCCGTTCATACTGCACCCACATACACAAATGATACACCATTTGAAAGGTAAATTTGCCTCATTCAGCATGAAAATAGCCAAACAAACCACACATCCACGATTTGATCATAAAATACAGTTTAAACATTAATTTTCATAAACATGCAGTAAGGAAAAATGACCTGCAGGTGGCACCACACTACCCCAAAGCACACTACCACAAAGCTGCTTACAGACATCACAAACAAATCCAAACATTTGCCTTGGGTGCTTTCCAGCTTGCCGAATTGCTTGCCCAGCCTATTTTAGCCAAATTGGAGGATTGCACACTTCACTGCAGGTGAGTTACATATGCAAACATATTTGGAAACATGCACTGCCTATTGAAATACACACTTGCTAAATAAAACACCATTTGAAAGAGCAAATGACCTGCACATGGCAGCACACTAAACAAAAGCACACTACCACAAAGCTGCTTACAGATATCACAAACAAATCCAAACATTTGCCTTGGGGCCTTTCCAGCTTGCCCAAGTGGTTGCCCAGCCTATTTCAGGCACATTGAAGGATTGCACACTACACTGCAGGTGAGTCACATATGCAAACACATTTGTAAACATGCACTGCTTTTTCGGTGATTACGTCGCCCCACACACACAAATGGTGAGTCACATATGCAGACACATTTGTAAACATGCACTGCTTTTTCGATGATTACTTAGCCCCACACACAAAAATGATACACCATTTGAAATGTAAACTTGCCCCCTTCAGCAAGAAAAGAGCCAAACAAACCACACATTCATGATTTTATCACTAAATACAGTTTAAACATTAATTTTCATAAACCTGAAGAAAGAAACAATGACCTGCAGGTGGCACCTCAACAGGAAGACATTTTTTGGCCTCTACTTATCAAACCAATTTATTGTATTACCAATCTATATATATATAAATACCTGTCTGTGTTCATCATCTCATGAAATACATTTACATTTTGACCAGCTTGCTTTTTCTGAAATTGCCTGCGCCCATGACGACCAATGTGCAAAAATTTTGCATGGGCCAAGCTAGTATTTATTAATAGGCATTTATTCACCTCGTCAGAAATTCACTTCTATCGCTTACACGATTGCTATGCTGTAAGTCAACATTGGGCCATGAAAATACAATTTTTTTTACCACATACAAATTGTTTTTCTTTCTTTTTTCTGTCATTAAGATAAAAAAATAGATTTTTGACATTTATTAATTTTTATTTATTTTTATTCCCTTAGCAAACAGAACTAATAATGTGACAGGGGCTCTCAAACTGCACTGCCAGGTCATACATTTGTCACTTTATCTGCCACATTTGCTGCTAATACTTGCTACTATGTACACTCTCTTTGTTTGAGAGGCATCTGCCCTTTAACAACACATCTGTCCAATCACTTACAGAGCAATTTTAAAGCCTTATTGTAGTATTTTTGACACATGACTTTATTAGCACATCTGATATACTATTGTGAAATCTACTTTTGAATAATATGCTGTGTTGTTTATACTGGTAGCACAACCAAATTTGTACAGTGCCTTATATTTATTGTGTTCTGTTTTTAATTCCTAGTATACTGTTGATATAGAGACACAGAATGCTTCTTGCTTTTGTTAAGTTAGCCACTTGGCTTTAAATCTCACCCATCCATGTACACTATGTATAGAATTATTGAAGCACCTGTGTATCTCCACCAACACAATTTGTATTTAGGATGACCCTCTTGCTCCTTTATGCTCTCTAATGTTTAATAATTAGTCAGGCTATGTACTAGGACACTATATTACTAAATAAGGTATACCCCTTGTGGGCAGTTTTTTGTAATTGTGTCTCCAATTGATTAACAATTTTTTTTAAAAAAAGCTTTTTAAATATTAAATCAATAAAAATTATATTTTATTCTACCTTTTGACATATGCTTCCTTGCACCTTTTTGAATAATAATGTGACAGTTTTATAGTGTGGTTTTTTTTTTGATTTTTTGATTTGCTTTTTTCATTTTTACTTAGTTATTTTTACATTTTTTTATTATGTTTACTGATGAGCGTACCCACGGAAGTTGGGGTTCTTTTAAACGTTATTCCAAAGATCGGTTCGGGTACTAGAACTTGATCCGAACTTGACCCTTAACCTGAACCCCATGGAATGGTAACCTGAACTTTGGTGCTGTAAAATGGCTGTAAAATTAACAAGTTTAAATAAATAATTGAGAGAAAATGATATGGGTTCCCCCCATTTTTGATAACCAGCCCAAGAAAAACAGACAGCTGTGGGTTTATATTATCAGGCTGGGAAGATACCTAGTTATTGGATCCTTTCCAGCCTAAAAATACAAGCCGTATAAAGATAAATCGTGTGCACAGCCTGAAAGGTGCCAGAGTAGGTTCCTACACCGTGAAGATAATGAAAAGAGAACTCGGCACTCAACTTAGCGAAAAGGGTAAATCTTTATTGTAGTCCACGGTAGTGAAACGTTTCGGTCCTAAATTTCGGACCTTCATCAGCCACATTAAGTACCGGGAGGGGGTAGAAATACCCAATTCAGAGGTAAGCCGTAGATACTGTTGGGATCAGGTAGATCTCCAAAGTAAGGGTTAAAGGTGAGTATCTGGGTGAGAGTTTTAAGTCAGGTCTCCGCTGCATGCCGTGGGAGGGACGCGGTATCCGCCGCTGGTCCTTGTGCAGTGACTGCACAAGGACCAGCGGCGGATACCGCGTCCCTCCCACGGCATGCAGCGGAGACCTGACTTAAAACTCTCACCCAGATACTCACCTTTAACCCTTACTTTGGAGATCTACCTGATCCCAACAGTATCTACGGCTTACCTCTGAATTGGGTATTTCTACCCCCTCCCGGTACTTAATGTGGCTGATGAAGGTCCGAAATTTAGGACCGAAACGTTTCACTACCGTGGACTACAATAAAGATTTACCCTTTTCGCTAAGTTGAGTGCCGAGTTCTCTTTTCATTAAAAATACAAGCCCACATCCTCCCCAGAATTAGCACATGAATTGATGCCCAATTCTGTCACTTTGACCAGCTCTTCCTGATTACTGTGGTGTGGTAGCAATCAGGGAAATAGTAGTTGGGGTTGATGACAGCGGTGATTTGTCAAAAATCACAGCTGTCATCAACCCCTGGAGTTAGTAATGGAGAGGTGTCCATCAGACACCCCCATTGCAGCACGGTAATTAAAAATAAAAACACACTTTTAAAATCTTTATTGTAATAAAAACTCCCCCACACGTGCCCTCATTCTCCAATTTATTAAAAAAAGTTCCCACGAGGCTCGATAGATCAGTCTCATGTCATGTCACCACTCATCATTCCGGCTCTCATGCTATACTCTGCTGAGTATCACGGAGTACAGTGTGAAACCCGGTAATGTCTGCTGCTCCAGTCTATGAAGCCCCATAGGACCTCCATGTGGACTTTGACAGACTTTTTTTTTAATATATGTGTGAAAAAGGGAAATTCTTGTTTTTCTCAAATAAAGATTTTTTATGTTTGTTTTTTAAATATTTTTCTTGTGTTTTTTTCCTTTTTTACTTACTGGGTTAGTAATGGAGATGTTCGTGGGCTTGATATCAGCAGCCAATAGATAGCTGACATCAACCATTCCCCCATTGCCACTGCACCAGGGCAACCTGGAAGAGTAGAGGCTAAGTGAAGTGCCAGAGTTGGCATATCTAACAGATATGCCATTTTTGAGGGCTGGACTTATTAGACTGGAAAAGTGACAATATCAATTTCCCTTCCCAGCCTATTAATATCAGCCCACAGCTTTCTGCTTTTACTTAGTAGGTTATTAAAAATAGGGTGGACCCCACATCAATTTTTTTAGGGTCACCCATTTTTAATAACCAGAAATGGCAAAGCAGGCAGTTGGGGGTTGATAATAATAGGAAAGGAAGGTCAATGGATATTGACCACTTTCCAGCATAATAGTACCAGCTCACAGCTGTCTGTTTTCCTTGGGTGGTTATTAAAAATAGGGGGGCACAACCTATTTTTTTTTCATTTATTTATTTAAACTTGTTAATAAATAAATAAACGAAAAAACAATGTGTAGTCCCCACCCATTTTTGATAACCAGCCAATATTAAGCAGACAGCTTTAACTGGTAAATCAGATTGCCACCGCACCAGGGTAAATGAGTAGAGCCGTGCAAAGCATCAGAATTGGTGCATCAATTGATGTGCCAATTCTAGGAATGCTTTGAGCTTGTATTTTTAGGCTTGGATGGACCCAACAATTAGGAACTTTCTCAGCATGATATATAAGCCTGCAGCTTTCTGCTTTACCTGGGCTGGTTATCAAAAATGGGTGACCCCACATCATATTTTAAAATTATTTAATGATTTATTTTTTACACTGTCTTTCATGACATCCACGTTCCAGTGTTTATAAAGGCAGGATCATGGGTAGTGCCGGTCAATCACAGCCATGCCAACACTTGGCATGGCTGTGATGGAGAGGGAAGTGCCCACAGCCTTACAGCTTGTTGATTGGCTGTGTGGCAGCCTTTCAACAAGCTTTATTGAGCTGTTGAACCCCAACAAGTAGAAATCCATGTTCGAAGTTCGGCACAGAACCTTAGGTGTTCAGTACGAACTGTGAACGTTACCGTTTGGGTTTGCTCATCCCTAAACATGTGTAGTTGGTGATATGTTAGTTTGGGCAAATCATGGGCAGATATACCACTGGCACAAACTGTGAAGCCGCGCAGGGTCCCAAGAGATAAGAAGTCTGGTAGCTCGGTGCTTAGCTTTGCAGCGCTGAAGTCCTGGGTTCAAATGCCACAAAGGACAACATCTACAAGGAGTTTGTATGTTCTTCCTGTGGTTGCGTGGGTTTCCTCAGGTACTCCAATTTTTTTTAACACTCCAAAAACATGCTGATAGGGAATCTATATTGTGAGCCCTAATGGGGACGGCGCGGATAATGTTTGTAAAATGCTGTGGAATTAAAGGTGTTATGTAGGTGAGTAAAACAAATAATAAAAATATAATGAGCTATCAGTCTGAACATTCTCATATATTCTCATATATTGTTCATGCACAGACTTCTACTATCTGTCTTCGTTGCTGGGGCAAACTTCTAGTAAGAAGAGAAAGTAAGAGAACTGGTTCAATTGGCTGTCAATTTTTCCTCTTTGTGATTTTGTGTTAACATTCATTAATGGTAAGTACAGTACTGTAGCTTTAGTTCTTTTTGTCATATGTGACAACACTAGGCAGTTTAATAGACATATCTAGCCATGTTATCAAATTTATTTCCAAGCCACTCTAGTACATTCACACTAATTATATTTAAAACATATATTTTCCATGCTGTGCTGCAAAATATTATCTGATACATAATCACCATCATGAAGCACTTCAAAGGAGCAGAAAGAACAAATTGGGTATTTAATTTGTTCTAAAAAAAATAATGGATCAACATGGGAATTATATACTGGTGTAACAAATTACCATAACTGAAAGCAGAGATTCAGCATTTAAAGTTTTACAAATTATTGAGGAAGCAAAAATTTAAGGGAAAAAAATAATCTACATCCTTGAATGTGACCAAATTTTACTTACAAATCCATAGCAGTCACATCAGCTTATACAGACCTGTTATGATATGGTAGCCGAGGAGGACAGTAACAAAAATAGCCAAGGCAGCCAGTCACCCACAGAGGTTGGTAACTAATGGATTGAAGACCCCTAAACTAACCACACAACTAGAAGCAGCCGTGGGACATACCTACGATGACCTAGACGCCTCGACACAGCCGGAGAGTTTGCTAAGCCTAAAGATAGAAAGGGGAAAGCTAACTGCCCCAGAGTAGCGCCCCAAAGGAATAGGTAGCCTCCACACATATATTGGCGGTGAGACAAGATGAAATACAAACGCAGGCAGAAAATAGAGTAAGCAAACGCTGGGGCCCATAACTCTCTGGATAGGACAGGACAGAAAAGAATACTTTCTGCAATCCAGCAAAACCCTAGGAAAAATTCCAACACTTCTGATTCCAAAAAATACTGAGACTACACGATCTCTCCCTGCTATATCAGAACTCTGGTGTGAACAGGTAGCTACCCAGCGCCACTGAAATAACAGGGACTGAACAAATGAATCGAGATAACAGAGAAACAGAGACAGCACAGGCCCCAGCAGAGGGACCCGGCTGACCTTACTCAGATGGCAGAAAAGTAATAGAAAACAAAAACACAGAAACAAGCAAAAAATGGCTTATCTGAAAGTTGCAGGAGACCGCAGTAAGCTGACTTCCAAACTGGACCAGGAAGAGACAACTAATCACCGGCGAGGATCATGGGAAAGTTACTCCCTTGAATCTCCCCAGTCATCACTCCCAGTTTGCCAATCGTCCGCAGCTGGATCCTCAGCTGAAGGGCCTCTGTCCGTCAAGGTAGCTTCATTAATATCAACAGCCACCAGAGGGAGCCCCAACTCAGAATCCAGAGCACTCACAACAGTACCCCCCATTGAGGATGGGTCACAGAACCCTCACCTGCGCCCCAAGGCCTATGAGGATGAGCCCGGTGAAAGGCGAGAACCAATCTCTCCGCATGAATGTCAGAAGCAAATACCCAAGAATTGTCCTCCTGATCATAACCTTTCCACTTAACCAAGTACTGGAGTCTTTGTCTAGCCAGATGAGAATCCAATATCTTCTCCACTTCATACTCCAGATTGCCCTCAACCAAAATAGGCTCAGGGGGTGCAGCCATAGGAACCACTGGCTCAACAAACCTTTTCAACAAAGATTTTTGGAAGACGTTGCGAATCTTAAACGTCCCTGGAAGAGCCAAACGGAAGGAAACAGGATTAAGAATTGCCAAGATCTTATACGGTCCAATGAACCTTGACTTAAATTTTGGAGACGCAGCCTTCATAGGGATATTTCTTGAGGACAACCAAACCATGTCACCCACTTTAAACCGAGGACCATCAGTCCTATGCAGGTTGGCAAACCATTGGGCCCTCTCCTGAGAGACAACTTATCCACTACTTGATCCCAAATCTGCTGCATTCTCTCCACCATAGAGTCAACACCCGGACAGACAGAAGCCTCCACCTGCCCCGAAGAAAATCGAGGATGAAACCCAAAATTGCAGAAAAAAGGGGACATCAAAGTGGCAGCACTAGCACTATTATTGAGAGCAAATTCAGCCAAAGGCAAAAAAGAGACCCAGTCATCTTGATCAGCAGACACAAAACATCTCAAATAAGTTTCCAAGGTCTGGTTTGTTCTCTCAGTCTGCCCATTGGTCTGAGGGTGAAACGCAGAGGAAAAAGACAGCTGAACTCCCAGTTTTGAACAAAAGGTCCTCCAAAATCTGGAAACAAATTGGACTCCTCTGTCAGACACAATGTTCTCCAGAATGCCGTGCAACCGAACCACCTGCTGAAAAACCTAGGGCACCAACTCGGAAGAGGATGGAAACTTCGGCAGTGGCACAAGATGGATCATCTTGGAAAATCTATCACAGATCACCCAGATAACGGTCATTCTCTGAGAGACAGGGAGGTCAGAAATAAAATCCATAGAGATATGGGTCCATGGCCTCCTGTTCACAAGCAGTGGCATTAACAATCCACTAGAGCGAGAGCAGGGTTTGGACCGAGAACAAGTACCACAGGACTGCACAAAATTCCTGACATCACGAGATAAAGTAGGCCACCAAAAGGACCGACTCACCAAATCTCTAGTACCAAAAATACCAGGATGACCAGCCAATGCAGAGCAATGAACTTCAGACATAACTGTCTTCCTCCATTGGTCTGGGACATACAATTTCCCCGCAGGGCAACGTTCAGGTTTATCTCCCTGAAATTGCTCCAGGGCCAGTCTCAAATCGGGTGAGATAGCGGAAAGAACCACACCCTCCTTCAGAATGGCCGTAGGCTCAGTCACATTAAGAGAATCCGCAAGAAAACTCCTAGAGAGGGCATCCGCCTTAACATTCTTAGTACCTGGGAGAAAGGAGACCACAAACTTAAAACGCGTGAAAAACAAGGCCCACCTGGCCTGTCTAGGATTCAATCGCTTGGCGGATTCGAGATAGATCAAGTTCTTGTGGTCAGTGAGGACCACAACTTGATATTTGGCTCCCTCTTACCAATGTCTCCACTCTTCGAATGCCCAATTCATAGCCAATAATTCCCGATTCCCCACATCATAATTACATTCAGCTGGGGAAAACTTTCGGAAGAAGAAGGCACAAGGGTTAATCTTAGAAGTAACAGGATCCCTTTGGGACAAAACGGCTCCTGCCCCAATCTCAGAAGCATCTATTTCCACCTGAAATGGGAGAGAAACATCAGGTTGCCGCAGAACCGGAGCAGAAGTGAATCTTCGCTTAAGCTCCTGAAAAGCCGAAACTGCCTCTGGAGACCAATTTACCACATCAGAGCCCTTTTTGGTCAAATCAGTCAGTGGTTTCACAATACCAGAAAAATTACTTATAAATTTACGGTAAAAATTAGGAAAACCCAAAAATCTCTGAAGAGCCTTCAATGAAGTGGGCTGAACCCAATCAGAAATGGCCTGAACCTTGACTGGGTCCATTTCAATAGTGGACGGAGATAGAATGAATTCAAAAAACGAAACCTTCTGTACGACAAAGAGACATTTTGATCCCTTGACATACAAAGCATTTTCTCTCAAAATCTGGAACACCATCCGAACATGCTCCACATGAGAATCCCAGTCATTAGAAAAGATCAAAATATCGTCCAAATAGACGATCAGAAACTTATTCACAAAATCCTGGAAATTATCATTCATGAAAGATTGGAAGACGGAAGGGGCATTAGTGAACCCAAAAGGCATCACTAGGTACTCAAAATGCCCCTCAGGGGTATTAAACGCCATCTTCCATTCATCCCCATGTTTAATGCGAAAAAGATTATACGCCCCCTAAGGTCAAGCTTGGTAAACCAACTAGCACCTTTCACTCTGGAAAATAAATCGGAAATCAGGGGTAATGGATACTGATATTTAACAGTGATCTTATTAAGGAGACGATAGGCAATACATGGTCTCAATGAACCATCCTTTTTGGCCACAAAGAAAAAGCCGGCACCTAAGGGTGAAGAGGACGGTCTAATATGACCCTTCTCCAATGATTCTTTGATATAAGATCACATAGCATCATGCTCAGGCACAGACAAATTGAAGATCCGACCCTTGGGAAATTTACAACCGGGCACCAACTCAATCGCGCAATCATAACTCCTATGAGTAGGCAAGGACGCAGACTTACTTTCACTAAACACATCAGAATAATCAGCCAAATAGTCGTGGATCTTCCGAGGCTGGGGGGAGCTAGAAAACACAGGAGTGTCACCATGAACACATTGACAACCTCAACTGGCCACAGACACAGAATTCCAATCCAAAACAGGATTATGGGTCTGCAACCAAGGAAAACCCAGCACAATAATGTCATGCAAATTATGCAACACTAAAAATGTACAATTCTCTTGGTGGTCCGGGGCTACCCGCATTATCATCTGGGTCCAAAACTGGGGTTTATTCTCCGCCAAAGGGGTTGAATCAATGCTCAGCAAAGGAATAGGTGTCTGCAGGGGTACCATGGGAAAACCACAACGTTTGGCAAAGTCAAAATCCATCAGGTTCAGGGCTGCTCCTGAATCCACAAAAGCCTGAGCAGAAAATGTGGACAAGGAGCACATCAAGGTAACAGTCAAAAGAAATGTAGACTGTGCATTGCCCAAAACAAATGAGCGCGAAAAAACGTTTTTCCCGCATAGGGCAGACGGAAATAGTATGAGAAGCGTCTCCACAATAAAAACACAACTTATTACGCTTCTGAAATTCTCGACTCTGAGCCCCAGAAACAACCCCATCACACTGCATGGGCTCAGGGGCACATTCGAAAGGCAACACCACCTCTCTCATAGTTTTACGTTCACGCAAGCGTCGGTCAATTTGAATAGCTAATGACATAGAATCGTTGAGCCCCGAGGGGACAGGAAATCCCACCATAACATCTTTTATGGTCTCTGCAAGCCCTTTCCGAAAAAGAGCCGCAAGTGGATCATCGTTCCATTTGGTAAGGACTGCCCATTTTTGGAATTTCTGACAATATAGCTCTGCTGTTTCCTGAGCCTGGTTCAATGCCAATAAGGTTTTCTCAGCTTGATCAATCACATTAGGTTCATCATGCAATAAGCTCAGAGCCTTAAAAAATGCATCAACATTAGCCAAAACAGGATCTCCAGGTGTCAGTGAAAACGCCCAATCCAGAGGGTAGCCGCGCAACAGTGAGATGACAATTTTAACCTGCTGCACCGAGTTCCCTGAGGAATTAGGTTTCAAGGTAAAAAACAATTTACAATTATTCTTAAAGTTCAAGAATTTAGACTGATCCCCAAAAAATAAATCAGGAATAGTAATCTTAGGTTCTACAGCAGACAACCGAGTGAGATAGGTAGAAATACTCCAAACTTCAGCTACAAGCTGCTCAGCACGATCGGAGAAATGCTTAATTTCCATTGAACAAAAAGTCCTCCTACGGCCCCAAGAGAAAAAGAGGAAAAAATATATAAAAAATTCTGACAACCTGTTTTTTTTTTTTTTTTTTTACTATTCTTTCCTTCTTTTGAGTACTGTAGGATTAAGGTTAGGCAGGTGATTCTGTTATGATATGGTAGCCGAGGAGGACAGTAGCAAAAATAGCCAAGGCAGCCAGTCACCCAGAGAGGTTGATAACTAATGGATTGCAGATCCCTAAACTAACCGCACAACCAGAAGCAGCCGAGGGACGTACCTACGATGACCTAGATGCCTCGACACAGCCGGAGAGTTAGCTAAGCCTAAAGATAGAAAGGGGAAAGCTAACTGCTCCGGAGTAGCGCCCCAAAGGAATAGGTAGCCCCCACACATATATTGGCGGTGAGACAAGATGAAATATAAAAGCAGGCAGAAAATAGAGTAAGCAAACGTTGGGGCCCAAAACTGTCTGGATAGGAAAGGACAGAAAAGAATACTTTCTGCAATCCAGCAAAACCCTAGGAAAAATTCCAACTAGGGTTGAGCGAAACAGGTCGGTCAGATTCAAAATTCGCTGACTTTCGCCAAAGTCGCGTTTCGCCGTGCGAAACCCGACCATAGCGTTAAGTTGGCCATGCGGTCTTCGACCCAATCACCAAAGTCGGTTTTCCCAGAATGCTTTCAGGTGTCTTTTCTCAGCAAATGAGCAAGGACGCACACTGTGGGCAACGAGATGACATGGGCAGTGGCCACCACTGTCTTAGAGAAGGGCATTGCAGTGATTGGCTTGCTTTGTGTGGCGTCACAGTGGCTATGACTGCCGACCGCCATTTTACTTCTGCCGATCTTAGCGTAGGGAGAGGTTGTTGACGCTGTTTCTCAGTAGGGAGAGAGTTAGGCAGGAAAGAAAATTGATTCTGTGCTTGTGCTGATAGCAATTGTGCTGTACAGTTAGTGTGCAGTGACAGGGGAGGATTTTGTTGTGTGCAGCAGCGCTGGTTATTAGGCTGCCTGCTAGTGACAGGGGAGGATTTTCTTGTATGCAGCAGCGGTGGTTAATAGGCTGCCTGCTAGCTGTATTGCTGTGTGTACATTGCTGTGCAGACTGCTTTTTACACAGCACAAATACTTTTATTCTTTTTTTCTGCACAGTTACCGAGTGTTCATTTTTCTCACACCGTATAGAGCTGTACGCTCCTCACACACTACCGTGTACCGGCTGGTATCACAGACAAATACATGCTGACTATCTGTGTGTGACTCCGGAAATCTATACGGAGATTTACAATTTACCCCTATACTATAAATACCTGTTATCTTCAGATACAGTACCCTTTTTCAGCTTTTTATATTGTGGTCTAATCCATACTGAGCCTGTGAGCGTCTGTGTTTTACTCCGGAAATATATACGGAGATTAACAATTTAACCATATACTATAAACGCCTGTTATCTTCAGATACAGTACCCTTTTTCAGCTTTTTATATTAAGGTCTAATCCATACTGAGCCTGTGAGCGTCTGTGTGTTACTCCGGAAATCTATACGGAGATTTACAATTCACCCCTAAACTATATACACGTGTTATCTTCAGATACAGTACCCTTTTTCAGCTTTTTATATTGTGGTCTAATCTATACTGAACCTGTGAGTGTCTGTGTGTGTTACTCCGGAAATCTATACGGAGATTTACAATTTACCCCTAAACTATATACACCTGTTATCTTCAGATACAGTACCCTTTTTCAGCTTTTCATATTGTGGTCTAATCCATACTGAGCCTGTGAGCATCTGTGTGTTACTCCAGAAATCTATACGGAGATTTACAATTTACCCCTAAACTATATACACCTGTTATCTTCAGATACAGCACCCTTTTTCAGATTTTTATATTGTGTTCTAATCATACTGAGCCTGTGAGTGTCTGTGTGTTACTCCGGAAATCTATACAGAGATTTACAATTTACCCCTAAACTAAATACACCTGTTATCTTCAGATATAGTACCCTTTTTCAGCTTTTTATATTGTGGTCAAATCCATACTGAACCTGTGAGCGTCTGTGTGTTACTCCGGAAATCTATACGGAGATTTAAAATTTACTCCAACACTGTATACACCTGCACGCTTCTGATACAGTACCCTTTTTCAGCTTTTTATAATGTGGTCTAATCCATACTGAGCCTGTGAGCGTCTGTGTGTTACTCCGGAAATCTATACGGAGATTTATAATTTACTCATATACTATATACGCCTGTTATCTTCAGATACGGTACCCTTTTTCAGCTTTTTATATTGTGGTCTAATCCATACTGAGCCTGTGAGTGTCTGTGTGTTACTCCGGAAATCAATATGGAGATTTACAATTTACCCCTAAACTATATACACCTGTTATCTTCAGATACAGTACCCTTTTTCAGCTTTTTATATTGTGGTCTAATCCATACTGAGCCTGTGAGCATCTGTGTGTTACTCCCAAAATCTATATGGAGATTTACAATTTACCCCTATACTATATAAGCCTGTTATCTTCAGATACGGTACCCTTTTTCAGCTTTTTATATTGTGGTCTAATCCATACTGAGCCTGTGAGCGTCTGTATGTTACTGCGGAAATCAATATGGAGATTTACAATCTATTCCTAAACTATATACACGTGTTATCTTCAGATACAGTACCCTTTTTCAGCTTTTTATATTGTGGTCTAATCCATACTGAGCCTGTGAGCATCTGTGTGTTACTCCAGAAATCTATACGGAGATTTAAAATTACCCCAACACTGTATACACCTGCACGCTTCTGATACAGTACCATATATCTGCTGGTATTTTGGGTACATTTTCCAAAACATGAGGAAGTATGGTGGAAGAGGCCGCAGACGTAGATGGGGGGGGCAGCTGGTACTGATGGTGGTGGTGGTGCATCTGCTGGTAGTGCCAAAAGCACAATAGCATCTAAGGCAGGAGGTGTTGAGCCTGCGTCATCGTCTGGCTCAAGAAGGCCTGGAAGGCTCCCCTTTCTGGGAGTAGGTAAATTGCTTTTAAAGCCGGAGCATCAGGAGCAGGTTTGGCTTACATTGCCGAAACAGCCTCCAGCTCTATCACCTTCTCTTCTGAAGTTTCAAAAAATGCAAGCACTGAGTCGTCAGTTCAGGCTCCTGGTCAGGAAGAACACCTTTCCTTGTGTCCTTCACCCCACCAAAAGTGAAAGATGCGGAAGACCACACTTCAGATTACTCCATGGAGCTCTTTTCACATACCATGCCTGGGTTATCATATCAAATCCTGTATTCCCCAGTCCAAGATGAATCTGACATGGAGTGCACTGATGCACAGCCACTGCTAGATGATTCTGCTGGTACATTGACCCACAGCACTACATTGCCCTCGCAGTCTACTGAGCCAGAATCTGACCCTGATGAAACTCAGGTGCCCCTCCCCGCATACTATACCACCTTACACGGTGACAGAGAGAAAGGGGCAGATAAAATTGAAGAGGAGGTGATGGATAACCCAGTTGTTGACCCGGATTGGCATTTATTGGGGGAAGAGGGTGCCTCTGGCAATAGCTCAGAAGAGGAGAAGGATCCTCAGCAGGCATCGACATTGCAGCAGCGGTTATCTGGCAGGCCCATAGCTGTCCAAAAACGTGTTAAAAAAACAAAAAGAGATGCAGGACAGCTTGGCTAGACGGTCCAATTAGCACAGCGTGCAAGCCCTGAAAATTTATACCATAGTAGGAAGAGTGCAGTGTGGTGTTGTGAATGGACTTGAAATGAGTTCTGAGCAGAGGCTCCCTCTGGTGGTTACAAGCGGTACTGGATTGTCCAGTGAAGATTGTGAGGATTGGGAATCAGGTGTTACTGACTGGTCTTATATAAGGGAGTCGCCTTCCCATCAGGGTTGCCGGTGATCAATTGTTCTGGTCTCAATCCTTGATTCCTGCTTCCTTTGTAGCCTGCTGTGTCGTGTCTGCATCTCCTGCTATCAGATAAGACATTTTCTTCTTTTTGTTTTTGTGCTTGATTTTTGCATTTTGTCCTGCACTTCTGTGGGGGCCTTCAAGGTCCCCTTCGGGGGCTTTTGCCCTCTCAGTTTAGTTCAGCCACTGATTTTTGTACATTTGCTTTTTCCAGTTTTTTCAGTGGCTGCTGTTTTGATTTTGTTACACCAGAGAGCTAATTTAGGTGGTAGAGGTCGTGTGATCTCAGGTGTTTTTGAAATTAGTAGAGTTGGTGCTTTTCAGGGTTTTTTGGGATTGCAGTAAGTGCCCTTCCTATCCTTTTCTATTTAGGTAGTTTGGGCCCCAACGTTTGCTCATACTATTTTCTGTCTGTGTCAGTATCTCTTCTTGTCTAACCGCCATTACATGTTTGGGGGCTTTCTATGTTCTTTGGGGATCTGCTCCGGGGCAGATAGCTTTCCTCTTTCTATCTTTAGGTGTAGTTAGTTTCTCAAGCTGTGACGAGGCGTCTAGGACCAACGTAGGAACGCTCCACGGCTGCCTCTAGTTGTGGTGGTTAGTCAGGGTACTGCAATCTCATAGATTCCAACTGCTCTGGTGTATTGCCTTTTTACCTGCACTCCTCAGCTACCGAAACATAACAGTATCACCGGCCCAAAAAATTGAAAATTGTATGGTAGTCACAGAAGGGAAAAAAATATTGTAAAAGAAAAAAGGTTGTCAGAATTGTCAGATATATTTTTTGTTTTGTTGCATTTTTTTTTTTCCCTCTGTATCTCTGGGTGCTGGGGAGGATTTTTTCTCTCAATAGAGTTTGCACAGTTATCTGGCCGTGTGGATCAGCTTGCCACTGAGGTTCATAGTATTGCTACCTATCTTGCTAGGTTGCCTGTTGTGGAACCTAGGATCCCCATGCCAGATTTGTTTTTGGGGGATCGAGCCAAGTTTCTGAATTTCAAAAATAATTGTAAATTGTTTTTTTTCTTAAAATCTAAGTCCTCAGGGAACGCAGCGCAGCAGGTTCAAATTGTCATCTCTCTCCTGCGCGGCGATCCTCAGGATTGGGCTTTTTCCCTGACACCTGGGGATCCTGTTTTGAGTGATGTTGATGCATTTTTTCAGGCCTTGGGGTTATTGTACGATGAGCCTAATGTCACTGATCAAGCTGAAAAAGCCTTGTTGGCATTAAATCAGGGGCTTGATGACGCTGAGTTATACTGTCAGAGATTCCGTAGGTGGGCAGTCCTGACCAAATGGAATGACGATGCTTTGGCAGCCCTTTTTCGGAAGGGTCTGTCAGATAATGTAAAGGATGTTATGGTGGGATTCCCTGTCCCCTCTGGTCTTAATGATTCTATGTCATTAGCGATTCAAATTGACAGACGTTTGCGTGAGCGGAGAAGTATGCGTGGTATAGTGTTGCCTTGTGAACCTGCTTCTGAATCCATGCAGTGTGATAGAGTGGTTTCTGGGGCACAGCGTAATGAGTTTCGAAAGCGCAATGGGTTATGTTTCTACTGTGGTGATGCCTCTCATGCTATTTCAGTCTGCCCTAAGCGGGGAAGACGTTTTGCACGCTCAGTTGTCTTGGGTAGTGTTCAGACTAAGTTTTTATTAACTGTTACTCTGATTTGCTCTCTGTCCTCATTTTCTGCTCAGGCTTTCGTTGATTCAGGAGCAGCTATTAACCTGATGGATTTTGATTTTGCTAAACGTTGTGGGTTTCCCTTGATACCCCTACAGAAGTCTATTCCCCTACTGGGGATCGATTCTACCCCTTTGGCTGAGAATAAACCTCAGTTCTCTACTCAGGTGATAATGAGGGTGGAACCTGATCATCAGGAGAGCTGCAAATTTTTGGTTCTGTATAATCTGCATGACATTATCGTGCTGGGTTTCCCTTGGTTACAGTCTCATAATCCTGTTTTGGATTGGAAATCTGTGTCTGTAACCAGTTGGGGCTGCCAATGTGTTAATACCAACACTCCTGTTTTTTCTGCCTCCCCCCAGGCTCAGGATGTGCCTGACTTTTTGATTGATTTTTCTGATGTGTTTAGCAAAAGTAAATCTGCATCCTTGCCTCCCCATAGGAGCTATGACTGCGCTATTGAATTAGTGCCTGGTAGTAAGTTCCCTAAAGGTCGCCTTTTTAACTTGTCTGTACCTGAACATGACGCTATGCGGTCTTATATCAAGGAGTCATTGGAGAAGGGTCATATCAGACCATCCTCTTCACCCTTAGGTGCCGGTTTTTTCTTTGTGGCCAAAAAGGATGGTTCATTAAGGCCGTGTATTGATTATCGTCTTTTGAACAATATTACTGTGAAATATCAATACCCTTTACCCTTGATTTCCGACCTGTTTTCCAGGGTGAAAAACGCTACTTGGTTTACCAAGCTTGACCTCAGGGGGGCATATAACCTTATTCGCATTAAGCACGGGGATGAATGGAAGACGGCATTTAACACCCCTGAGGGGCATTTTGAGTACCTTGTGATGCCCTTTGGGCTCACTAATGCTCCTTCTGTCTTCCAGTCCTTCATGAATGACATTTTCAGGAATTTTGTGGATAAATTTCTGATTGTTTATTTGGATGATATCTTGATTTTTTCCAATGACTGGGACTCTCATGTGAAACATGTTCGAACTGTATTCCAGATTTTGAGAGAGAATGCTCTGTATGTGAAGGGATCAAAGTGTCTTTTTGGCGTACAGAGGATCTCATTTTTGGGATTCATTTTGTCCCCATCTGTTATTGAAATGGACCCGGTCAAGGTTCAGGCCATCTGTGATTGGGTCCAACCTACTTCATTAAAGGCTCTTCAAAGATTTTTGGGTTTTGCCAATTTTTATCGTAAATTTATTGGTAATTTCTCGGTTATTGTTAAACCATTAACTGATTTGACCAAAAAGGGTTCTGATGTGGTGAATTGGCCTCCTGAGGCAGTCTCTGCATTTCAGGAACTTAAGCAGAGATTCACTTCTGCTCCTGTTCTACGGCAGCCTGATGTTTCTCTGCCATTTCAGGTAGAGGTTGATGCCTCTGAAATTGGGGCAGGTGCCGTTTTGTCCCAAAGAGATCCTGAGACCTCTAAAAGTAACCCTTGTGCCTTTTTCTCTCGAAAATTTTCTCCTACTGAACGTAATTATGACGTGGGTAATCGGGAGTTATTGGCCATGAAGTGGGCTTTTGAAGAGTGGAGACATTGGCTGGAGGGAGCCAAACATCAGGTGGTGGTCCTTACTGACCATAAGAATCTGGTTTATCTGGAATCTGCCAAGCGACTTAATCCTAGACAGGCCAGGTGGGCCTTGTTTTTCACACGTTTTAAGTTTGTGGTTTCCTTTCTTCCTGGCACTAAGAATGTTAAGGCGGATGCCCTTTCGAGGAGTTTCCTTGCGGACTCTCCTGAATTATCTGATCCTTCTGTTATTTTGAAAGAAGGGGTAGTTCTTTCCGCCATCTCGCCCAATTTGAGACTGGCTCTGGAGGGGTGTCAGGAGGATAGGCCCGAGCGCTGCCCTGTTGGGAAATTGTTTGTCCTGGACCACTGGAAAAAGAGTGTGATGTCTGAGATTCATTGTTCCGCGTTGGCCGGTCATCCCGGAATTTTTGGTACCAGAGACTTGGTTAGTCGGTCCTTTTGGTGGCCTACCTTGTCTCGTGATGTCAGGGAATTTGTGCAGTCCTGCGGGACTTGCTCTCGCTCCAAGCCTTGCTCTCGCTCTAGTGGTTTGTTGATGCCATTGCCTGTGCCCAAGAGACCATGGACCCATATCTCTATGGATTTCATTTCCGACCTCCCTGTTTCTCAGAGAATGACCGTCATCTGGGTGATTTGTGATAGGTTTTCCAAGATGATACATCTTGTGCCATTACCTAAGTTGCCTTCCTCCTCTGAATTGGTGCCTTTGTTCCTTCAGCACGTGGTTCGGTTACACGGCATTCCTGAGAACATTGTGTCTGACAGAGGAGTCCAGTTTGTTTCCAGATTTTGGAGGACCTTTTGTTCTAAACTTGGTGTTCAATTGTCTTTCTCCTCGGCGTTTCATCCTCAGACCAATGGATAAACTGAGAGAACAAACCAGACATTGGAGACTTATCTAAGATGCTTTGTGTCTGCTGATCAGGATGACTGGGTCTCTTTTTTGCCTTTGGCTGAGTTTGCTCTTAATAATAGGGCTAGCTCTGCCACTTTGATGTCTCCATTTTTCTGTAATTCTGGGTTTCACCCTCGATTTTCTTCAGGACAGACGGAGGCTTCTGTCTGTCCAGGTGTTGACTCTGTTGTGGAGCGTATGCAACAGATTTGGGACCAGGTAGTGGAGAGGTTGTCCCTCTCTCAGGAGAGGGCCCAGCGGTTTGCTAACCGGCATAGGACTGATGGTCCTCGGTTTAAAGTGGGGGACTTGGTCTGGTTGTCCTCAAAAAATATTCCTATGAGAGTGGCATCTCCTAAATTTAAGCCTAGGTTCATTGGACCTTATAAGATCATGGAGATTCTTAATCCTGTTTCTTTTCGTTTGCTTCTTCCAAGGACATTTAAGATCCATAACGTGTTCCACAAGTCCTTGTTGAAGAGGTTTGTTGAGCCTGTGGTTCCTACTGCTTTGCCTCCTGACCCTGTTCTGGTTGAGGGCAATATGGAGTTTGTGGTTGAGAAAATTTGAATTCTCGTTTTTCTAGATGGAAACTCCAGTATTTGGTTAAGTGGAGAGGTTATGGTCAGGAAGACAATTCTTGGGTGTTTGCTTCGGACATCCATGCTAGGAGACTCATCCGTGCGTATCATAGAACTCATCCTGACCGACCTGGTTGCTCAAGTGAGGGTTCGGTGACTCCTCCTCAAGGGGGGGGGTACTGTTGTGAATGGACTTGAAATGAGTTCTGAGCAGAGGCTCCCTCTGGTGGTTACAAGCGGTACTGGACTGTCCAGTGAAGATTGTGAGGATTGGGAATCAGGTGTTACTGACTGGTCTTATATAAGGGAGTCGCCTTCCCATCAGGGTTGCCGGTGATCAATTGTTCTGGTCTCAATCCTTGATTCCTGCTTCCTTTGTAGCCTGCTGTGTCGTGTCTGCATCTCCTGCTATCAGATAAGACATTTTCTTCTTTTTGTTTTGTGCTTGATTTTTGCATTTTGTCCTGCACTTCTGTGGGGGCCTTCAAGGTCCCCTTCGGGGGCTTTTGCCCTCTCAGTTCAGTTCAGCCACTGATTTTTGTACATTTGCTTTTTCCAGTTTTTTCAGTGGCTGCTGTTTTGATTTTGTTACACCAGTGAGCTAATTTAGGTGGTAGAGGTCGTGTGATCTCAGGTGTTTTTGAAATTAGTAGAGTTGGTGCTTTTCAGGGTTTTTTGGGATTGCAGTAAGTGCCCTTCCTATCCTTTTCTATTTAGGTAGTTTGGGCCCCAACGTTTGCTCATACTATTTTCTGTCTGTGTCAGTATCTCTTCTTGTCTAACCGCCATTACATGTTTGGGGGCTTTCTATGTTCTTTGGGGATCTGCTCCGGGGCAGATAGCTTTCCTCTTTCTATCTTTAGGTGTAGTTAGTTTCTCAGGCTGTGACGAGGCGTCTAGGACCAACGTAGGAACGCTCCACGGCTGCCTCTAGTTGTGGTGGTTAGTCAGGGTACTGCAATCTCATAGATTCCAACTGCTCTGGTGTATTGCCTTTTTACCTGCACTCCTCAGCTACCGAAACATAACAGTGTGGCACTTTTTTGACCAAAATACTATTGATGAGGCAAAGGTTATCTGTAAGAAGTGCGGAAGGACCTTTAGCCGAGGGAAAAATCTCGAAATTTCAATACCAGTTGCATGCTTAGATAGACATTTAATGACCATGCACTTGCAAGCATGGACGGACTACAAAACCTCAGGTAGCACATGTGCACCTGCTCCGACTGAAGGTAGCCAGCAACGCTTTATCGCTTCCCCCACTGTAAGACAACGGTTAGCACACCACCAGCAAGAAATGTTGAGGTGTCGTCGCAAGGCCAAAGCAGTCAGGGAATCACAATGTTTTTGCAATGAAAGACTGAATCTAGGCCATCACCACCACCCACACCACCCATCACCATCACCAACTCCTTAGTCCGTCATGTCCACCGATAGTTCCCTCATATGCAGCTCTCAAGTCCAGCTCACCCTAGCAGACACTCTGAGTAGGACAAGAAAGTACTCATTCTCTCATCCGCGTACACTGGCTTTGAACGCTACATTGCCAAACTGATCTCATTAGAGATGATGCCCTTCGTTTGGTTGAAAGCGCAGTGTTCCGAGAGCTCATGGCCTACGCTGTCCCACGCTATGACCTACCCAGTCGGCACTTCTTTTCTAGAAAAGCCATCCCTGCCCTCACTTGCATGTGAAAGACCGCATTGTCCATGCACTCAAACAATCAGTGAGTGAAAAGGTGACCTCACAACAGATGCATAGGCCAGTAGGCATGGCCAGGGCAGTTACGTTTCCATCACTGCGCACTAGGTTAATGTGGTGGATGCAGGTTCCACAAGGGACAGCAGTGGGACGGTGCTGCCTAACCCACGTTATAGGCAACAGTTGGCTGCAGGCGTTCTACTCTCCTCCTCCTCCTACTCCAGAAGCGAAAGCTCATTGACAGAGCGCAGTCGCACGAGCACTCATCCGCAGCTGCCAATGTTGCACACGAGGTGTCCCACTATCGAACAACTAGTGGTAAGCGTCAGCAGGCTGTTTTAAAGATAATGTTTTTGGGCGACAACAGACACATCGCGGAGGTACTGGCCGACTACTTGCAGCGAGAAACTGAGTCACGGTTGGGCAGTCTACATCTTGAGCCAGGAAAGGTAGTCAGTGATAACGGCCGTAATTTTGTGGCGGCCATAGCCCTGGCAAAAACTCTGACACATACCTTGCCTGGCTCACACCTTGAACTGGTGATGCAGTGCTTCCTAAGTAATTATCCGGAGTTAACAGCCCTGCTCCATAAGATGCGAAGACTGTGCTCACACATCGTCGCTCGCCGTAGGCTCCAGTCGTATGCAGAGGCTGCAGCGATCGCTCCACCTCCCCCAAATACCGCCTAATCATAGACGTTGCAGCAAGGTGGAACTCCACATGCACATGGTTGAGAGGCAGGCTGTAATGCATTGGTTGGAGGATACATGGGCAGGCAGTTTGAGGGCAGACTTGGAGTTGTCGGGTGTGCAGTGGTCAAAGCTGAAAGACCTCTGTAAAGTCCTTCAGTGTTTTGAGGAATGCACACGGCTGGTAAGCGCAGACGACGCCTCATAAGCAATGAGGGATCCGGTTTGGTTTGTCATGCAAACTTTGACGAATTAAGGATCAGGCCCGAACTGGAACCTGGGCCTGAATTTTCCCCAAAATGCTTACAGGAGTTTTTTTGCCCCGTGGTATGTGATCAGAAAAAAGTTTAGTCTGGAGATCAATTGACGGAAAGAAGGAGGGTTTGACCCAAAAGTTGATGATTCCCTTCATTAAAATGAAACAGCCGGGGTTTTAAAAAATTTTTTCCCCCTTCCCCTGATGACCTATTGCCCCAAAAAAGCTCCTTTTTTCCTCCTTTTCCTGATTTTCCCCTTTTTTCCCTTTCGATTGAATCCCGCCTACACCTCAAAAAATGCCCGTTTTTGCATCCCCAAAATGGGCTTACCCCCCCAGGGCCGGGTCACCACCTGGCACACCGGGCAAGTGCCCGGGGCCCGAGAAGGTGGGGGGGCCCCACTGGGGTGACGGTGGAAAAGGGCCCCTAAATCGTGGTGTCTCATTTTGGGGGGGGCCCATGCCAAGAACCAAGGTAATGAGAAGCCCTGTGCCGTGACCCCCCCCACGATGGGCCCCAGCATTTGCAATTATTTCCCCCCTTCCCCCCCTGTGAATTTCGCGTTTCCTACATTATTTTTGGGCAGGAAACCGATGAGTACGTCTGGCGGCTTTCCCCGAAAAGTCAAGTGCAGGAGGGAAGTGGCGAGCGGGAGTCCAAATAGGCGGCCCCGCCCTAGAAGTTTCATTTTTTTGGGTAAAAACAAGTTTATTTTGGTTTTATCACTTAATCATTTAAAAACGGAAGAGAAAAAGAATATAACTTTTACAACACATGCAAAAAAAAAAAAATTTTATAGAAAATATAACTTTTTCCCCAAAAAACATACATATAAACCCCAAAAGTTGGATGGGCCCGAGGGGTTTGCCCATGTAGGCAATTTATGTATTACTTTGTTTATAAAATTTTAAAGAAGAAGGAAGACGAAAAACTCTAGGTCTCAAAAAAAAAAAAGATAGAAAGAAATAGGGGGAAAGAAAAGGGAAAAAGGAAAAAAAAAAAAAAAAGGGGGGGGGGAAGGTTTTAAGGGGTGTGGTAGGAAAAGTGGTCATCCCGTGGTAAATAAATTTACCCATTTCTTGGGTCTTCCACAAAGGGCCCCAAATTGTTATTCTAAACTGCCCAGGGGGGGCCCAAGTTTATTTTTTCCGTGGCCCCCCATTGTCCTTCAGTGTTCCATTCTATATACATTTCAACCCAAAAATTTTGGGCAACCTTATTCAAGATTTTTCTGTTTTTCAGACTATGAAAATTGTGGAAATTCCATGAAAGGGATCAAAAACTATGAATTAAACTGTGGAATTATATTTTTACATTTACAAAAAAGTGCAAAACTGAAAATATTCTTTAAAATTTTAGGGTTTTTCAAAGTAGCCACCTTTGCTTTGTGTAGGTTCCTCTGGTAGGGAGCCGGCACGAGTAATGGGCAAAAAGGCATTAAGCCAAAAAAAAAGGTTTACTGTCTTTTAAGCCAA
>JARQOD010000005.1:160400834-160450436 GCA_033576555.1 Oophaga sylvatica | reverse complement strand
TTTTAATTTTGTGGTTTCCTTTCTTCCTGGCACTAAGAATGTTAAGGCGGATGCCCTCTCGAGGAGTTTCCTTGCGGACTCTCCTGAGTTATCTGATCCTGCTGTTATTTTGAAAGAGGGTGTAGTTCTTTCCGCCATCTCGCCCAATTTGAGACTGGCTCTGGAAGGGTGTCAGTAGGATAAACCCGAGCGCTGCCCTATTGGGAAATTGTTTGTCCCAGACCGGTGGAAAAAGAGTGTGATGTCTGAGATTCATTGTTCTGCGTTGGCCGGTCATCCCGGAATTTTTGGTACCAGAGACTTGGTGAGTCGGTCCTTTTGGTGGCCTACTTTGTCTCGTGACGTCAGGGAGTTTGTGCAGTCCTGTGGGACTTGCTCTCGCTCCAAGCCTTGCTCTCGCTCTAGTGGTTTGCTGATGCCAATTCCTGTGCCCAAGAGACCATGGACCCATATCTCTATGGATTTTATTTCCGACCTCCCTGTTTCTCGAGAATGACCGTTATCTGGGCGATTTGTGCACGGCATTCCTGAGAACATTGTGTCTGACAGAGGAGTCCAGTTTGTTTCCAGATTTTGGAGGACTTTTTGTTCTAAACTTGGTGTTCAATTGTCTTTCTCCTCTGCTTTTCATCCTCAGACCAATGGACAAACTGAGAGAACAAACCAGACATTGGAGACTTATCTGAGATGCTTTGTGTCTGCTGATCAAGATGACTGGGTCTCTTTTTTGCCTTTGGCTGAGTTTGCTCTTAATAATAGGGCTAGCTCTGCCACTTTGATGTCTCCATTTTTCTGCAATTTTGGGTTTCACCCTCGATTTTCTTCGGGACAGACGGAGGCTTCTGTCTGTCCGGGTGTTGACTCTGTTGTGGAGTGTGTGCAGCAGATTTGGGACCAGGTAGTGGAGAGGTTGTCCCTCTCTCAGGAGAAGGCCCAGCGGTTTGCCAACCAGCATAGGACTGATGGTCCTCGGTTTAAAGTGGGGGACTTGGTCTGGTTGTCCTCAAGAAATATCCCTATGAGAGTTGCATCTCCTAAGTTTAAGCCTAGGTTCATTGGACCTTATAAGATCATGGAGATTCTTAATCCTGTTTCCTTTCGTTTACTTCTTCCAGGGACATTTAAGATCCATAACGTGTTCCACAAGTCCTTATTGAAGAGGTTTGTCGAGCCAGTGGTTCCTATGGCTGCACCTCCTGACCCTGTTTTGGTTAAGGGCAATCTGGAGTATGTGGTTGAGAAAATATTGGATTCTCGTTTTTCTAGACGGAAACTCCAGTATTTGGTTAAGTGGAGAGGTTATGGTCAGGAGGACAATTCTTGGGTGTTTGCTTCGGACATCCATGCTGGGAGACTGATCCGTGCATATCACCGAGCTCATCCTGACCAACCTGGTTGCACAAATGAGGGTTCGGTGACCCCTCCTCAAGGGGGTGTACTGTTGTGAATGTTTTGGAAATGAATTCTGAGCAGAAGCTCCCTCTGGTGGTTACAAACAGTACTGAACCATTCAATGAGGATTGGCAATCAGGAATCACGGACTGGCTGGATATAAGGGAGGTTCCCTCCCATCATGGTTGTCGGTGATCAATTGTTCTTGTCTCAACTGTGGTTCCTGGTTCACTTGGAAGCTTGCTGAGTCTTGCCTCTTCTGCTTTCAGATAAGAATTTTCTGTTTTTGTTTTTGTGCTTACCATTTGCATATTTCTCTGCATTTCTGTGAGGTTAGCCAGGTTTCCCCCCCCCCCCCGGGGGCTTGGGCTCCTCTCAGTTCCTCTGGAGCCATTGTTATTTGTTCATTTGCCTTTTCCAGTTTTTTCAGTGGCTGCGGCTTAGTTTTGTTACACCAAAGAACTGATTTAGGTGGTAGAGGTCGTGTGATCTCGGGTGTTTTTGCAATTAGTAGCGTTGGCATTTTTTAGGTTTTTTTTTGGATTGCAGTGAGTATCCTTTCTATCCTTTTCTGTCTAGGCAGATTGGGCCCCAGCGTTTGCTCATACTATTTTCTGTCTGTGTCTGTATTTCCTCTTGTCTAACCGCCATTACATGTTTGGGGACTTCCTATGTTCTTTGGGGATCTGCTCCGGGGCAGATAGATTTCCTCTTTCTATCTTTAGGTGTAGTTAATCTCTCAGACTGTGACGAGGCGTCTAGGACCAACGTAGGAACGCTCCACGGCTGCCTTTAGTTGTGGTGGTTAGTCAGGGTACTGTAATCCAATAGATTCTAACCTCTCTGGTGTATTGTCCGTTTTTGCCTGCTCTCCTCAGCTACCGAAACATAACAGGGCTCATTCTACTCTATGGGGACAGTCCTATACTGTATGGCACATTATATGGGGACCATCATATACTGTATGGAACATTATATGGGACCAATTATTCTGTATGGAGCAATATATGGGGCTCATTATTCTGTATGGCGCACTATGTGGTGGCCATTATACTGTATGGAGGAATATACTGTCTGGGTTTTGAGCTATTGTAGAATTTAAAATAGATATCAGTCATGTAATGTAAGAAGTGAAGTATTTGTCATTGTACTATACCTATATTTCTCTGCCGTATCGGAGCATCATGAATTGTGGTATGTGTTAAAGGGGCCCACTGACACTCTTTCGCCCGGGGCACACGAAAACCTGGAGCCAGCCCTGCCAACCCACAACTTTAGCCAAATAACCCCCAGTTTTCAATGCGTAACTATTATTATAAAGTAAATTAAGGTTGACAAGCTTAAGTAATAAGAATTGATGTCGTTGGCATTGAAATGGGCACTGTAGATGTGTTTACTGTCCTCCTCTCCCTGCCGACTTTGCTTCCCCGTTGACTTGCATTGGGTTTCGTGTTTCAGTCGGACCTCCGACTTTTCCCAATAATTGTCCGATTTCGTTCGACTCTACTTTTGAGAAAGTCTGGTTTCACGAAACCCGACTCGACCCTAAAAATGGCAAAGTCGCTCAACTCTAATTCCAACACTTCTGATTCCAAAAAGTACTGAGACCACATGATCTCTCCCTGCTATATCAGAACTCTAGTGTGGACAGGTAGCTACCCAGTGCCACTGAAATAACAGGGACTGAACAAATTAACCTAGATAACAGAGAAACAGAGACCAGCGCAGGCCCTAGCAGAGGGACCAGGCTGACCTCACTCAGAAGAAAAACACTGACCATATGAAATGGAAAAATGATGTACTAGTCCATGTAAGCTGCAAAATTTTATTTTGAAAAATCACAATACAAGAAATTGGCAATTGGAGGGAAAAACACCATTGCAAGTGTAGACAAAAAAACACACAGTATTAAAAACAATCGCTAGGGGCACATAACCCCCTAACAGTCCTCAAAAAATGGTGCAAAAATAGTGTAGAAAAATACTATCATGGCAATAACGATACTATCACAGTTATTAGGAAGAACGATGAAGCATGCAACAAAAATCCCACAGAATATTTCTAATGATAAAATTTATAAAAACTAGACTTATTGTCATAAACAAAATAAACATGGGAAATGGCCGCAAAAGATTGCACACACAGGGATACCAGTTGGAATCAAATATTACAAAATGCTGTTGGCAAACATGTGCAAATTATTGAACCATCAGTCACTAGTGCTGGTAATCCCTTAAGTAAGATGGCATACAAGATCATAGCACATATGTGAGCAGTGCAAAAAACAACAAATGAGAAAACATCGTTCATTACCTATGGCGAAAATGCACTGCACCCAGATGAGAGGGCTGGAGGGGGTGTATGTGCGCCACACTCAGTCCCTTACATTTAAGTTTTAATTGATGAGGACTAAAATGTTGTGGCATGTATGGTTGTGTTTAATTCTGACCTCACTCAGAAGGCAGAAAAGCAATAGAAAACAAAACCACAGAAACAAGCAAAAAATGGCTTATCTGAAAGTTGCAGGAGACCGCAGTAAGCAGACTCACAAACTGGACCAGGAAGAGACAACTAATCACCGGCGAGGATCATGGGAAAGTTACTCCCTTAAGTCTCCCCAGTCATCACTCCCAGATTGCCAATCGTCCGCAGCTGGATCCTCAGCTGAAGGGCCTCTGTCCGTCAAGGTAGCTTCATTAATATCAACAGCCACCAGAGGGAGCCCCAACTCCGAATCCAGAGCACTCACAACACAGACCCCCAACCTTTACAGAACAGAAAGAGGGAAAATATATGGGGTGCACCCTAGCAACAATGCATGCCATACCTAATTATAATTTCTTACTACACTGGCAGGAGGAGATGAGAGAGGGCGTGGTTGCCTGAGGATATTTAATAGACACCTGAGACTGTCCCTCTGTATCCAGGATGATTGGAACATATTAATTTATTTTTTGTTCATGCATTAACCCCTTACTGACATATGACATACCAGGACATCATATGCTGGCTTCCTGAATTTGATGCAGGCTCGCACCCGAACCCACATTGATTTAATCAGCCATCATGTGCTTCTAACAGCTGTGGGTGGAGCGGTGCTTCGCCCGTGGCTGTTAAGCTGTTAAATTCCTCTTTCAACCTCTGACAGCAGCAGTTAATATGTGCTGACAGGGGTGGTTAATGTTCTTCCTTGTGAGGACACTGAACGTTTGACTCTTTGTAGTCTGCCATACATGGCACAGTTCATGTCCAGATGCCTCTCCCAAGACCTTTGAGTGAAACACATTTTTTCCAACATGAAATACTGGCTGTGCACCTTTCTTGACAAACGGTACAAAGAGTAATTTGCTTCTCTCATGTTGGGGGCAGACATGCCATTTTCAGTGCATGCATGACAGAGGGCCATTGTGGAAGAATTATCACGTTCACCAGGTGCAACTCAGGGGCCTGGAAATGTCCACCAACTGGGCCACTTTCATGAAACCATCACATCAGCAAAGCTATCTGATGGTGTAACTATGATGATGAGGGAGAAGTTGGCCAAGATGGTGAAGGACTACTTAAGTGACCATACCAGCATCCTTCCTGATTCTTCAGCGCTCTTTAACTATCGGCTGTCCAAGCTGCACATTTGGTCCGACCTCTGCTTGTATGCCTTGGAGGTGCTGCCATGCCTTGCCGAAAGTGTGTTGTCTGAGCTGGTTTTTAGCTCTGCTGGTTCAATCACAACAGATAGGAGCACATGGCTGTCAGTGGAAAATGCAGACAGGCTGACTCTTCTAAAATTGAATAAGAGCTGGATTTCCTCCGACTTTGTAAGCCCTATGGATGACAGCAACGTAATGTAAAAGGAGTCCAACTGTTTTTTTTGGAAGTTGTCTTAACATCCATCCCTTACCATCCAAACCCATTTTGTTCAGGAAATCACCTCCTTCTCCCACTCTTTCTGCAACAAGTACTTAGTGGTCATGTATGTATACCTCACTTGCCTAATGTTTTGTTCTTTGTGAAAACTTAGCACATTGTGTAATGATGAAACATGTACTCCCTATCTATACCTCTTGTAATAACAGCAAAGTGTATTGTGATGTCCCCATCACGGTGTCTTTCAGCGTGTATGATACAGACCCCTTGTGTAATTTTTGGAAAACTTTGCACAATGGTGAAACTTGTACTCACTATCGATTGCCTTGCCGACACACTAAAACAGAGGAGTAATGAAAATTATTGCCACTGCTAAATTATCATGTTTGATTATCTCTGCACGGATTGCAGCAGTCGCACAACTGCAGGATAAAGATACGCTATTTTTTAACCCAATAGAAAATTAGGCTTTTTTTTAAAGATCGCCTTGCTGACACACTCCAATAGTGGACTGATGAAAATTATTTCCACTGCTAAATTGTGACGTTTGATTATCTCTGCACAGATTGCAGCAGTCGCACAACTGCAGGATAAAGATACGCTATTTTTCAAACCAATGGAAAATTAGGATTTTTTTAAATATCGCCTTGCTGACATACTCCAATAGTGGACTAATGGAAATTATTTCCACTGATAAATTGTGACGTTTGATTATCTCTGCATGGATTGCAGCAGTCGCACAACTGCTAGATAAAGTTACACTATTTTTTTAACAAATATACTTTTGGAGGGATTTTTTATGAGACACGCCAATAGCTGGCTTAATAGGTTTTGCACCAGTCACATAACTGCTAGACAAATATTAGGCATTTTGAGCAATAGATGAGGAATATTATTTAGCAATTAGATATTAAAATGGATGTTACTATATGCTGCCACTGAGGAATATTATTTGGCGATAGAAAAAAAAATGTATAGGCTGCTACACAGGAATATTATGTAGCTCCCAAAAAATGGCTATTGCTGATACTACGGTACTGATATTATTTACCTCTAATAATAGCTGATGTTTATATTTTGATAGTGGATGAAACCCTTCCTATTTCACTCTAATCCCACAGTCTGTTCCTAATACTAACTAACTAGCAATCTTTATCTTTACTACAGACCTGTAACTTAAATCTTCTAGGCCCCAATATAAAATCTGCACCAATGCCACCCCATCCACCTTGCACATTTATAATACTTATACATTCATATATGGCAGAGGGACCTTTCAGTCCCCTAAGTCACCAGGTGTAACTGCTACTTCTGCATCCCAGGTAGCTATGCGCCTATTTTACTGCATTTAAACAGTCACTTTGCAAATTATTTTGAGCAAATAAAATATAGAGTAACAATAATATTTTACTTTGCTCATTGTTCCACATGATGTTAAGAATTTGCAATGGTAAGAAAAGAAAATCCAATCTGTAACATTTTTAACTCGATACAAATTGTCATTTTTGCATTGCAGTAAAAAAACACTGGCAGACTTTTGAAGACCATCTGTCATTAAACAATGTCTAAAATACAGAATACTGCAATATCACATTCTTTAATTTATAATATATAGGGAAATAAATTATTTCAGTGATCCCCAGACTATTTCACAGCCAAGAAGGGTTTGGAAATTCTTTGTAATCTACAGCCAAGAGTCAGCAGTCTGCATCCTATGGCTTGATGCCCGGTATTGCTCTACTTTCTCACTTGCATACTTGGAGAAAACAAAAATAAAAACATTGATCAGCTAGTCTTAAGCAAATCAAACCTAGATTTGGATTAAAAAAAGATATATTAAGCTCTGAAATAAGCGATTACATTGTTTTGGCATGTGCTGAAAGAAATGCACATTATAAATCCTACTCTCTCAACTGAAAATTCACAACTTGTGTCTAACATTATGAACATTTGGGCAGTCATTTTGCAAATTATGTAAGGGCTAAATAGAAATGTTCAGGTCTGGCAGCCTATCACTTCTTGTACATGGATGTTGTATTAGACGATGCTTGATGAGAACTACAGTAAGTAGCTTGTAAAACGTCCTATTTGTTATTAACTTTTCAATAAGCAATGAAAAGGTATCAACAATTTTTTTATATTTTAGTAAATATATGAGGAATAGACATTAGAGATGTGAAATCAATAAGAAGCAAATCAAGTTTAAAGCACATTTTAGAAATTCTGCAGAACCTGGAGAATGTGAACAATTTGTGATTTGATTTGCATGAATCACCTCCCAAAAATCTACCATCATTGTAAATAAAGAAAATTACATGATCCTGAAAAGGCTCACATGACCTTAGGCAAGGCTACATTGAGACCTCAATAATGTCTTTCAGCTATAGCATGACATAGTATAGCAAACTCAATCAGGAAGGCCTATCACAGCCTGTATAAAAGTAGAAGCAAGGAATGTAACAGCCATTTTTATCAAGCCAGGAAGAATAGACTGTTATCTACATGTTAAATTTTGAATGTATGTGTTTCTTTCTGGTTGGTCAAGAAAACAGACTTTTGTTTGCATAAGCATGTAATATTGACTTGTAAGTTGATAATTTGTTGTAATACATTGTGTTCTTATCCTGGATGACTAGTGATATTTGCTGGTATGCTGATTGCACATTGTCCAAGCCAGCTAGTTTGTTGACTTGGAAAATAGAGGAGGAAAAACTCTGCATGTAGATTACATAATCAAACAACGTGAGTTGGTGTTTTCAGCATTCTTCACCTTTAGCTGTAAATACAGAATGAAGGACGCTTGATAACTATAAAAAGAGGTTATATGCCTCTGTATGAAGACACAGATATTCAGTCAAGACATCCAAACATCTAAAGGACCAGAAACAGGATAGCAGCCAAGACATCATCGCTCAATCACAAGGGACACAGATTTGTCATTGTACAGGATGCCAGCTTAGTGGACCCTGGTCTGGATGGAAGAATACAGATCTGCTCCATTGACCATCGCTGAACCATAGATATGTTTGTGAAAGCCAGGAATGGGATCCTCCGGTTGCCTGGCTCCATGGAGATGTTCAGAGAAGTCAGGTTGTGACCCTCCAGTGAACTGGCCTCGTACCCCAATGGATTGTCATCTTCCTAAGCTTGTCATTACCTCCTCTTTGTGCATGCCACAGGAGGGTAATCAGCCCTGGAAGCTCTGAAGTTACAGCTGCTCTTACCCTCAGTGAGTCAGCGGAAGGGTGAGACTCTGTAGTGTGCACCATCTTGGGTATTTTGCTGGGACTGTTCTATGTGTTATCTGCTGTTTTGTGGTTCAATAGAGTATTGCCACATTGTTTTACCCTCACCCTGTGTTGTTTGAATGGCATTATGCCCACGGTAAAAGGAGACAAGGCATTCGGTGGGACAATTCCTGGTCCATGCGGTTTTGGCTAGTAGATCAGGGGGCCCACTGACCTTTCGTGTCTCCACAACATTGAAAAAAGATAACAGCTAGGGTGTGTATAACAGGACTGTGGTAAAAAACAGCTACAATCCGTTTACCCATTGTCATAGATGCGGAGGTCTCTTTCACATTATTAAGGCTATATTTGAGTGAAAGATCTTGAAAAGTGTTGAATATAGTTCTTGGAGACCTCAGAGTTTTACACACTTTTTAGGGCAATGGGAGATTTAACAATGCTACTCAATTGGGAGCAAGATGAGGTATCACAGGAACCGTTTCTATTTAAATATCCGGTTGGTTTATTTCGAGTCATCCCTCATAAACTGCATCACAGGAAAACTCAAATACAGCCCTTGTTTTGCACAAAGTGGAACATAATGTAGAAAGTCCATACAACAGTGAGGGTTCACCTGATTGGATTAGAGTCCAGCGTCTTAGTCCTTTAACAAAGGCACACAATCCTGGAGGTCTGCACACCTCTAAACACAGACATGTGTGAGACAGACAGGCCACATTTTACAATGTGAACCATACTCTGGGGTGGAGATATGGTGAGCAGCCATCTTGTCAACCTCTTCAGCTACTCACAATAAACCTGTCATGGCCGATTAACCCCTGTTAGTACAGTCATGGCCAAAAGTTTTGAGAATGACACAAATATTAATTTTTACAAAATCTACTGCTTCACTTTTTCTAATGGCAATTTGCATATACTTCAGAATGTTATAAAGAGTGATCAGCTTAATAGCAATTATTTGCAAAGTCAATATTTGGCTAGAAAATGAACTTTATCCCCCAAAACACATTTCAACATCATTGCAGCCCTGCCTTAAAAGGACCAGCTAACCTTTTTTCAGTGATTGCTCCATTAACCCAGATATGGGTGTTGATGAGGACATGGCTGGAGATCAATCTGTCATGATTAAGTAAGAATGAGACCACTGGACACTTTAAAAGGAGGCTGGTGCTTGGCATCATTGTTTCTCTTCTGTTAACCATGGTTATCTCTAAAGAAACACATGCAGTCATCATTGCAATGCACAAAAATGGCCTAACAGGGAAGAGTATCGCAGCTAGAAAGATTGCACCTCAGTCAACAATCTATCGCATCATCAAGAACTTCAAGGAGAGAGGTTCCATTGTTGCCAAAAAAGGCTCCAGGGCGCCCAAGAAAGACCAGCAAGTGCCAGGACTGTCTCTTAAAAGTGTTTCAGCTGCAGGATCGGGCTACCAGCAGTGCAGAGCTTGCTCAGGAATAGCAGCAGGCAGGTGTGAGTGCATCTGCACGCACTGTGAGGAGGAGACTCTTGGAGCAAGGCCTGGTCTCAAGGAGGGCAGCAAAGAAGCCACTTCTCTCCAGAAAAAACATCATGGACAGACTGATATTCTGCAAAAGGTACAGGCAGTGGACTGCTGAGGACTGCAATTATATTTCTGTCTGTGATAAAAACATCTGTCAAACACACACATAAAAACCAGAGGGCAGCAGATCATGTGAAAATATAATATTTGTGTCATTCTCAAAACTTTTGGCCATGACTGTACTATGTGTACTAGAGCATTACTCCAGGTTTATATCATGAGGACATGCACCTCTGTTATACATATCATCTACCATGTGTCCAGCAGTCAACATACAGTCATGGCCAAAAGTTTTGAGAATGACACAAATATTATATTTTCACATGATCTGCTGCCCTCTGGTTTTTATGTGTGTTTTGACAGATGTTTTTATCACAGACAGAAATATAATTGCAAACATATGAGTAACAAAAGCTTATATTTACAGTTAGAATGAGTTAATGCAGCAAGTCAATATTTGCAGTGTTGACCCTTCTCCTTCAGGACCTCTGCAATTCTCCCTGGCATGCTCTCAATCAACTTCTGGACCAAATCCTGACTGATAGCAGTCCATTCTTGCACAATCAATGCTTTGATTTTGGCAGAATTTTTAGGTTTTTGTTTGTCCACCCGTCTCTGATGATTGACCACAAGTTCTCAATGGGATTAAGATCTGGTGTAATGTATGTAGTACAGTTCATATAGCGTCTTGTGCTTGGGTGCGATGAACATACATGAGACACAGGTTTGATATAGAAAAGTCCTGTATTACTTCATACAAGTTGGCAGAAATAGTCACACAGTTTGCAGACACAGAAACAGGAGACACAGCAGGCCAGAGTAATCCAAGCTCAGCAATCACTCTCCAATACAGATTCAGGATCTTCTTCTCTGTTACCGTAAGTCCATGCAAACGTGGGTCTTTCAAAGAGCAGGGTTCAGAGTCCACAAGTGCTTCAGAGTTCCTCAGTAGGAATAGCTGGAGTACAAGGTCCAAGGCTTACAGGAGTCAAGTCACAGGTTCACTGCAGGCTAGATTCTGAAGCACTGATTGCTCAGCTGTGGCTGCTTAAGAAGCAAAGGAGAGAATCAGGGCGGGAACATGCAAGCTGGAAACTCCATTTTGACTGAGGGCAAGATAGCTGCAGCAAGACAGAAAGTAAAATGGCTGACGAACAAACTGAGTTTCAGGAATATATACATAGAACCTTACTGTAAGGTTCTATGTATATATTCCTGAAACTCAGTTTGTTCGTCAGCCATTTTACTTTCTGTCTTGCTGGAGCTATCTTGCCCTCAGTCAAAATGGAGTTTCCAGCTTGCATGTTCCCGCCCTGATTCTCTCCTTTGCAAGACAGAAAGTAAAATGGCTGACGAACAAACTGAGTTTCAGGAATATATACATAGAACCTTACTGTAAGGTTCTATGTATATATTCCTGAAACTCAGTTTGTTCGTCAGCCATTTTACTTTCTGTCTTGCTGCAGCTATCTTGCCCTCAGTCAAAAATGGAGTTTTCCAGCCCTTGCTTTGTTTCCCGCCCTGATTCCACTCTCCTTTCTTGCTTCTAAGCAGCCACAGCTGAGCAATCAGTGCTTCAGAATCTAGCCTGCAGTGAACCTGTGACTTGACTCCTGTAAGCCTTGGACCTTGTACTCCAGCTATTCCTACTGAGGAACTCTGAAGCACTTGTGGACTCTGAACCCTGCTCTTTGAAAGACCCACGTTTGCATGGACTTACGGTAACAGAGAAGAAGATCCTGAATCTGTATTGGAGAGTGATTGCTGAGCTTGGATTACTCTGGCCTGCTGTGTCTCCTGTTTCTGTGTCTGCAAACTGTGTGACTATTTCTGCCAACTTGTATGAAGTAATACAGGACTTTTCTATATCAAACCTGTGACTCCTGTGTTTTCATCGCACCCAAGCACAAGACGCTATATGAACTGTACTACATACATTACAAGATTCTGAAGCCAAAACGTTAGTGTCTGCTGGGTCTGGAAGGCTGTGTCTGCTGTACTGTGGATATCAGACGTCTGGTTGTACTTTCTGTGATGACAGTGGTTGTGACTTCTCACAACCATTCCAGGTTAGCAATTCCCTTAAGTTTTTTCTTTTTGCAGTGTTACCACAGGTAAACACTATTGTTTTTTTTTTTTCCTTTCTTTTCTCTTTTTGTCTGCTGTAACTCTGGATATCAGATGTCTGGTTGAAACTTTCTGTGATGATAGTGGTTGTGACTTCTCACAACCATTCCAGGTGAGCAGTTCCCTTAATTTTTTTTTCTCTCTGCAGTGTTGCCACAGGTGAACACTATTGTTTTTTTTTCTCTCCTCTTCTTCCAGTAATCCTGTCTTAAAAGATCTGGAAAATGGAGGCCCGCATAAAGGAACTTTGCGGAGTGACTGATAATATCCTTGCAGATTTGCAGAATATAAAGACCCGTTTTACAAATCTACAGGACCTCAATAATCACAATTTGCAAGTGGTTGGACAGACTACCCAGGATTTGCGAGCCAGGATTGAGGTTCTAGAGGGGCGAGTCCAGGCTCCTGCCGTAGCCCCGAGTGCTGGGATTCCCAAGTTGCCCCCTTTTCGTTTTGGCGGTGAACGTGAGAAATTCAGGGATTTATTAATCAATGCAATCTTTTTTTTTCTGCACATGCTTCACAATTTCCCACTGAACGATCTAAGGTGCTTACTATAATTATGTTGCTTACCAACAAGGCTTTAATGTGGGCAAACCCTCTGATTGAGACTGAGGATGATTGTTTGAATCACCTTGATGATTTTATTTCAGCCATGGGGCAGGTGTTTGATGACCCCAATCGAGGTGCAACAGCTGAAGCAGCCATGTTAGCTTTGCGCCAAGGTAAGCACTCGGTAGCTGAATATGCCTTGGATTTCAGGAGATGGGCCCTTGATACCACCTGGGACAGTTCCGCCAAAAAATCTATTTTTCGAAAGGGGTTATCTCCACTGATTAAGGATGAACTTGCTCGTGCCGACCCTCCCACTGCGTTAGGTGACTTTATTAACTACTGCATCCGTATTGATACTCGTCTGACTGAACGCAGGCAAGAGAGATGGTTCGAAAGCAATCGTACTAACCTTTTCCTACCTTCCTCTCCAGCTAAGGAACCTTTGAGTAGGATTACACGGGAACCTGAACCTGAACCATGCAGGTAGACTCTTTACAACGACGGGTTAGTGATGCACGCAAGGAACATCGTTTTAAGGAGAATCTATGTTTCTATTGTGGTAAGTCAGGGCACTTCATTATAAACTGCCCCAGCCGTTCTCGTAAGACTACTGCAGCACTCATTCATTGTGAGTGTTGCGAGAGGGGATCTGTCAGGTCCGAGCCTCAGGCTCCAGAGAGATCTGCAGCAACAGATCTTGATTTCTCGGACTTAAACTCCGTTACCTCTGAGGACGTTGACTGTGTAAACGCTGCCATTTTTCAAGTTTCCTCAGCGGTGTCCCAGCTGAGTTGTAAGAAAAACAATTCTCATTGCTTTCTTTCCATCAAACTCTGGGTTGACTCAGCTTGGGTGTCTAGCTCTGCTATGATCGACTCAGGGGCAAGTGGAAATTTTATGGATGTCTCCTTTGCTCTGAAACAGGGAATACGTTCAGTGAAGAAGGCTACTCCAGTACAGATGGAAACTGTGGATGGCTCCCTGCTGACCTCTGGACCAGTGGATCAGGAAACAGAGCCTTTGAGGGTTCTTATGGGTAAAGATCATCAAGAGAAACTGTCCTTTATGCTTATCTCTTCTCCCCACTTTCCCATTATTCTAGGGCTACCATGGCTGCAGGCTCAGAATCCTACCATTAACTGGGAGACCAAGGAATTACACTTTCCAGAGAAACAGATGAGTCCAAAAGTTTCAGCTTGCTCTGTTCCTAAAGGAATCATGTCAGTCCCTGAACTACCAGCTGTATACCAGGACTATGTGGATTTATGTGACAAGAAGAACGCTGACCAGCTTCCTCCTCACCGTCCATATGATTGTCCAATTGAATTATTGCCTGGAGCAGAGATACCTTTTGGTAAGATCTACCCCCTGGCGGGGCCCGAGCTAAAGGCTTTAAAGGATTACATAGATGAAAATCTAGCCAAGGGCTTCATACGCCCCTCTTCATCTCCTGCAGGTGCACCCATCTTCTTTGTAAAGAAGAAAGATGGATCTCTGAGACCATGCGTAGACTATAGGGAACTCAATAAGGTTACTATTAGAAACCGTTATCCATTGCCTTTAATCCCTGAGTTATTGGAGAGAGTGCGACATGCCAAAATTTTTTCTAAACTAGATCTTCGTGGGGCCTATAACTTAGTCCGTATTAGACCTGGGGATGAATGGAAGACTGCATTCAGGTCACGCTATGGACACTTTGAATATCTAGTTATGCCTTTTGGTCTGAGTACCGCCCCAGCCACTTTCCAACACTTGGTGAATGACATCTTCAGGGATCTCCTAGATACATTCGTGGTAATTTATTTGGATGATATTCTAATTTTTTCTAACTCCACAGAGGAACATCATGGACATGTGAGAATGGTCTTGGAACGTCTAAGACAAAATCATCTTTACATCAAACTTGAAAAGTGTGAATTCCATAGGACCGAAATTCAATTTCTGGGGTATGTACTGTCTACACAAGGAATTAGTATGGATGGAAGCAAAACCCAAGCCATCAAGGATTGGCCAAGTCCTAGAAATGTGAAGGAGGTACAGCGCTTCATCGGGTTTGCCAACTTCTATAGACGTTTCATTAGAAATTTCTCTGAGGTAGTGTCACCTATCACTCAACTTACCCGGAAAGAGTCTAGGTTTTCCTGGACTCCCCAAGCCCAGGAAGCATTTTCCCGTCTAAAAGATAAATTTACCACTGCACCTATCCTAGTACATCCCAACCCGAGCTTGCCTTCATAATAGAGGTGGATGCTTCAGACTGTGCCGTTGGAGCTATACTCTCTCAGAGAACAGGTGAGAAGAATGTCTTGCATCCCTGTGCCTTCTTTTCCCAGCAGTTGTCTTCGGCTGAGAGGAACTACGATGTGGGCAATAGAGAGTTGTTGGCCATTATTGCCGCCTTCAAAGAATGGAGACACCTTCTTCAGGGAGCTGCACAGCAAATAGTCGTCCTGACAGACCATCGTAACCTTGAGTTTATCAGGTCGCTAAGTGCCTGACTCCTCGCCAGGCTCGCTGGAATCTTTTCTTAAACCAATTTAATTTTATCATCTCTTATAGACCAGGATCGCGCAATGGAAAGGCTGATGCACTCTCTAGGATTTACTCAGCAGAGACACGTCCAATTACTCCTCCTAAGACTATTCTTCCTGACTCTAGATTCCTAGGAGTAATTCATAATCAAGACCTACTTAAGGACATCAAGGAAGCATACCATGCGGATTCCTTTTTGGCACAACCCCCAAGGGACGTAAGTCTTGTCTTTAAGAATGGTGTGTGGATTCAGGGACAACGTCTGTATATTCCTGAAACAGTCAGATTAAGAGTATTGCAACTCATTCACGATTCCAAGATAGCTGGGCATAGAGGAATTCTAAAGACACAGGAATTTCTTTCTCGTTTCTTTTGGTGGCCCACTTGCAGGAAGGATGTTTTGAATTATGTCACTTCATGTGAGGTCTGTGCAAGATGCAAAACACCTCGCTCCTCACCAACTGGTCTGTTACAGCCTCTTCCCACCCCGTCCCGCCCGTGGGGATCCATTTCTATGGACTTCATTGTGGAGTTACCAACCTCTCAGGGGAAGAACACCATTCTAGTGGTGGTTGACCGTCTAACAAAGGCAGCTCATTTTATCCCTTGTGTCGGCTTACCCACTGCAAAACAGACATCAGATTTGATGATTAAAGATGTGTTTCGCTTACATGGAGTACCGGATGAGGTTATTTCGGATCGAGGGGTGCAATTCACTTCTAGGTTTTGGCAAAATTTCTGTGCAGCATTGGACATTAAAGTAAACCTTTCTTCTGCTTTTCATCCCCAGACTAATGGACAGACCGAACGAACCAATCAAACCCTGGAGCAGTATCTCCGCTGCTTTATCTGCCACCTACAGGATGATTGGGTGGATCTACTTCCATTAGCTGAGTTCTCGTATAACAACTCTCAGAGTGCCTCCACTAAACAGTCTCCTTTTTACTCTAATCTAGGTTATCATCCTAACATTCTACCACGATTTCCCATAGAAACGCCTTTACCAGCAGTGGCTGAAAGAATCACGTCTTTACAGAAGAATATGGATCTTCTAAAGGAAAATCTGGAATCGGCTCAAGAAAGGTACAAGAAAGCAGCAGATAAATTTCGTAAACCTGCACCAGCTTTCAAGGTAGGAGACTTGGTCTGGCTGTCAACCAGAAATCTTAAGTTAAGGATTCCATCGTCTAAGTTGGGACATAAGTACATTGGACCCTATAAAATCAGTAAAATTATAAGTGCCGTTGCTTGTCGTCTTCAACTGCCCAGAACTATGAGAATCCACCCTGTCTTTCATGTATCCCTACTAAAGGCTGCGACACCCAATACGTTTCCTGGACGTTCCTCTCCTTGCCCTGACCCAGTGCTAGTCGATGGTCAGGAAGAATTTGTGGTGGAAAGGATTTTAGATTCCAGGTTGTATAGAAATCAGTTACAATATCTGATTAAATGGCAGGGCTACCCAGTGGAGGACAACTCATGGGAACCGGTCAATAACGTTAATGCTCCTCGCTTGCTCCGTCAGTTTCATCAGAGGTACCCACACAAGCCTGGTCTGAGGTCATCCGGAGGTTGTCCTTAAGGGGGGAGTAATGTAAGGTTCTATGTATATATTCCTGAAACTCAGTTTGTTCGTCAGCCATTTTACTTTCTGTCTTGCTGCAGCTATCTTGCCCTCAGTCAAAATGGAGTTTCCAGCTTGCATGTTCCGCCCTGATTCTTTTTTACACAGTTGGCAATAGTCTTACAGCAGCCACAGAACTGAGACATCAGCTTGGCTTCAGAATCCATATGCTCAGGAACTGGCACTTGACTCCTGTAACGCTCTTGACTTGTACCCAGTATCCTGAAACGAGGAATCTTCTGAAGAGTGATGGAGCTCTGAATCCCTGTGCTCTTTCTGTTCTGCATAGACTTACGGTACTAACAGAGTAATAAGGATTATTCTGATTCAATGTGTCACAGTGTTTCAGCTGCAGCTTAGACTTCCTGAAGTCTCACTGATTTGTGTCTCAAACTGTGCTATTGCCTTGATGAGAAAGGCATAAGGATGACTCGAGTTTCATGCACGGCCGCAAACATATGAAGTCTAAACCTCATTTTGACTGAGGCAAGATGCTGCAGCAAGACAGAAGTACAATGGTGACGAACAAACTGAGTTTCAGGAATATATCTAGAACCTTACATCTCCCCCTTAAGGACACTCCGGATGACCTAGACCAGGCTTGTGTGGTACTCTGATGAAACTGAGGAGCAAGCGAGAGCTTAACGTATTGACGGTTCCTGAGTTGTCTCCATGGTAGCCTGCATTTAATCAGATATTGAATGATTTCTTCAACCTGGAATCTAAAATCTCCACCAAATCTTCCGACATGACTGCACTGTGGGCAGGAGAGGAACGTCAGGAAACTATTGTGTCGCAGCTTAGTAGGATACATGAAAGACAGGGTGGATTCTCATAGTTCTGGGCAGTTGAAGACGACAGCAACGGCACTTATAATTTTACTGATTTTATAGGGTCCAATGTACTTATGTCCCAACTTAGACGATGGAATCCTTAACTTAAGATTTCTGGTTGACAGCCAGACCAAGTCTCCTACCTTGAAAGCTGGTGCAGGTTTACGAAATTTATCTGCTGCTTTCTTGTACCTTTCTTGAGCCGATTCCAGATTTTCCTTTAGAAGATCCATATTCTTCTGTAAAGACGTGATTCTTTCAGCCACTGCTGGTAAAGGCGTTTCTATGGGAAATCGTGGTAGAATGTTAGGATGATAACCTAGATTAGAGTAAAAAGGAGACTGTTTAGTGGAGGCACTCTGAGAGTTGTTATACGAGAACTCAGCTAATGGAAGTAGATCCACCCAATCATCCTGTAGGTGGCAGATAAAGCAGCGGAGATACTGCTCCAGGGTTTGATTGGTTCGTTCGGTCTGTCCATTAGTCTGGGGATGAAAAGCAGAAGAAAGGTTTACTTTAATGTCCAATGCTGCACAGAAATTTTGCCAAAACCTAGAAGTGAATTGCACCCCTCGATCCGAAATAACCTCATCCGGTACTCCATGTAAGCGAAACACATCTTTAATCATCAAATCTGATGTCTGTTTTGCAGTGGGTAAGCCGACACAAGGGATAAAATGAGCTGCCTTTGTTAGACGGTCAACCACCACTAGAATGGTGTTCTTCCCCTGAGAGGTTGGTAACTCCACAATGAAGTCCATAGAAATGGATCCCCACGGGCGGGACGGGGTGGGAAGAGGCTGTAACAGACCAGTTGGTGAGGAGCGAGGTGTTTTGCATCTTGCACAGACCTCACATGAAGTGACATAATTCAAAACATCCTTCCTGCAAGTGGGCCACCAAAAGAAACGAGAAAGAAATTCCTGTGTCTTTAGAATTCCTCTATGCCCAGCTATCTTGGAATCGTGAATGAGTTGCAATACTCTCAATCTGACTGTTTCAGGAATATACAGGCGTTGTCCCTGAATCCACACACCATTCTTAAAGACAAGACTTACGTCCCTTGGGGGTTGTGCCAAAAAGGAATCCGCATGGTATGCTTCCTTGATGTCCTTAAGTAGGTCTTGATTATGAATTACTCCTAGGAATCTAGAGTCAGGAAGAATAGTCTTAGGAGGAGTAATTGGACGTGTCTCTGCTGAGTAAATCCTAGAGAGTGCATCAGCCTTTCCATTGCGCGATCCTGGTCTATAAGAGATGATAAAATTAAATTGGTTTAAGAAAAGATTCCAGCGAGCCTGGCGAGGAGTCAGGCACTTAGCCGACCTGATAAACTCAAGGTTACGATGGTCTGTCAGGACGACTATTTGCTGTGCAGCTCCCTGAAGAAGGTGTCTCCATTCTTTGAAGGCGGCAATAATGGCCAACAACTCTCTATTGCCCACATCGTAGTTCCTCTCAGCCGAAGACAACTGCTGGGAAAAGAAGGCACAGGGATGCAAGACATTCTTCTCACCTGTTCTCTGAGAGAGTATAGCTCCAACGGCACAGTCTGAAGCATCCACCTCTATTATGAAGGCAAGCTCGGGGTTGGGATGTACTAGGATAGGTGCAGTGGTAAATTTATCTTTTAGACGGGAAAATGCTTCCTGGGCTTGGGGAGTCCAGGAAAACCTAGACTCTTTCCGGGTAAGTTGAGTGATAGGTGACACTACCTCAGAGAAATTTCTAATGAAACGTCTATAGAAGTTGGCAAACCCGATGAAGCGCTGTACCTCCTTCACATTTCTAGGACTTGGCCAATCCTTGATGGCTTGGGTTTTGCTTCCATCCATACTAATTCCTTGTGTAGACAGTACATACCCCAGAAATTGAATTTCGGTCCTATGGAATTCACACTTTTCAAGTTTGATGTAAAGATGATTTTGTCTTAGACGTTCCAAGACCATTCTCACATGTCCATGATGTTCCTCTGTGGAGTTAGAAAAAATTAGAATATCATCCAAATAAATTACCACGAATGTATCTAGGAGATCCCTGAAGATGTCATTCACCAAGTGTTGGAAAGTGGCTGGGGCGGTACTCAGACCAAAAGGCATAACTAGATATTCAAAGTGTCCATAGCGTGACCTGAATGCAGTCTTCCATTCATCCCCAGGTCTAATACGGACTAAGTTATAGGCCCCACGAAGATCTAGTTTAGAAAAAATTTTGGCATGTCGCACTCTCTCCAATAACTCAGGGATTAAAGGCAATGGATAACGGTTTCTAATAGTAACCTTATTGAGTTCCCTATAGTCTACGCATGGTCTCAGAGATCCATCTTTCTTCTTTACAAAGAAGATGGGTGCACCTGCAGGAGATGAAGAGGGGCGTATGAAGCCCTTGGCTAGATTTTCATCTATGTAATCCTTTAAAGCCTTTAGCTCGGGCCCCGCCAGGGGGTAGATCTTACCAAAAGGTATCTCTGCTCCAGGCAATAATTCAATTGGACAATCATATGGACGGTGAGGAGGAAGCTGGTCAGCGTTCTTCTTGTCACATAAATCCACATAGTCCTGGTATACAGCTGGTAGTTCAGGGACTGACATGATTCCTTTAGGAACAGAGCAAGCTGAAACTTTTGGACTCATCTGTTTCTCTGGAAAGTGTAATTCCTTGGTCTCCCAGTTAATGGTAGGATTCTGAGCCTGCAGCCATGGTAGCCCTAGAATAATGGGAAAGTGGGGAGAAGAGATAAGCATAAAGGACAGTTTCTCTTGATGATCTTTACCCATAAGAACCCTCAAAGGCTCTGTTTCCTGATCCACTGGTCCAGAGGTCAGCAGGGAGCCATCCACAGTTTCCATCTGTACTGGAGTAGCCTTCTTCACTGAACGTATTCCCTGTTTCAGAGCAAAGGAGACATCCATAAAATTTCCACTTGCCCCTGAGTCGATCATAGCAGAGCTAGACACCCAAGCTGAGTCAACCCAGAGTTTGATGGAAAGAAAGCAATGAGAATTGTTTTTCTTACAACTCAGCTGGGACACCGCTGAGGAAACTTGAAAAATGGCAGCGTTTACACAGTCAACGTCCTCAGAGGTAACGGAGTTTAAGTCCGAGAAATCAAGATCTGTTGCTGCAGATCTCTCTGGAGCCTGAGGCTCGGACCTGACAGATCCCCTCTTGCAACACTCACAATGAATGAGTGCTGCAGTAGTCTTACGAGAACGGCTGGGGCAGTTTATAATGAAGTGCCCTGACTTACCACAATAGAAACATAGATTCTTCTTAAAACGATGTTCCTTGCGTGCATCACTAACCCGTCGTTGTAAAGAGTCTACCTGCATGGGTTCAGGTTCAGGTTCCCGTGTAATCCTACTCAAAGGTTCCTTAGCTGGAGAGGAAGGTAGGAAAAGGTTAGTACGATTGCTTTCGAACCATCTCTCTTGCCTGCGTTCAGTCAGACGAGTATAATACGGATGCAGTAGTTAATAAAGTCACCTAACGCAGTGGGAGGGTCGGCACGAGCAAGTTCATCCTTAATCAGTGGAGATAACCCCTTTCGAAAAATAGATTTTTTGGCGGAACTGTCCCAGGTGGTATCAAGGGCCCATCTCCTGAAATCCAAGGCATATTCAGCTACCGAGTGCTTACCTTGGCGCAAAGCTAACATGGCTGCTTCAGCTGTTGCACCTCGATTGGGGTCATCAAACACCTGCCCCATGGCTGAAATAAAATCATCAAGGTGATTCAAACAATCATCCTCAGTCTCAATCAGAGGGTTTGCCCACATTAAAGCCTTGTTGGTAAGCAACATAATTATAGTAAGCACCTTAGATCGTTCAGTGGGAAATTGTGAAGCATGTGCAGAAAAAAAAAGATTGCATTGATTAATAAATCCCCTGAATTTCTCACGTTCACCGCCAAAACGAAAAGGGGGCAACTTGGGAATCCCAGCACTCGGGGCTACGGCAGGAGCCTGGACTCGCCCTCTAGAACCTCAATCCTGGCTTCCAAATCCTGGGTAGTCTGTCCAACCACTTGCAAATTGTGATTATTGAGGTCCTGTAGATTTGTAAAACGGGTCTTTATATTCTGCAAATCTGCAAGGATATTATCAGTCACTCCGCAAAGTTCCTTTATGCGGGCCTCCATTTTCCAGATCTTTTAAGACAGGATTACTGGAAGAAGAGGAGAGAAAAAAAAAAACAATAGTGTTCACCTGTGGCAACACTGCAGAGAGAAAAAAAAATTAAGGGAACTGCTCACCTGGAATGGTTGTGAGAAGTCACAACCACTATCATCACAGAAAGTTTCAACCAGACATCTGATATCCAGAGTTACAGCAGACAAAAAAGAGAAAAGAAAGGAAAAAAAAAAAACAATAGTGTTTACCTGTGGTAACTAGAGTTGAGCGATACTTTCCGATATCCAAAAGTATCGGAATCGGAATGGTATCGCCGATAACATTAAAATATCCGCGATACCCGATACCGATACCGGAAGTCCCATGTAAGTCTATGGGAACAAAATATCGAAATTAAAAAAACCCCATTCTTGCCTTGTTGGTTAATTGTACATGAAGGAAAACAAGAAAGAGTAATGTAGAATGTATTGGGGAAGGTTGAGGAGACATTAAAGGCATAGATGTTAACCCAATCAAATGGAATAGCATAAATATTTTTTTTTTTAAAGATGTTCGGATTGACGAAGAAATTGACAATGTTGTTAACGTTTTTTATATTTTGGAAAATATGTATATTACACAACTTCCATGCTCTTCATCTTCACCTTTTTAACTTTTCACACACTTTCTCCTTCATAATCTTCTGCAGCATCATCTTTTTCATCAAATTATTCTTCATCTTCACCTTCTTTATCTTCTTCTTAAACTTCTTGCTATTCATCTTTGTTAACATTACTCATATTCTTCTTATTAACTATTATTCTTATTCATATTCTGCTTCATCTTCTTCATCATATTCTTATTTGTGACAGAGAATCCTGTACTTGTAATCTGTCAAAGTATGAATTTTTCATCCTTCCGTTCTTGCTGTCACAAAAGATTTAAATTACAACAGTATTTGTCCGTGTTCAGTTTAGCCTGCAGCAGCAGGCATTTTCCAGGGGCACCACGAGGAGGAACGGACTCACCCCCATACACTGCTTAGTCTTCTTCTGCTTAGAATTTAGAGCATATATTTTGCTCTTCATTTTGGTCTTATACTTCATGTTCTTCTGCTTTTAGATCTTCTGCTTATTGTTCTTGTGTCTCTTGTTCCGTATCTTGTATTTGTAGCACAATCTTGTACCAGCTGATGTTACTGGGACACGGTTACTAAGCAGGAGGTACCTGTGCTCCAAAGCACTACCAAGGACCAGCAGACGTTGCTGGAACTCGGATACCGAGATGGAGGCACCTAGGCCAAAGGCACTGTGGAGAACCAGCTGACGGTACTGGAACCCGGAGGGGCAGCAGAAGGAAAAGAGCCAATGGCACAACCGAGGACCAGCTGACGTTACTGGACCGGTTACTAAGCAGGAGGTACCTGTGCTCCAAAGCACTACCAAGGACCAGCAGACGTTGCTGGAACTCGGATACCGAGATGGAGGCACCTAGGCCAAAGGCACTGTGGAGAACCAGCTGACGGTACTGGAACCGGATGGGCAGCAGAAGGAAAAGAGCCAATGGCACAACGAGGACCAGCTGACGTTACTGGGACACGGTTACTAAGCAGGAGGTACCTGTGCTCCAAAGCACTACCAAGGACCAGCAGACGTTGCTGGAACTCGGATACCGAGATGGAGGCACCTAGGCCAAAGGCACTGCGGAGAACCAGCTGACGGTACTGGAACCGGAGGGCAGCAGAAGGAAAAGAGCCAATGGCACAACCGAGGACCAGCTGACGTTACTGAACCCCAGTAACACAGGAGCAAGTGTTGACTGTGCTAACAGCACTTCCGAGCAACAACTGGCGGTGTTGGAGCCCAGGGTCAAGGAGGATGTTTAAATACTAGATCAAGTAATTTCCTTGTTACCTGTCAATTTTAAATGTCTATACTTCAAACAAGAGAAAGATAACCTTTACTACCATAAGATGATGATTTCATTTAAACTAATATCTAGATAAATAAAGAATTGACAAACATAAACACATACATTAACATGTTGAACAGCAATGCAAACCACAAAATAAATTAGTTAAGGAATCTGCTATACGGTTGTACATAAAAGCATACAAGTATATATCTGAATCCATTAATGATGGATAAGTAACAGTATGTACACCATTTTTATTGTATAGACAATGAATGTCTGACTTCAAAACATCATCAGCATTACAAGTTATCTGTGATATTACTAAAATGTTCCATTTGCTGAATAATGTCACTAAATATTTTATACAAAATTATACAATTTCCATCATGTAATACTCATAATATGTGGCAATAATCATTTTTATTAACAAACATAACCTTTAAAAAGTGCATAGTGCATAGTGAAAATTGCTATTTATGGCTGACTGTCGACTTGGAAGCATGACAACAGATAGATAAGGTATATATAGATGAGACTGCATAGCCACAGATGGTGAATGGCGATGTAATACTGTACCTCAATAAAGTGTGCGTCACTACTACATAATTTTTTTATATAGCTTTATAAACAGGGTACATGGATGTATGCTTGTGCCTTTGTTTTGACGCACAGACTGCCTTCCTGCTGAGACGCATTGGGTAGTGAACAGTTGTGTGCAGTGTTCACTGCAGTCTCTGCGGAATAACCACACTTAGACCTTATAACTTTTCAGACTTTCTTTATCAATCTACCAAGATGAAGAAGGCAGGGAGTAAGGCACGTGGTCGTGGAGTTTCTTCAGGGAGAGGACGTGGGGATTCTGTGGCTGCTGCGGCCCCCAGTGACACAGCATCCACCAGTTTTCCCCGTGAGCGTTCCTTTATGCGCACTTTTGTAGGAGCTCGGAGTACCCCCCTGCAGCGGGAAGAACAAATTGAAGCCGTTGTTGTTTGGATGTCAGCCAATGCATCGACTTCAATTGCTTCCACCTCCTCTCAGGACCACAGCACTGTTGGGCAACCATCTGTCTCTTCACCGCCTGGCAAATTGCCCAGGCAGTCAGAGAGTTCTGTACAGGAGCCAGCTGAGTGTCTGCTTCTGTTCTCAGAATCTATTGGCTTGCAAACAGGGGCCCAGCCAAGCAGCATTCTGTAATGTGAAGAGAGGAGTATGCAGTGATGCGCAACAGCTGTGTCTCTCTGAATCTGAAGAGGCGGGTGAGACAGTGCCGATGGTCAGCACACCGCAGAACGCATCTGATGATGATGAGACCCAGGTGCCAGTTTCTGTTGAGCATGGTGCTGGCCAGACCACCCAACAGCAGGTGTTGGAAGAGGGTAGTGGAGATGATGAGGTCCAAGACCCAACATGGCATGAGGAACAGGAAGGTGGTGGGAGCAGCTCAGAGGAATAATAATAATATTTATTTATATAGCGCCATCATATTCCGCAGCGCTTTACAGTTTAGCAGTTTCAGAACACAAGTCATAAGTAACAACGTTAACAATACAATAATTTAAGCTAAATAAGTCGCCCCTGCTCGTGACAGCTTACAATGTACAATGAGATGGGGGAGATACAAAGTATAGGTGTTTATATACAATGGTGCATTTACAATGATGTTCCAGCCATCTTAAGGGACTGAGGGATGGAGATAGTGAATGGGCTAGAGACACACACACAGTTACACAGAATACATAGAATGACTTTGATTAGTGAATGTGATAGGCCGCTCTGAACAAATGTGTTTTGAGGGAGCGCCTGAAACCATGCAAATTGTGGATAGTCCTAATTTCTTGGGGTACAGCATTCCAGAGGATTGGCGTAGAGCAGGAGAAGTCTTGGAGTCGGGAGTGGGAGGTACGTATTAGTGCAGAGGTTAGTCGAAAGTCGTTTGCAGAGCGCAGCAGTCGGTTAGGCCGATAGATAGAAATGAGGGAGGAGATGTAGGAGGGGTGCTGCACTGTGGATAGCTTTGTGGCTGAGAACCAGTACTTTGGTTGAAAGCTGGGAGAGGCCTAGAGAAATGGTTAGTGATAGAAGGAAGATAGAGGAAGACATTGCCCCAACGGTACAAACAGGAGGGAGAGTTAGGCTGCAGACTCGGTTGCCTGTAGCCTCCAGTTTGGCACCTGTTCGGAGCAGTTGTCTTCCAAAAGTCAAAACGTGCGCTCCCAGGACTTGCACTGCGTGGTCCTTTTTTCACACACTTGCACATGATATTTGCTATGTGAAATGCAAGCTGTGTAATCAAAAATTAAAAATAGCTAAAAGTGTCAGTCACCTCAATACCACAAATATGTGGAAACATGTGCGGACAAAGCACGTAGTTGAGTTACAAAGACACACTGGAGATGTAGGCCAACCTACAGCAGCACCTACATCTTCAGGTTGTGTTGAAGCCTCTTCATCGAGCTCACACACAGCTGGTTCTGCTTCCTCACAGGATCGCCATGGAAGAACCTCGGCCACTGTTGTCCAGAGACAAACTGTTATTCCACACACAGCAGCAAGTTCCCTGTCATCCTCACACTCCCAGGCCACAAAACAGCCAGGTAGCACAGGCATGGGATAAAAGACGGCCATACTCCGCAAACCATGCACGAGCACAGGCTCTGAATGCTGGCATTGCAAAACTCCTGTCCCTTGAAATGCTGTGATTCAGGCTGGTGGAGACAGACAGTTTCCGTAACTGAATATCATTGTCAGTCCCACAATACAATGTGCCAAGCCGATTTCATTTCAGCAGGCAAGCCGTCCCTGGTCTGCAAAAGCATGTTGAGGGAAAAATTAAACATGCGCTACTAAAAGCCCTCAGTAGCAAGGTCCACCTGACCACCGATGCGTGGACCAGTACCCATTGTTATGATCTGCTACAACCAGTAAGGAAAGAAGGGAATTCTGTCCCTACAATACAACTAAGCTGAATCCCTACGATGTAACGGGGAACCTGATCCTGCGACCAGACCCGCTAAAGTCCTCATCTAGTGTGAACGAAGACCTATAGTTGCGAGGGAGTAATCCCTACAAGATCTAGGGACTGGGAGAAAAGGTGGACACCTCCTAACATAAATTGTAGCATGGATAATTAAACAGAAAAATAAATACTTTGTGATCCTAACATCAAGCAAAACTCACAGATTAAGGCACCTAAGCACCCGGCTAGCTTAACAGTAGATAATACAATGAAGTCAAGCAAAGCCAGAAGGGCGGAGCCAGACTAAATAGGGAAAAAAGGTCATGTGACCAGCAAACTGAAACAAAACCTAACAAGAGGGTTCTAACACCCATGGCCAGGGACAATACCTTTCCCTCACTGCCCATTGGGTCAATGTTGTGCAGCCGGGTACTGATCTTGCGAGTGGCGCTGTACGTGTTCTGCCAACTCCAAGGATTGCAGGAATCAAGTCTGTACACATTGATTCCTCCTCCTACTCCAGTTCCTCAGAATCATCGCTGCAGGAGCCGTCACGGTCTACCTCCACATGGACCCGTGAACGTTTACCTGTTGCGACCGATATGAGCACAGCCGTGTCCAAATGTCAACAGGCCGTCCTGAAATTAATTTCCATGGGGAATCTTAGCCACACAGCGCAGGAGCTCTGTAATGCCATAAAGCAGGAGAGCGACGTGTGGTTTTTGGAAGAGAATCTACAGGCAGGCTTGGTAGTGTGTGACAATGGCCGAAATCTGGTGTCAGCTCTGGGCCTTGGCAACCTCACTCACATACCATGTCTGTCATATGTGCTCAACTTGGTCGTGCAGAGTTTTTTGAGGGACTATCCGGATCTTGATGCACTGCTGCACAAGGTCCGCCTAGAGTGCGCTCACTTGCGACGTTCCAGCATGGCCAGATCGCTGATTGCAGCTCTGCAACGCAGATTTCACCTTCATGAACATCGCATCATATGTGACGTACCCACCAGGTGGAATTCCTCGTTACATATGTTGGAGCGGTTGTGTGAGCAGCAGCCAACAGTAATGGAGTATCAGCTGCATCAGGCGCAGTCAACTCGCAATTTGCGCCGTTCACACTTCACCACTACTGAGTGGGCCTCTATAATAAGAATAATAATATTATTTATTTATATAGCGCCATAATATTCCGCAGTGCTTTACAGTTTAACAGTTTCAAAACACAAGTCATAAGTAACAACGTTAACAATACAATAATTAAAGCAAAATCAGCCGCCCCTGCTGGTGAAAGCTTACAATCTACAATGAGGTGGGGGAGATACAAAGTACAGGTGTTTATATACAATGGTGTTTTTACAATGATGGTCCAGCCATTTTAAGGGAGTGAGGGATGCATGGAGATAGTGAATGGGCTACACACACAGAATTACACATAGAATGACTTTGATTAGTGAATGTGATAGGCCACTGTGAACAAATGTGTTTTGAGGGAGCGCCTGAAACCATCCAAATTGCGGATAGTCCTAATTTCTTGGGGTAGAGCATTCCAGAGGATTGGCGCAGCGCGGGAGAAGTCTTGGAGTTGGGAGTGGGAGGTACGGATTAGTGCAGAGGTTAGTCGAAGGTCGTTTGCAGAGTGCAGCAGTCGGTTAGGCCGATAAATATAAATAAGGGAGGAGATGTAGGGGGGTGCTGCGCTGTGGAGAGCTTTGTTGGTGAGAACCAGTAATTAGAATTGGATCCTATAATGAATGGGCAGCCACTGCCAGTGTAATGAGTGGCGAATAACTCTATGAAGGATATCTGCCACGTTTTGCGTGCGTTTGATGAGTCAACGCGGATGGCGAGTGCAGATGATGCACTAGTCAGCCTGACTGTCCCCTTATCTGCCTGCTTCAAAAAACACTGCAAGCACTAAGGCATGAGGTTTTGGAAGAGGTGGGAGGATGAGGAGTCACAAATTCCATCACCTTCTGGACAGTCAGCGCAACGTGGTTCCTCACAAAGGGCTGGAGGACTTTCAAAGTACCATGCTGTATCAACAATTGAACCTCCAGAGTCGCTGTCTATATTTTCATAACCATTACAAACTTTTAATGTATTTACAAAGCACATAATGTACATTTTTTGTCTATCCTTTTGTAATGCTATTGTGTTTCCATAAACTGATGTTACAGAATTATGATACAAAGTTTTTAAATTTTGAGTTTTAAATTTTGTAAATTTATATGTATTTGAAGGACTTTGTGAGGAGGATGAGGAGGAGTCAATGGAGGAGGAAGACATCGCTCCAGAGGGAGGTAGACAATGCTCTAGTCAGTATGTAGACCAAGGGTGGGGTGATGCACAGCAGGCAGAGATGACGCCTCTTGCAGGGGACAACGTTTCTTGGCCAGTTGGGAGTCTGCAGCACATGGTTGATTTCATGCTGCAGTGGCTGAGAAACGACCGCCGCATCGAACACATTCACACCACGTCTGATTATTGGGTGTACACCCTCCTAGACCCTCGCTACCGGGACAACTTACAAAGCCTCATCACACCGTTGAACCGGGAGTGTAAAATGCGGAAGTACCAAGACACACTGGTGCAATCCATAATGTTCTCCATTCCAGCCGAGAGCGCTGCTGCTACTGCTTTACAAAGCAGCTCTGTGCGTCGAGGCAGTGGAGACAGCTCTGCAACAAGAGGGAGCACAAGCAGCGCCTCTGCACAGGGCAAGAACAGTATGTTCCAAATGTGTCGAAGTTTTGTGGCAGCGCCACCAATGTCTACACCATCCGAGACGGCTCCAGTCAGCAGGAGGCAACATTTCCGTAAGATGGTGACAGACTACATGTCTTGCCCTCTCAGTGTACTCCCAGATGGCTCTTCCCCATTCAAGTTTTGTGTCTCTAAGCTGGATACATGGCCAGAGCTTAGCCAGTATGCATTGGAGGTGCTGGCTTGCCCTGCTGCCAGTGTATTATCGGAGCGCGTCTTTACTGCTGCAGGTGGTGTACTAACAGACCGTTGCATGCGACTATCCTCCGATAATGTAGAACGGCTTACTTTTCTGAAAATTAACTAGGCATGGATCTCGCCTGAATTTGCCTGTCCGGTTTCAGATTAACTAACTGGTTGGCAACGTTTTCCATGTCTCCTGTTATGTTCATCTTTCTACCACCTGAGCTATACTCCCTGGGCTACAACACTGCCAGTTGCTGCTCAGAAGTGTCGTGTCCACAGACCAATACACAAGCTATAGTGATAGTGGGGTTCAGTAACGCCTGCTGTTCCCCTGCTGCGTGTCTGACAAAAATTAATGCTGCTAACTCCAAATTAAAGTTCAAATTAAAGTTCAAACATCTCATACTAGGCCTCAGGCTACACCCTCCTTGACCCTGGCTCAGAAGTGTTGGATGCACAGATCAAAACAATCGATGATGTGTTTGTGGGGTTCAGTAACGCCTGCTGTTCCCCTGCTGTGTGTCCGGCAAAAATTACTGCTACCTAGCTACACATGTTGAAAAAAACATGACATGTTAAAGTGGCTAGTGCTACACATAGATATCAGGCTACACCCTTATTTCTAAGCTGTAAACAAGTGAAACGTCAAATTTAAAACCATTCAATGATTAGTGTTGGTAACAAATCTGTAACTAAATAATTGTGACATATTATGGCAGATATCCACATGTCTAACACAAATGCTAACACAAAAGCATACTTATGCTATAGGGTACTGATGGTGAACCTTCTCACTCCATAACTTTGACAAATCCAACTCACATCATGCCTCAAATGCTGCAATGTTGGAAGTGCATAATGTGGGTTGAACTTTGACAACAGCTGCAGTGCGAAGGTTATCCTTCTGTGTTCTTGGCTTTTAAATAAAAGCATACAAGTAAATATAATAATACATTGTTGATTAAGGACATGATGTACACCTGTAATATTGTGCAAACAATGGATGTAGGAGTATTCCTCTTCAACATTACTTATATTTGTGTCATTTGAAAAAATACATATTTTAGTTAAAAATTAAAAACCCATGTTCAGTAGCTGTGAAAGGCCCGTTTGTGTACTTCTATATTGTTTGCAACCAATGTATTGTATACGGATGGAAGCACGTCACTGTAATAGATTTGAATTATTTTAAATAGAATAAAGCAGCACCAATTTTAGAAAAATGACAAGGATGAGCCAGTGACAGACACTCAGCAGAGTACACGCAGCGGTGGTTGAAGAAGTAAATGGAGCGTGATCTGCATTTAAAAAAAAAAAAAAAAAAAAATACCTCACAGACTGCAGTGAACACTGAAACACAACTATTCACAATCTGTGAAAGGCTACTCCTTTGTCTACTTCTATAGTGTTTGCAACCAATGTATTGTATACGGATGGAAGCGCGTCACAGTAATAGATTAGATTTTTTTCAAATATAATGGAGAAGCACCAGTTGGAGAAAAATGAAAAGGATGAGCCACTGAGACACGCTCAGCAGAGTACAAGCAGCAGTGCTTGAACAAGTAACTGGAGCGTGATATGCACTCCAAAAATAAAAAACACAGACTGAAGTGAACACTGAAACACAACTGTCCACAATCTGTGAAAGGCTACTCCTTTGTCTACTTCTATAGTGTTTGCAACCAATGTATTGTATACGGATGGAAGCGCGTCACACTAATAGATTAGATTTTTTTCAAATATAATGGAGAAGCACCAATTGGAGAAAAATGAAAAGGATGAGCCACTGAGACACGCTCAGCAGAGGACAAGCAGCAGTGCTTGAACAAGTAACTGGAGCGTGATATGCACTCCAAAAATAAAAAACACAGACTGAAGTGAACACTGAAACACAACTGTCCACAATCTGTGAAAGGCTACTCCTTTGTCTACTTCTATAGTGTTTGCAACCAATGTATTGGATACGGATGGAAGCGCGTCACACTAATAGATTAGATTTTTTTCAAATATAATGGAGAAGCACCAATTGGAGAAAAATGAAAAGGATGAGCCACTGAGACACGCTCAGCAGAGTACAAGCAGCAGTGCTTGAACAAGTAACTGGAGCGTGATATGCACTCCAAAAATAAAAAACACAGACTGAAGTGAACACTGAAACACAACTGTCCACAATCTGTGAAAGGCTACTCCTTTGTCTACTTCTATAGTGTTTGCAACCAATGTATTGGATACGGATGGAAGCGCGTCACACTAATAGATTAGATTTTTTTCAAATATAATGGAGAAGCACCAATTGGAGAAAAATGAAAAGGATGAGCCACTGAGACACGCTCAGCAGAGTACAAGCAGCAGTGCTTGAACAAGTAACTGGAGCGTGATATGCACTCCAAAAATAAAAAACACAGACTGAAGTGAACACTGAAACACAACTGTCCACAATCTGTGAAAGGCTACTCCTTTGTCTACTTCTATAGTGTTTGCAACCAATGTATTGGATACGGATGGAAGCGCGTCACACTAATAGATTAGATTTTTTTCAAATATAATGGAGAAGCACCAATTGGAGAAAAATGAAAAGGATGAGCCACTGAGACACGCTCAGCAGAGTACAAGCAGCAGTGCTTGAACAAGTAACTGGAGCGTGATATGCACTCCAAAAATAAAAAACACAGACTGAAGTGAACACTGAAACACAACTGTCCACAATCTGTGAAAGGCTACTCCTTTGTCTACTTCTATAGTGTTTGCAACCAATGTATTGGATACGGATGGAAGCGCGTCACACTAATAGTTAAATTGCATGGAGCTGCAAGAATTACACTGAAGAAAAAAAAAAGAGTCTGTGAGTGACACGTGCAGATGCCTACAGACAGCGTTGGATGCAGAGCAAACTGCAGCGTCACCTGCACTCACACACACCTTGCAGAGCTGTTAAAACAACACTGCAGGCAAAAGGAAGCTTTACACAGCGGTTGGTGCTAGCCTGCCTACAGCACAGTACACTAAATCGCAATCTCTAACTGTCCCTCAGAGTCAGCAGAGTAGCGTTCTGTCCCTATCTGAATTCACAGCACAGTGACGCTAAAATGGCGGCGGCGCCTTTTATAGTGCATTCTGACATCATTTCAGCATCCAATCACAGCCATGCCATTAGTTAAGATGACCGCAGCATTACAGGATGTGCCCACACTTCGTAGGATTCCTCATTGGCTGACTAAAATCACATTGCCTCTCAAAGAATTATGGGAACTTCCGATTCCGGTATACGATATTGAAAAAGTATCGGAATTAAGTATCGGAATTCCGATAACGCGAATATCGGCCGATACCCGATACTTGCGGTATCGGAATGCTCAACACTAGTGGTAACACTGCAAAAAGAAAAAACTTAAGGGAATTGCTCACCTGGAATGGTTGTGAGAAGTCACAACCACTGTCATCACAGAAAGTACAACCGGACGTCTGATATCCACAGTACAGCAGACACAGCCTTCCAGACCCAGCAGACACTAACGTTTTGGCTTCAGAATCTTGTAATGTATGTAGTACAGTTCATATAGCGTCTTGTGCTTGGGTGCGATGAAAACACAGGAGTCACAGGTTTGATATAGAAAAGTCCTGTATTACTTCATACAAGTTGGCAGAAATAGTCACACAGTTTGCAGACACAGAAACAGGAGACACAGCAGGCCAGAGTAATCCAAGCTCAGCAATCACTCTCCAATACAGATTCAGGATCTTCTTCTCTGTTACCGTAAGTCCATGCAAACGTGGGTCTTTCAAAGAGCAGGGTTCAGAGTCCACAAGTGCTTCAGAGTTCCTCAGTAGGAATAGCTGGAGTACAAGGTCCAAGGCTTACAGGAGTCAAGTCACAGGTTCACTGCAGGCTAGATTCTGAAGCACTGATTGCTCAGCTGTGGCTGCTTAAGAAGCAAAGGAGAGAATCAGGGCGGGAACATGCAAGCTGGAAACTCCATTTTGACTGAGGGCAAGATAGCTGCAGCAAGACAGAAAGTAAAATGGCTGACGAACAAACTGAGTTTCAGGAATATATACATAGAACCTTACATCTGGGGAGTTTCCAGGCCATGGACCCAAAATCTCTAAGTTTTGTTCCCTGAGCCATTTAGTTATCACATTTGCTTTATGGCAAGGTGCTCCATCATGCTGGAAAAGGCATTGTTGATCGCCAAACTGCTCTTGGAGGGTTGGGAGTAGTTGCTCTTGGAGGACATTCTGTTACCATTCTTTATTCATGGCTGTGTTTTTAGGCAAGACTGTGAGAGAGCCGATTCCCTTGGCTGAGAAGCAACCCCACACATGAATGGTTTCAGGATGCTTAACAGTTGGCATGAGACAAGACTGGTGGTAGCGCTCACCTTGTCTTCTCCGAATGAGGCGTTTTCCTGATGTCCCAAACAATCAAAAAGGGGATTCATCAGAGAAAATAACTTTACCCCAGTCCTCAGCAGTCCACTGCCTGTACCTTTTGCAGAATATCAGTCTGTCCATGATGTTTTTTCTGGAGAGAAGTGGCTTCTTTGCTGCCCTCCTTGAGACCAGGCCTTGCTCCAAGAGTCTCCGCCTCACAGTGCATGCAGATGCACTCACACCTGCCTGCTGCCATTCCTGAGCAAGCTCTGCACTGCTGGTAGCCCAATCCCGCAGCTGAAACACTTTTAAGAGATGGTCCTGGCGCTTGCTGGTCTTTCTTGGGCACCCTGGAGCCTTTTTGGCAACAATGGAACCTCTCTCCTTGAAGTTCTTGATGATGCGATAGATTGTTGACTGAGGTGCAATCTTTCTAGCTGCGATACTCTTCCCTGTTAGGCCATTTTTGTGCATTGCAATGATGACTGCATGTGTTTCTTTAGAGATAACCATGGTTAACAGAAGAGAAACAATGATGCCAAGCACCAGCCTCCTTTTAATGTGTCCAGTGGTCTCATTCTTACTTAATCATGACAGATTGATCTCCAGCCATGTCCTCATCAAAACCCACACCTGTGTTAATGGAGCAATCACTGAAAAGAGGTTAGCTGGTCCTTTTAAGGCAGGGCTGCAATGATGTTGAAATGTGTTTTGGGGATAAAGTTCATTTTCTAGCCAAATATTGACTTTGCAAGTAATTGCTGTTAAGCTGATCACTCTTTATAACATTCTGGAGCATATGCAAATTGCCATTAGAAAAAGTGAAGCAGTAGACTTTGTAAAAATTAATATTTGTGTCATTCTCAAAACTTTTGGCCATGACTGTACAGAGGCTTTACAGTACCCGTGATTCAAGGTGCATCAATTTGCTGCAAATAAAATTTTGGGGAAAAATGTTAACAATGCTCTCAAATTTCGAATTTGAAAATATTTGCTCATGTCAATAAACATCCAGAAAATTGAGATTAGGGGACTGCCAGTATAGAGAATAGCTGAGGAACAAAATTAGATCAAGTTCAATGTTATTGTATTATTACAGAAATAATATTATATATTATTTTTATAATAATAATAATAATAATAAAAATTTGGAATTTTATCTGAAATTGGTCTTTGATGTCTCTACAATGGCAATGCCCTGATCTCTTTTCTAGATGCTCAATGTCTTCTTATAGTCTTTGGTACACTATTTCATCCAAGAGAGCAAACTGTAATTGGAGTCCCTAAATTTGTTACAGGAAAAAAAATGCCACTTTTTTAGCCAAATGGTAGAAGATCACCAGGATATTGAGGGGGAGTAACATCCACATTATTTAAGTCTCAATTAAAACAGCATACTTCAGCACTGCAATATCCCTATTTAAGGTTAGCAAAGATGGTGAAGTTAAGGCATACTTTCTGTTTGTCTACAGAGTACATACCATTGGGACATAAGAGAGTGGTGGAACTGGAAAGGAAACAGATTTATCAAGTAAGTTATGCATCTTTAGTTATTTTACAGTTCTGTAATATATTTCTCCTGCAAGAGCTGGACTGCACCAACAACTTCAAGGGCCACAAGGTGCAAGGATGCACAGCTGAATATTACAAGTCCCCAAATCAGGATATAAGATCAGTAAGCATCAATACAAATAAATGCAAGATGTGTATGGAGGCTCTAAGACAAAAAGGCACACCACATATCTGCCTGCAAAGAGAACTTGACGTCACCGCACAAAGACTGCCAGAAAAAGTCGAAGACTGCCGAGTGCAGTGAATACCACCGGCAGTTAATGAGCAGCCCCGGAAGCAGATGCGGCTATGAGACAGCGGGACGGGATGACGTGTCGCTGGACAGGTAAGTATAATTATAATGGCCCAGATCTGTAAAGTCCAAGCTCGGGGTTCGGACACAAATTCGCGTCATCTCTAGCCCCGAGCTCGAACTTTACAAAAAACGCGGGCGAACCTGCCGATCCCAGTCATCAAGTGGTTTGCCCATCACTACTTGTAAGCCAAAACCAGGAGTGGAACAATCAGAGAAAAAGTATGATAGAAACATTTCACCACTTCGGCATTTTTTCCCCACTCCTGGTTATGGCTTACAAATACTGATGTAAAATACTCACCTAATAATGAACGTGTGAATGTGGCCTTAGGCTGATACTTGTCATGGAGCATGGAGAATTTGAATTTGTTAAAACTCACTGTTATTGACCAGATACCACATGATATGCCTGATCGGTATAATAATCTAATAACAAGGGAGAGTTTCTGGATTTTTAAAGGGAATCTGTCACCCTAAATTGGCGGGATATTTAAATGATGGCAGTCAGGTCAGATGGGCGGTGTTTTGGGTACTTGCCTTAACATGTTGTTCGCCGCTGTCTCCATTATTTCTGGGAATTGTAGTCGTTGCCCTCCATATAACGCGGCTGCGCATTGCAATCTTGAATTGCGCACGAGCAGTATGCTCTGCCCGCAGATTGCAATGCGCAGGCGCGTTATATGGAGGGCAGCGACTACATTTCCCAGAAATAATGGAGACAGCGGCGAACAACATGTTAAGGCAAGTACCCAAAACACCGCCCATCTGACCTGACTGCCATCATTTAAATATCCCGCCAATTTAGGGTGACAGATTCCCTTTAAACTTGGTACACTGACCCCTGAGGGGTTAAACCTCACTATTGAAAAAGTCACGTAATGTTTGCATTTTGTATTTATTTATTTATTTATTTATTTATTTTTTATTTTTCCTTGTGTACATTGTTTTATGTCGTTTTTACGTTGGTTTTATTCAATTTATCTGTGTTTTTTTTGCTGTTTTCTTTTCTTTTTTGCAGTCATATTTGCATTTTTAATCATGTGGGTGTTCTGATTAATTGCCATTTAATTTTCATTTGCTGCTCCACCTTTATATAGCTTTCCTACTCCATTCTATATATAACTGCCACATGAGGAAGACGGAGCTATTCCGTTGAAATGCGTTGTGGATATCAATAAATGAAGACTTTTTAATATCAGCTGAATTGCGTCCCTCGCGCTCCTTATGACCGGATTGCTTTATCATCACTTACCTGTATGTCTGATCCTCTCTTGAGGTACCCGGCCGGAGCTGCAGCGGACAACCTTAATCTCATCTGCCTTTATCGCCAGCCTGGCGCTCCTTTGAAACCATCTATCTGAATTTGGTTGCAAAATTATTGTCTGGGTTAGATGCAGTTAAAAATTTGTAATTAGATCTACAGCTGGTGGCTAGTCTGCTGACTAGCAGACACTGCTACTAGGCCCAAAATTATTGTCCAGGCAAGATGCAGTTAAAAATTTGTAATTATATCTACAGCCGGTGGCTACTCCGCTGACTAGCAGACACTCAAGCTTTGGAGCAGACCTCTGATTCCCAGGCTATAGTATGATTAAACAGCTCTAGTCTTCACACTCAACCATCTGTTACCCCAAGCCATAGTGTATGTAGTTTCTTACGGTTAAAAGGGGGGTGGGGAAAGACACAACCCACCTGTAATTGACAATGCCAACGTCACGTAAAACACAGCAAGGGGACTCCAAAAAGAGTCTCCATTTTTTCCAAAAATTTGGGGCACAGACACCACTTAAGTAGCATCAATTGCCTCAGAGTTGCTTAAAATGGTTGGTGAGGTGATTTTACCAAATCCTCAAGCTTTTACTCTCTCCAGGATGACACAGGGGTAGAAAAGTCCTTGCGGATCCATGATTTCTTCATCTTTATGAACGTGAGTCTGTCTACATTCTCAGTGGACAGCCGTGTGCACTTATCTGTCAGACTCAGCACACCACCAGCAGCGCTGAACACACATTCAGAGAAACAAAAATTATTATTAATTTGAAAGCTGGTGGAGCTTAGTATAGATGGCCTATTAGAATGAGTACCACACACTGCTACAGGCCCAAAATTATTCTACAGGCAAGATGCAGCTAAAAATTAGTATTAATTTGAAAGCTGGTGGAGCTTAGTATAGATGGCCTATTAGAATGAGTACCACACTGCTACAGGCCCAAAATTATTCTACAGGCAAGATGCAGCTAAAAATTAGTATTACTTTGAAAACTGTTGGAGCTTAGTATAGATGGCCTATTAGAATGAGTACCACACACTGATACAGGCCCAAAATTACTCTACAGGCAAGATGCAGCTAAAAATTATTTTAATTTGAAAGCTGGTGGAGCTTAGTATAGATGGCCTATTAGAATGAGTACCACACACTGCTACAGGCCCAAAATTATTCTACAGGCAAGATGCAGCTAAAAATAATTATTAAGTGGAAGGCTGGTGGAGCTTAGTATAGATGGCCTATTAGAATGAGTACCACACACTGCTACAGACCCAAAATTATTCTACAGGCAAGATGCAGCTAAAAATAATTATTAATTTGAAAGTTGGTGGAGCTTAGTATAGATTGCCTATTAGAATGAGTACCACACACTGCTACAGGCCCAAAATTATTCTACAGGCAAGTGCAGCTAAAAATTAGTATTAATTTGAAGCTGGTGGAGCTCAGTATAGATGCCTTTTAGAATGAGTACCACACACTGCTAAATACCCAAAATTATTCTACAGGCAAGATGCAGCTAAAAATTAGTATTACTTTGAAAGCTGGTGGGCTTAGTATAGATGCCTAAAAGAATGAGTACCACACACTGCTACAGGCCCAAATTATTCTACAGGCAAGATGCAGCTAAAAATAATTATTAATTTGAAAGTTGGTGGAGCTTAGTATGATGGCCTATTAGAATGAGTACCACCACTGCTACAGGCCAAAATTATTCTACAGGCAAGATGCAGCTAAAAATAATTATTAATTTGAAAGCTGGTGGAGCTTAGTATAGATGGCCTATTAGAATGAGTAACACACACTGCTACAGGCCCAAAATTATTTTCCAGCCTAGATGCAGCTACAAATTATTAGCAATTTTAAAGCTTAAAACGTTTGGTGAGGTGATTTTACCAAATCCTCAAGCTTTTACTCTCCCCAGGATAACACAGGGGTAGAAAAGTCCTTGCGGATCTATGATTTCTTCATCTTTATGAACGTGAGTCTGTCTACATTCTCAGTGGACAGCCGCGTGCGCTTATCTGTCAGCACACCACCAGCAGCGCTGAACACACGTTCAGAGAGAACGCTGGCTGCGGGGCATGACAAGATCTCCAAGGCGTGAGTGGCGAGCTCCTGCCATTTATCCAGATTGGAAGCCCAAAAAGAGCAAGGGTCCAGTGACACAGTCATGGCTTCGGTGTTCAGTTGGAGATACTCCTGTACCATTGTCTCTAGGCGTTGACTATGTGTCTGACTTCTTGTCTCCTGTGGCCTTGCAAAGGATGGGCTAAAAAACTGGTGAAAGGATTCCGCAAAATTGCTGTGAACACCAGCAGATACTGTGTTTCTGTTACGGTTTGAGTGCTGAACACTCGACATTCCCATGGTTGGCAAGTTAGAACTGTGAGATTCACTACGTTCACCACTGGTGTTTTGTGGAAAAGCACATGTAAGATTCTGCAACAGTCTCTGCTGATACTCCTGCATGCGTGAATCCCTTTCTATGGCTGGAATTATTTAGGCAAATTTACTTTTGTACCGGGGATCTAACAGTGTGGCTACCCAGTAGTCAGGATTATTTCGAATTCTGACAATTTGAGGGTCATGTTGCAGGTAGTGCAGCAAGAAGGCACTCATGTGTCTTGCGCATCCGGGAGCACCAAGTCCCTGTTGTGTTGGTGGCGAGGTACGACTCATGCTTGCTTCCTCTGCCCTCTCCCCCCCAACCTCGCACAACAGAAATGTGATCAAGGTCTCCCTCATCTGATGAGTCTTCCATGCCCATCGCCAGTTCGTCATCCACTTCTTCCTGGGCTCCTGCACCTTCCTCACTAGTTTGGCTGCTACCATGCGCCCTGGTTAATCCATCTCCTCCACCCTCCCATGCCAGCCGCCTTGGTGCTGCCAACAGTCTGGACCTTGCAGATGTTAGCCCTTCCGCGTACAACTCCTCCTCCTCTACTTTCTCCACCTGCTCTTGTTCCACCACCTGACTCCGAATTCTGTTTAACATCTGCTCCAGCATGTAAATCTCCGGAATAGTTATGCTGATAATGGCATCGTAAGCACTAAACATCTTCGTGGCCATTTCAAAACTGTGCAGAAGGGTGCATAGGTCCCTGATCTGAGACCACTCCTCCAGCGTGATTTGCCCCACCTCTGGATCTCGTAGGCCCAGGCTATAATTCAGAACGTATAGCACCAGGGCTTGTCGGTGCTGCCACAGTCGCTACAACATGTGCAGAGTTGAATTCCACCGTGTTGGCACATCGCATTTTAGCCGGTGAAATGGCAGGCCCAACGACTTCTGTAGAGATGTAAGTCGCTGAGCTAAGGGATGCGAATGGCTGAAGTGAGCACACAGCGACTGTGCCCTCTGCAGAAGGCCATGTAGTCCGGGATAGAGGGCTAATAATTGCTGGACAACCAGGTTCAACACGTGAGCCATACAAGGCATGTGTGTGACATTGCCCCGGCGAAGGGCCGCACCCAGGTTTGCGGCATTGTCGCACATGGCCTTCCCTGGTTGCAGGTCCAGTGGAGACTGGTTCTCCAGAGCTGACCACAACTCCTCAGCTGTGTGACTCACATTTCCCAGACATTTCAACGTAAAAACCGCCTGATTACGTTGAGCCCTTCTGCCAGCATAGCAAGGAGGTGTGCTGCAGGATCCCTTCTGCGCAGTTAGAAAGCCCGTGGCATGACCAGACAGGCCTGGGTGCAGGTGGAGGACCGAGAGGAGGTTGAGGAGGCAGAAGCAGTGGAGGAACTTCGAGATAAAGAGGATTGACGCCCAACTCGTGGGGACGGCAAGACTTGGACAGCAGCCTCTTGTCCTGCTGTCACCATAGTTACCCAGTGCCCAGTCAGCGACATGTAACGCCCCTGTCCATGCCTACTCGTCCAAGTGTCTGTGGTGAAATGCACCCTGTCACACACTGAGTTTCTCAAAGAAGCGGTGATGTTGTGTGCGACATGCTGGTGGAGCGCAGGCACACCTTTCTTTGAGAAGCAGTGCCGACTGGGCATTTGGTACTGGGGCACTGCGACAGACATTAGGGCTCACAAATCCTCTGTGTCAACAAGGCAGAAAGGCAGCATTTCTGTAGCCAAGAGCCTGCAGAGGGTAAAATTCAACCTCTTAGCTTTCTCATGGCTAGGAGGAAATGGTCTTTTACTTGTCCACATCTGAGTGACCGAGGGCTGGCTGTTGTGCATAGACGGGGTTGAATAGGGTGTCCCCGGACAACTGACGGTCTGTGAGGAAGATGCAGGCGCAAAAGTTAGGTTGCCTTGATCCAAAGGTGGTGCTCTCGATGTCGGAGAGCGCTCAACACCAGCTGGTGTTTCCACTTCCACATGAACTGATGACCTGCCAATCTGACTGGCTGTTGCTGGTAATCAGGTGCCAGGTCTGAGTCTCAAAACAGGTCTGACTGCTGTCCCCCCAGTCACAGAGGATGAAGATGCCGCGGTCGCGGATGCACAAGATGGGGCAGACGGTGGTTGGGTCGGCCCGCTAGGCCGCATTGTAGCACAGTGAGCTTGCCACTGCAACTTATGCTTCATATCCATGTGACGGTTCATGCATGAAGTACTCAGACTATTGATTTTTTGGCCTCTACTTAGCTTTTGGTCACAAATGTTACAGATAACACGAGTTGGGTCATCCTTATCAATGTTAAAAAATGCCCAGGCTATGCAAGGCTTAGAACCCATGCGACCTGAAGAGCCATCTTGACTTGTGGTCAGAGGCAGAGTTGCGGTTGAGGATGCAGTTGGTGACGTGCTTCCAGTACTACTTCTCTGTCCAGGAAGGCGCACCCTGACCTCGTCGTCACTCGAATCCTCCTCCACCTCCTGTGCTGACCTCATCGACTGTCTGACTGTGGGTTGACAGTAAGTGGGATCTACAACCTTGTCATCATCACCCTGTGTGTTCTCACCCCCGTCGTCCTCAGAGCCAACCTTTTCCTGCCCTGACACAAAACTCAAGTTGTCGCTCACATCTGGTATTTGAGTCTCATCATCGTCTTCCTCATTGTCTCCACCAACAGAAGTTACAGTTTGGGAACGAGGGTCTACATTATGCTCAGAACTTCTTCATCTGGTCCTGGATCAGACTCATAAACATTCTGGGCATCAGTGCAGATCATTTCCTCATCTGGATTCACAGAAGCTGTGGAGACAACCTCTGATTCCCAGGCAATAGTATGAGTAAACAGCTCTGCAGACTCAACCATCTGTTCTACCCCATAATCAGACGGGCAGTTGGAGACTTTGGAGCTGTGAGGAAGCAAGTGCGATTGGGGTGACACCTCTGAGGACTGGAGTTTTTGTGTTGTTGAAGTTGAGGTGGAGAGGCGACTTAAAGGAGCACTTGATATCCGTTGAAGCATCTTATTTTTTTGTGCCTCGTCTGGAATTTGTAGCGATGGGTGTGCCCGTAAGAAAGGGATCGTACCACATTGTCCACTAAAAGAAGTAGACATCTTAGTTAGGCTGGAAGATGGTCTTTCTTCTGCAGATGTTACTGTTGCTTTAACACCTACCCCACAGACACAACATTTTTTTCCCTTCACAACACGCCTATTCCCCTTTCCACCTGCAGCAGGCCTTTTGCCACTCATTTTGGTGGTTACCTAATTGACAACTGTGGAGTTGTTTCCACAAAAAACGATGGCTGCAAAAAATTCTTAGTATTTGAACGCGGGTGGAGCTTTGTATAGATGGCCTAATACAATGAGTACCACAGACTGCTACTATGCACAAAATTATTGTACAAGCAACATGCAGATAGAATTTTTTTTGTTTTTTTAAAGCTGGTGGAGCTTTGTAGAGATGGCCTAATACAATGAGTACCACAGACTGCTACTATGCCCAAATTATTGTCCAAGCAACATGCAGATAGATTTTTTTTTTTTTTTAAGGCTGGTGGACCTTTGTAGAGATGGCCTAATACAATGAGTACCACAGACTGCTACTATGCCCAAATTGTTGTCCTAGCAACATGCAGATAGATTTTTTTTGTTTTTTAAGGCTGGTGGAGCTTTGTAGAGATGGCCTAATACAATTAGTACGACAGACTGCTACTATGCCCAAAATTATTGTCCAAGCAACATGCAGATAGAATTTTTTTTTGGTTTTTAAGGCTGGTGGAGCTTTGTAGAGATGGCCTAATACAATGAGTACCACAGACTGCTACTATGCCCAAAATTATTGTCCAAGCAACATGCAGATAGAATTTTTTTTGTTTTTTTAAGGCTGGTGGAGCTTTGTAGAGATGGCCTAATATAATGAGTACCACAGACTGCTACTATGCCCAAATTATTGTCCAAGCAACATGCAGATAGATTTTTTTTTTTAAGGCTGGTGGAGCTTTGTATAGATGGCCTAATACAATGAGTACCACAGACTGCTACTATGCCCAAATTATTGTCCAAGCAACATGCAGATAGATTTTTTTTTTTTTAAGGCTGGTGTAGCCTTGTAGAGATGGCCTAATACAATGAGTACCACAGACTGCTACTATGCCCAAATTATTGTCCAAGTAACATGCAGATAGATTATTTTTTTTAAGGCTGGTGGAGCTTTGTAGAGATGGCCTAATACAATTAGTACGACAGACTGCTACTATGCCCAAAATTATTGTCCAAGCAACATGCAGATAGAATTTTTTTTTGGTTTTTAAGGCTGGTGGAGCTTTGTAGAGATGGCCTAATACAATGAGTACCACAGACTGCTACTATGCCCAAATTATTGTCCAAGCAACATGCAGATAGATTTTTTTTTTTTTAAGGCTGGTGTAGCCTTGTAGAGATGGCCTAATACAATGAGTACCACAGACTGCTACTATGCCCAAATTATTGTCCAAGTAACATGCAGATAGATTATTTTTTTTAAGGCTGGTGGAGCTTTGTAGAGATGGCCTAATACAATGAGTACCACAGACTGCTACTATGCCCAAATTATTGTCCAAGCAACATGCAGATAGATTTTTTTTGTTTTTAAGGCTGGTGGAGCTTTGTAGAGACGGCCTAATACAATGAGTACCACAGACTGCTACTATGCCCAAAATTAGTGTCCAGGCAACATGCAGATATAATTTTTTTTTTTTTTTAAGGCTGGTGGAGCTTTGTATAGATGCCCTAATAGAATGAGTAGCACACACTGCTACTATGCACACAATTATTGAACAGGATAGATGCAGCGAATAATCAGGAGTGATTTGAACGCTGGTGTAGATGACAAAAAGTGATAGCAACTGCTGTAACCTAGCTCTGAAAAGGGCTGCAATTACAAATAGTCACTGTCCCAAGTTGACCTATCTGTCTATTTAAGAGTGAGCACAGACCTGCCTGCTAAAACTGCTAGGAACTGATGTATCGTAGCCCTCAAAAGGGCTGCAATTACGAACTAGTCCCTACTCCCTAAACCTTCCTCTCTATTTCTCAGCGATTTTGCTTGCAAGTCGCTGTTGCACAATGCACACACCATATAGAGCTAACAGCAGCAGTGCCGTCTTACACTGAGCTGCAGCACGGAGAAAATGGTGGCGAGGGGGGAAATGGATGGGTCTTATAGGGCAAGGACATGTGACATACACAGCCAATGACACATGCCCTTGCTTGTGTGATAAAAAGCACCTTGCTCCGTGTGAGCGCTGCTGATAGGCTGACAGACTGCACCGTCCACTGGAAATGCGGGAAAGAGAAAAAAATTTGGAGATCTTCATTATCTCTGCAGAGATCCATGCTACGCCCCTCCCCCCACCACGCTGGACACTCAAAATGTGTATTAACAGTGATTCTCAGCATAACTGTTAAAAATCCAGTGACGATTTAGGTGCACGAACAGTTATCGAACATAATCTCGAACAGCCGGATTTTTTCCAAATCGTTCGGGTTCGTCGAACACCGCCCAAAACAGCTCAAATTTGAAATTGGCGAACAGTTCTAGTCGAACACTGCTCATCTCTAGCAGGGACATGCATTCGTATGTGCTTGTGTACGAATGTGTCATTTCGCGGTGTGCAGCGAACGCAATTGTTGCATTTTTTTGAAGTGTCAAAAATCTGTCAAATATGCGCAGTCATGCGCATGTGTATGAGTGTGTCAAAACAATGCATTACTGTCTATGGGAACACATTGGTACGCAAGGACATGCGCATGGATGCGTTTGATGCACATGCGGACTTCAGACTGAGCATGTCCAAGAACAGATTACAGCACCTGGAAATATCGAACACATGTACATAAATAATGCAAATGCATGCCAAAACGCATGCAAACGCATGCACACGCAGCGTGTTTTTTTTGTGTCATGTTTAAGCTGATGCGGAAAAAAAATGCTGCGTTAGCATGCATTTTGGCATGCATTTGCGCATGCAGATGATATGCTGCGCACACAAACGCTAATTATACAAACGAAAAAACTGCGATCAAAAAAATTCCCAAAGAATCCATAAAAGGTACAAAATATTTTATTAAAGATTATCAGGATATGAGGTAAAAAATGGGACAGGGGTCAATACCAAAATACACATGAAGATGAGGGGCACACAGAGTGGGAAAAGGGGATAAACACAGTAAACATGATCTTTAATTGACATATGGCACAATTGCATCATACATCATGTTGATATGAATAATACATCAAAACAGCGTATGTGTCATACACAAATATCCTAATGCAGGTAGCAGGATGAAATGTAATAGACAGAAAATATATATATATCTGCATATAACCTACATAACAACAGAGTATGTGTCCACTCCCAAAAGTCCTATATAGTATAAATAGCAGGACGCAATATGATACGCTAAATAATTACCTGCAAATACCAGATAAGTGGACCTCCACTGCGTGCCCTCCCCACAAACGCTAATGTGAACCTAGCCTAAGACAGTCTGTATTAAGCAGTGAAATTTTTCCCCTTAACCCAAATTAAGAATGTCAGCAAACCTCTATAACCAAAAAAAATTCCAATGTTCTAATTAGAGGAAACACTGGACATTAATCTAGGTCCTTTATCCTCCTTGGTGAATCAGTTCCCAAATAAAACTCACATTTACAGCCCTGGCAAAAAATTAAGAGACCCTTGCAAAATTTTCAGTTTGTCTGATTTTTCTCTTTATAGGTATATTTTTGAGTAAAATGTAAATTGCTCTTTTATTCAATAAACTACTGACAATATGTCTCCAAATTTCCAAGCAATACATTTTGAATTTATTTTCAGAAAATGAGAAATGGTCAAAATAACAAAAAAATGCACTGCTTGCAGACCTCAAATAATGCTAAGAAAACAAGTTCATAATCATTTAGAAACAACAATGCTAATGCTTTAACTCAGGAAGAGTTCAGAAATCAATATTTTGTGGAATACCCATCATTTTTAATCACAGCTTTCATGTGTCTTGGCATGCTTTCCACCAGTCTTTCACACTGCTTTTGGGTGACCTTATGCCACTACTGATACAAAAATTTAAGCAGTTTTTCTTTGTTTGATGGCTTGTGACTATCCATCTTCCTCTTGATTACATTACAGAGGTTTTCAATGGGGTTCAGGTCTGGAGATTGGGCTGGCCATGACAGTGATTTGATGTGGTGGTCCTTCATCCACACATTGATTGATCTAGCTGTGTGGCATGGCGCATTGTCCTGCTGGAAAAACCAGTCCTCAGAGTTGAAGAACATTGCCTGAGCAGAAGGAATCAACTGTTTTTCCAGGATAATCTTGTTTGCGGCTTGATTCATACGTCGTTCGCAAAGATTAACCTGCCCAATTCAAGCTTTGCTGAAGCATCCCCAGATCATCACCGATCCTCCACCCAGTTTCATAGTGGGTGCAAGACACTGTGGCTTATATGCCTCTCCAAGTCTCCGTTTAACCATAAGACGACCAGGTGTTAGGCATAGCTGAAAATTAGAATTATCAGAGAAGATTACCTTACTCCAGTCCTCTATGGTCCATTGCTTATGGTCTTTGGCAAACTTCAGCCTGGCTCTCCTTTGCTTCTCTTTGATGAAAGTCTTTTTTCTAGCTTTACATGACTTGAGCCCTACCTCTAGGAGCCTGTTATGAACTGTTCTTGACATGCACTTCACCCCAGCTGCCATTTGCCATTCCTTTTGTAGGTCACTTGATGTCATCCTGTGGTTGCTGAGTGACATTTGAATAAGATGACGGTCATCCCGGTCAATGGAGGGTCGTTTTCGTCCTCTACCGGTCTGTAGCTTTGTTGTCCCCAATGTCTGCTGCTTGACCTTGTTGTAATGGACTGCCGTCTTAGAAATTTTAAGGATGGAGGCAACATGACGCTCACTGTATCCCTCTGCTAGTAAAGCCAGAATTGAGGCCTTCTTTTCCTCGCTCAAGACTTTTCTTTTCAACTCCTTTGGCATGGTTAAAAGTTATTTTTTCATTCCTATTACTATTGGGATATTACTAGCACTTGTTTTGACATCCAGCTTGTCCTATTGCAAGAGGATTATGAACACAATAGCAGTGTTTTTTATACTTTCCTTCGTTAAATAAGATTTGGTTCAGGTGATCACCTAATCAGAAGCACATTAAGTAGAGTGAGGTGTACTCTGGTTGGAATTCCACTGACACTGGAATGGAATGGCTGTCAGACATGTAGAGAAGCTGATTTTTATAAAACTGTGCAGTGGTCTCTTATTTTTTGCAAGAGCTGTATATCTAAAATATGCCTCCACTTTTGGTAGAAGATTGAAAAGGAGCAGTTGGAATTTTATAAAATGAATGGAGTTTTCCTTTTTTAATGTTTAATATATCATCCTTATTGAAGATCTGTAGACACTTTACAAATGCAAAGAAAGATGTTAGATTTGACACATTGCCTAATTTATTAAAATTATTTACTCTAAATAATACAGATAATAGACAACTTTCAGCATGTTAGAATAATTTGATTCCATTAGCCTACTTATAACTGGTACAGGTATGTCCTAAAATGCCCTGCATTGTCCAAAAATGGCTTAGGTCCATAATAAATTAGGTACAATCTCTTCAGCAATGTTTCTTTGATGCATCTTCCTTTAAAGGGAATCTGTTGGCATGTTTTCAATCTCTCACCCCGCCCCATTTTTTTTACAGTGGGTGAAATAAATATTTGATCCCTTGCTGATTTTGTAAGTTTGCCCACTGACAAAGACACGAACAGTCTATAATTTTAAGGGTAAGTTAATTTTAACATTGAGAGATTGAATATCAAAAATAAAATCCAGATAATCACATTGCATAAATTATATAAATTTATTTGCATTTTGCAGTGAGAAATATTTATTTGATCCCCTACCAACCATTAAGAGTTCTGGCTCCTACAGACCAGTTAGACGCTCCTAATCAACTCATTAACTGCATTACAGACAGCTGTCTTACATAGTCACCTTTATAAAAAAAACTCCTGTCCACATTCTCAATTAATAATTCAGACTCTAACCTCTACAACATGGGCAAGACCAAAAAGCTTTATAATGATGTCAGGGACAAGATCATAGATCAATGTTAAAATTAACCTCCCTTAAAATTATAGACTATTCATGTCTTTGTCAGTGGGCAAACTTACAAAATCAGCAAGTGATCAAATACTTATTTCCCCCTCTGTATGTTGGCTGTCAATCTTCAATGCACGTTAGACCATGAGGTTCTTCACATATCAGACAAAAACATTCTTGTGTTGTAAAAGAATAGATTAATATAAAGAGGGCTAAATTGAGATAGGTAAATATGAAATATAAAGAATCACATATAAAAATATTCATTACTATGAAGGCATAATTCCTAACCTTTAACCCCTTTCTGACATGCGCCATACATATACTGCTTTGCGGGAGCTGAATTTCCGCGAACTGCAGTACAGGTTCGGTGCACCGATCGTGCGGCCTCACACTCAATGCTGCAGCGATTGGGTGCGGGTGTCAGCTCTGTGTCAGAGCTGACACCCTGCAGCAACACCCACGATCAGTGCTAGCACCCACTGTGGGCATTTAATCCGTCTGATGCCGCTGTCACTAGTGACAGCGACATCGAGGAGATCACACACAGTGAGGGGGCTCCCTGAGTTCTCCTATCAGAACAACGCAATGTGATCACGTTGTTCTGATGATCTCCATGGAGACCTCCGGCCCCAAGATGGCTGCTGGGTCCTTCAGGTGGCTTGTAAGCGCCTGCTGAAAGCAGGACCCGACATGCCTCCTTCCCTGCCTTTCAGATGCTGATGTGATCTGATACTATACAGTGATGTCTCATCCTGGGAAAATGTATAAAAGTTTAAAAAAAATTCAAAAGTGTAAAAATATTTTTTTAAAAATCCCCAAATACATAATGAAAAAAAGAAATAAATATTTTTCCAATAAATACATTTATGCAAAAAAAAAGCAGAAAAAGTACACATATTTGGTATTGCTGCATCTGTAATGAC
>JARQOD010000005.1:160346666-160400734 GCA_033576555.1 Oophaga sylvatica | reverse complement strand
TGGCCAACAGCTACGTATAAAAAGGGAGGCTTTCCGTCAGCTTAATACCGTCGTTACAAAACTTTTTAAAATTCCCCTTTCGGTTTACTCAACAACTTATGCAATTTTTAAAAAACCCCCACTAAACAAAATTATCCCCAAGGACTTTCCTGGCTTTAGGGGTAATGACCAACCTTTTGTCCCCTGTATCTCCTTCAAAAAAAAAAAAAAAAATGCTTCTACCCCCCCTGGAGCCCAAATTATTTCTGGGGGGGGGGAACTTCCGGGAGAATTGAATAAATGGATTGTTTTTCCACTCCAACCCTCATGAAATGCCTTCCTTCCTAGAGATAGGGGTGGCTCTTTGTAAGGTCGACGGTTTGTGTTTAGATGAGGGTTCTTTTTTAGTTTCAGCGACATCGAATCTTTATACACCTATTAGACAACCAGGAGGGTTTTTATCTGCGGTTCGTTTCTTTTTGGAAACTTTTCCTTATCCTTTGGGGTGTAAAACGACTTCTGCGGAATCTCGAGTTCACACTACCCAACTTTTTTGTGTTTAAAGGGGCCTTCTACCTACACTCCGGGGTACAGTAGGGGGGCCCCCTTTTGCGCCCTCCTTGCTTGTTTTTCCTGGGGCTGGGGAGGGGGCCCTTCTCCGCTGGATGAACAGGGATTGGGACAGGGTCCCTTTTAGGCCCCGGTAATCGCGATATCTTCTTCATCTGGCAGGGCACATCTTCGACCTTCAGCGCTCATACCCCTACTGAAAACAATGATTTCAAAATCCGCCTGACTTTACTTTTAAACTGACACCATTACTTTTTTGTGTCACCATTAGAATTTATTTGGTGGTGACATCCCAAAAATATCTTAGAAAAGGCACGGCAACTAACACTTTACTTCACGCCTCCTCATGTCACCCTCCTCATTTGATTAAAGCTATACCAATTGGCCAATTTTTTCGACTACGTCGTATATGTTCAACTGACGTTGGATTTCGAAAGACGAGCTGGAGAATTACGTGAGCGATTTTTGTCACGTGGCTATAGCAGACATAGTATAAAAAGGGCATATTGAAGGCCAAAAATTCCTCACGCAATGACCTCCTGTTGGCAATTCCTCGAGAGTTAAATTAATGAGAAATTTCGATTCACACTTCTTATAATTTACAGTCCGGGAGAATTCGTTCTGCGCTTGAGGAGGCATGGCCTATTCTTATGGTGGACTCTATCTTGGGTAAAATTTTACCAAAAAGACCCCTTATTACGTTCAGAAGGGCTAAAAACCTCCGGGATCATCTTTCACATAGCCATTATGACAAACAAAAAGGAACCACCTTTTTGGATGCCATCCCAATTCGGGGTGGTTGTGTTCCGTGTGGGAGGTGCGTGGCATGTACCAATGTTAATCGCTGCAATTCCTTTACAAATTCTGATGGTAGCAGGAATTTTAAAATCAAACAGCGAATTACCTGCACAACCAGATATATCATCTATTATGCTACGTGTCCATGCGGACTGATTTATGTCGGTATGACTACCAGACAGTTCAAAGTACGCATTAGAGAACATGTTTTGGGGATTGCAGCTGCTGCTACACACACGGATCCCTCCACCCTGACGACAATTCCTCGTCATTTTATATCGTTTCACAATTGTGACGGTACTCTGTTCAGATTTAGGGGAATTGATGTTCTCAACATTAATATTAGGGGTGGTAATTTGTCCAAAAGGTTGGGTCAAATGGAAACACGCTGGATCTGGACATTAAAAATAGTCCATCCCATGGGATTAAATGAGAATAATTCCTTTGTTCCTTTTTTGGGTTAATATATTCTGCTATGTTACATTGCCATTTTCAGCAGTATCATCACTGTCTTTTAGTGTTTTTTTTAATTTGTTTTTTATCTTTCTAGGATTTAATAAAGTGGCATATACATGGATGTTGTACCCTTCACTTTTTCCGGATGTGGCGTAGTTTCCGGCTCCTTCTTGGCATATTTGAACTTATGCGGACTATTGGACACATTATGACACTATATGATATTAGTATCATATTCATATACCTCATTTCTCATTTCATTATCATTTTTTCATATTATTGTTTATTTATATTATTTTTTCTTTATTATTTTTTATTATTTATTTTTTCTTTACTTTTTTTGTCCATTATCATAATTTGTTTAATTTTTATTTTTGTCTGCATATCCTTGTCTGCATATATGTAGTATGTTGATTATTTATTATACTTATTATTATGCATATTATTATGATTATTTTTGTTATTTTTGTCATTCTTTATCATTGTTTATTCATTTATATTTTGTTACATTTATCATTATTTTGTTGTATTATTTATACAAATGTTGCAATTTGATTATTTGTACCAGTGTTCTATATTGGGTCCGGTACACTATTGTGGCAAAGGCGTCTTTTTCAGCGTCTTTTCATATCATCTGCTTCCCACTATTCCAACTACTCATGCGCCGCACTTGTGAGCTGTTGTTGCGTCGCGCTTGCCATATATGGCTATGTCCGATCATGTGGGGCCCCACGTGCTCTTGACTGATGCCGTTGTGGCAGCGTGCGCACTGCTAGGTTCATATGTGCGGTGTTTCGCGCATGCGCCATGTGTCCGGTTTTACTTCCGGGTTCTTGTATATAAAATCACTCACATTACTCCGTCCAACCACGCCCCCTGAGGAAGGAGTTCATTCTCCGAAACGTGCGTCAGGGGTCAGCTGTGGATCACCCTGCAAGGTTCCCTGTTCACCCATTGCGGTATGTTTACTTTGCGCTCTATTTATGGGCTTAGTTCATGTTGTTAGGTGGTTTTCCACCGTTGCTTATATGGGTAACTTGTGTAAGCGGTTATTATGATATACAGGTCCTTCTCAAAAATTAGCATATAGTGCTAAATTTCATTATTTTCCATAATGTAATGATTACAATTAAACTTTCATATATTTTAGATTCATTACACACCAACTGAAATTTGTCAGGTCTTTTATTGTTTTAATACTGATGATTTTGGCATACAACTCCTGATAACCCAAAAAACCTGTCTCAAAAAATTAGCATATCAAGAAAAGGTTCTCTAAACGACCTATTACCCTAATCTTCTGAATCAACTAATTAACTCTAAACACATGCAAAAGATTCCTGAGGCTTTTAAAAACTCCCTGCCTGGTTCATTACTCAAAACCCCCATCATGGGTAAGACTAGCGACCTGACTGATGTCAAGAAGGCCATCATTGACACCCTCAAGCAAGAGGGTAAGACCCAGAAAGAAATTTCTCAACAAATAGGCTGTTCCCAGAGTGCTGCATCAAGGCACCTCAATGGGAAGTCTGTTGGAAGGAAACAATGTGGCAGAAAACGCTGTACAACGAGAAGAGGTGACCGGACCCTGAGGAAGATTGTGGAGAAGGACCGATTCCAGACCTTGGGGGACCTGAGGAAGCAGTAGACTGAGTCTGGTGTAGAAACATCCAGAGCCACCGTGCACAGGCGTGTGCAGGAAATGGGCTACAGGTGCCGCATTCCCCAGGTAAAGCCACTTTTGAACCATAAACAGCGGCAGAAGCGCCTGACCTGGGCTACAGAGAAGCAGCACTGGACTGTTGCTAAGTGGTCCCAAGTGCTTTTTTCTGATGAAAGCAAATTTTGCATGTCATTCGGAAATCAAGGTGCCAGAGTCTGGAGGAAGACTGGGGAGAAGGAAATGCCAAAATGCCTGAAGTCCAGTGTCAAGTACCCACAGTCAGTGATGGTGTGGGGTGCCATGTCAGCTGCTGGTGTTGGTCCACTGTGTTTCATCAAGGGCAGGGTCAATGCAGCTAGCTATCAGGAGATTTTGGAGCACTTCATGCTTCCATCGGCTGAAATGCTTTATGGAGATGAAGATTTTATTTTTCAGCACGACCTGGCACCTGCTCACAGTGCCAAAACCACTGGTAAATGGTTTACTGACCATGGTATAACTGTGCTCAATTGGCCTGCCAACTCTCCTGACCTGAACCCCATAGAGAATCTGTGGGATATTGTGAAGAGAAAGTTGAGAGACGCAAGACCCAACACTCTGGATGAGCTTAAGGCCGCTATCGAAGCATCCTGGGCCTCCATAACACCTCAGCAGTGTCACAGGTTGATTGCCTCCATGCCACGTCGCATTGAAGCAGTCATTTCTGCAAAAGGATTCCCGACCAAGTATTGAGTGCATAACTGAACTTTATTATTTGATGGTTTTTTTGTTTGTTTTTAAAAAACACTTTTATTTTATTGGACGGTTGAAATATGTTAATTTTTTGAGACAGGTTTTTTGGGTTATCAGGAGTTGTATGCCAAAATCATCAGTATTAAAACAATAAAAGACCTGACAAATTTCAGTTGGTGTGTAATGAATCTAAAATATATGAAAGTTTAATTGTAATCATTACATTATGGAAAATAATGAAATTTAGCACTATATGCTAATTTTTTGAGAAGGACCTGTACATACCTGTTGTGCACCAGTCATTCAGCTTCATTATTGCTGTCAGTCCCTTCCCCTATAGACACTGTTGGCTAAGCAGGGTTTTATATGGGTGACTGTCTCAAGCGGCTAATATGATATACGTACCTGCTGTGCACCAGCTATTCAGCTCTACTATTGCTGCTAGGTCCTTCCCTTATATACAACAGGGTAACTGCAGGGCTCCATAGCTCTTTTGTGATTTTGCTCCTGTATATTATGGCAATATGTTTCCCTGCTTCTACCTATCACTTGTTTAAATTCTTTTTTATTACATACGTGTATTAATAAAATATTTTTGCATCAAACATTTGATCAGTTGACTGCTTTGTGGTGTGGTGGTATTTGTCCTTTCAAAGTCCTTGAGCATGTAAATCCAGTACTATATCGCCTTCCGCCGCACCTGAGTGTTACTGACACCTTTCACGTCTCCCTCTTGAAACCCGTTCACATGTCTCAGTTTTCTGAGTCTTCTGGGAATTCGGTTACGCCTTCGGATGATTTTGAGGTGAACGCTATTGTTGGTGCCAAGGTGGTGCGTGGCAAAAATTATTTTTGGTAAATTTTAAAGGTCATGGGCCGGAGGATAGGACCTGGGAGCCGGTTGAGCACATTCGTGCCCCCCCAGCTTATTGCGGCCTTCGAGTGTGGCAAAGCTCACAGGGGGGGCACTAGGAGGGAGATAATATTAGGCGCCGGGATTCTCACTCTGCACAGGATGAATCTCAAGCCTTGTCTTTTCCTGCGGTCTCCCATTCAGTCTCGACCACAGTAGATGCTGCTCAGCAAAGACGTCGGTCTCAGCGTCTTGCTCAGACTCGGGCTGTGCGTGTTGTTACCGCTGTCTCTCCAGGTTCAGCTATAGTAACTAACAATAGATAGCGGCAAGCAGTCATTCCTAAGGCTAAGTCCAGGATTTGCTCTACTGAGCATGCTCGTGAGATTGCGACCTCTCATTGGTGGTCGGTCGTCAGCTGCTCAGATCCTGTGCCGGCTCCGGATTGGCCCGCGAGCAAGGTCCTGTCTGACTGGACTTAGGTGCAATCTATAAAAGGATCTTTGGGGCAGCCCGTCGGTGTGCTAAGATCACTTGTTTTGCTGTGTGTGTTGGTGGGACAATTACCACCCTGTATGCATGTGTGCTGCAACCGGCACTTCGATTTTGGTTCTCGTCAGGCAGTGTAGGGTGGGAACTCCCGCTTGAGCTTAGCACCTGCAGCGGGCGACGGCATCGCATGTGCGTGTTTCACAGACTGTGTGACAGGGCAGGCTCAATCACAAGCATAGTGGGGGTGAGTTATAAGGACCCCAACTAGCATCTACCTGCTGCATCCCTGTGACATTTAACAGGATACAACGTTCAGTGTTCTATTTTATGTTCTGCCGCTCTGTGAAGCAAAAGAGCTTGCCATTTAGCCTTAGTTCACACCGGGTGGCGTTTAACCCCGTGAGAAATCAGGATTGCTTTCCGCAAGCATCCCCCATTGTACACTAGCTGCGGTACCTCCATCTCTGCACGGTGGACACCAGGTCACGATCGCACCTTCCTCTAATTTATTTTCGGTGCGATCTGCAGACCCTAAAAAATTGCACAACAAATTTTGGGGTCCATTTTCTCCTGTTACCCTTGTGAAAATACAAAATTTGGGGCTAAAAACATTTTTGTAGGAAAAATGGAATTTTATTATTTTCACAGCTCAACATAATAAACTTCTTTGAAGTACCTGGGGGTTCAAGGTGCTCACCACACATCTAGATAAGTTTTGTAGGGGTGTAGTTTCCAAAATCGTGTCTCTTGTGGGGGGTTTCCATTGTTTAGGCACATCAGGGGCTCTCCAAACGTGACATGGCACCCCCTAATTATTCCAGCAAATTTTACACTCAGAGAGTCAAATGGCGCTCCTTCCCTTCCAAGCCCTGTCGTGCGCCCAAACCGTGGTTTTCCCCAACAATATGGGGTATCAGCATGCTGAGGAGAAATTGCAAAACAAATTGTATGGTGCAATTTCTACAGTTACCCTTCTGAAAATGCAAAGTTTGGCACTAAACATCATTTTTGTGGGAAAGATGTGAGTTTTTTTATTTTCATGGCTCAACATTATAAACTTCTGGGGTTTCAAGATGCTCAATACACATCTAGATAAGTTCCCTGAGAGGTCTAGTTTCCAAAATGGTGTCACTTGTGTGTGGTTTCCACTGCTTAGGCACATCAGGGGCTCTCCAAATACAACATGACATCCGCTAATTATTCCAGCAAATTTTACATTCAAAAAGTCAAATGGCGCTCCTTCCCTTCTGAGGCCTATCGTGCTCCCAAACAGTGTTTTTTCCCCACATATGGAGTATTGGCATACTCAGTAGAAATTACACAACAAATTATATGGTTCCATTTCTCCAGTTAACCTTATGAAAATAAAAAAATTGGTTCTAAAGAAAAATTTTTGTGAAAAAAGTTGTTTATTTTTTCACTTCACATTTCATAAATTCCTGTGAAGCACTTGAAGGGTTAATAAACTTCTTGAATGTGGTTTTGAGTACCTTGAGGGGTGCAGTTTTTTGAATGGTGTCATTTTTGTCATCTTTGTCATACAGGTCCCCAAAGTCACTTCAAACGTGACGTGGTCCTAAAAAAAAATGGTTTTGTAAATTTTGTTGGAAAAATGAGAAATTGCTGGTCAACTTTAAACCCTTATAACTTCATAATAAAAAAATTATGTTTCAAAAATTGTGCCGATGCAAAGTAGACACGTGGGAAATGTTATCTATTAACTACTTTGTGTGACATGACTCTCTGATTTAAGAGCATAAAAATTAACATTTTGAAAATTGCTACATTTTATAAATTTTTGCCAAATTTCCATTTTTTTTCACAAATAAACACAAGTCACATTAAAGAAATGTTACCACTATTAGGAAGTATAATGTGTCACAAAAAACCTTCTCAGAATCAGTGGAATCCATTGAAGCCTTTTAGAGTTATGACCTCATTAATTGACAGTGGTCAGAATTGAAAAAATTGGCTGGCCTGGTCAGAAAGGTGACAACAGGCTTCGGGGTGAAGGGGCTAAGTTAGTTCATGATACGAAAACTATGTCTTTGCTTACAAATTTAAATCACAGGAAAAGCTCCCAGAAACTGCACAATTCCTTCATTGTTAAGATGACATTTCCATTCATGCCTGAGTATTGATGATGTGGCTAACTTCAGTGCGTACAGAAATGCTCATCTCCCTGTCAGAATTATTGAGATGTGTGACAAAGCTTCACAGACCATTGAAGATTAGATATTTTTCTTCCAGTATACTGAAATTAGCATGATCAAGTGTTTCTCACTTTATAATTCTTGACAATGTGCAGCCCCCAGAACAATAGATCCAAAGAATATTCTGCGTAAATAAACATAATTAAAACATCAAGATGAGCACTGTCAATGCTGGTAACTCAATATAAATTTGTCTTGTCTAGACATGGTTGCAATTAAATCTGAGTAATTCAGAAGACGAGCCATGCTATTCTGTGAATCATTTTACAGTGAAGCCCAGATTTTTGCAGCTTAGCAACATAAATAATTAAAAGCAGTACTGAAAGTTATGAGCTGTTTGTTATTTATTGATACTGATTTCTCGTACACAGGGTTTAACATTCCTCCAGTTACAAAAAATGAATTAAAGAAAAATCAGGTCTGAATTTCCTCATTGTTACCATATAAATATGAATAAGGCATTCCTTCCAATAGATTTCCATTTTTCCTCAATTAATTGGGCACTGTTTGGATGAGTACTATATTTATCAAAGGGTGAATATTTAAAAAGATGATGAACTTCATCAGAACAAATTTGTTTGAAATGTAATACTTACATTTTCTTAAACTCTCTAATTCATGCAGATTTTTTAACATTATGTCTAAGCTATTTTATTCTGTCTAATAAAAATGTAAAAACACCCCTCCAATGTGAAAGAGGTTGTTTAGGACCCAGTATACTTCACTATACAAACAGTCTACAGATTTCAATGAAAAATGTGTAGTACATTATTTCTAGTGTTGTGGTACCATTGGAAAGCTAAATACTTGACGCCAGTTATAGCTACATTTTAGACTTTGGGGAAAAAAATTATCAAATAGAATCAACCGCGCTAAGAACATCACTTGCGTGTTGTGTGTGAACACACCACTAAAAACAATTGGTAAATAATGAAAGTGAACTTACTGACAACTGAAGAAAAATACATGAAAAGTTGTAGGTGAGGACCACTCCAGCCTGTAAAAGTTTAACTTTGACTGTAGTTGTCTAAATGAAACAGCTCTGATGAAGAGGGATAGTAGTCCCTAGAAACGCGTCAGCTATTCTAGCCCCTGCACTCCGGCACTCGTACCAGACTAACCGGTGACGTCACCCTACAGTCCCGCCCCTTCCTGTCGCTACCTCGGCGTTGCTTCCGGCCGGGGCATGCTGAGAGGTTGCCAACTCCCATCACAGCTACACTCCATGCGGCGGAAACCCTCCTGCAGGTACCCAGTTAGCATTCTCAAGCTCCTAACAGTTAGTACAGTGCTCAACAGTTTCAAAAAAATTTTTTTACACACAGCCTTCTACACCAGGGCAGCGATATATCTATGTAACTGAGGCAAGCACCTGAACAATAATAAGGTCTGAATCACAGTATCTCCTCAACTTATTATAAAAAAAAAGTTTTTATTATAACCGTTTAAAAATTAGAACAATACTAGGCCAAATGGCAAATAAAGCGACATCATATTTAAATAGAAATGAATCAACACCAGAGGGTCGTGCCTATCCCTACAATGGCCTATGTTACCCTACCTACCCGCGGAGGTTGGCACCCTAGAACCTGCGCAGTGGCGCCCCCGCTCCTCGACGGCTCACCCTGCTCACCCTATAGGGCCCTAGGGTGACAGGGGGTGAGGGAAGATTGAAAATATAGTAGGTGAGAAAGAAAAATAATTATTGATGTTTATTCGGTTTGTGTGTCTTTATGGAATGTGGGCTAATTGGATATGATGTTAGCTATACCCCACACCAAGACAATAAACTCAATTATCATAACATAGGTCACAAAGATGACCCTCAAAAACCAGTGACAAAACCACAAAAAAACTGAACCAAGAAAAAACAAACCACAACACAAAAAAGGTGCCAGTTAAAAATATCTAGTTCAATAGTACTCATGTAAGAATATATGGACTACTTTGAAATCTTTGTTGAAGTAATCCAGAATAACTAGTTAGATAAATCACTCCAAATATCTCTTGGCTTTTATAGATATAATGAATATTATTTAAAGTATCTCTCGGCTTAAACAGATATCATGACTATATATTAGTTGTAGTATTGTAACCACTAATCCTATTGTAACTGAGTCACTGCAAACTTAATAGGATATATCACTCCAAATATCTATCGGCTATCATAGATGGCTATTTATAATGTTACAACCAATATTCATATTGCAGCTGAGTCATTGTAATCTTAATTAGATATAATTGGCTATCACAGATATCATGACCATATATCAGTTATAATGTTGTAACCGTTAGTCATATTGCCACTGAGTCACTATGCAAGATATAACTCCAATGTACACTTATATTCCACCCAGCGTATCAGTTGTCTATCATGACTATATATCAGGTATGATGTTTGTAACCATTACTCATGCTGCTATCTCAGTCACTGCATAGGATATAATTACGATCCTGACCCATTAGTTATGGTGGCCATTAGTCATGTTGCCATAAAGTCACTGTACATAGTATAACTCCAAATACAACTCGACGCGTTTCTCCTCTTCCGAGGTTCATCAGGAGTAAGGTGACATATAGGAGTACTTAGCTTAGATCATTATGGATACAGCCAGATGAGCAGGGACAATCCCCTCTTTTTTGATATGATGTCAGCGATCGGCGCTTCCTGCAGTTATATATATACATATGTTCAGGCCCCTCATTGATTAGAAACAAGTGAAACCAACCTGCAATCATTCAGCATGCGTGGGGTGTCCCAGCGTGCGTCTCAGAGTGCGTTCCACAGCTACTTCCATTGTCCCTCCCATCTTGATCACATGATCAGTTTTATTATCCCTCCTATTCTGGTCACGTGAACCAGGACGCGATATGCTCTATGCCGAGGTGTTCATTAGTATTAGTAGGCAGCACACAGAAAGATCCATAACATACTTAGATAATTTCTATATCGATATCTAATGATTTTTAATGATAAAATACCGTTGATACGTCTTATGATAATGTAAATGCCGCAAACTCCCAGCGTAAGTATTCCAGAACTGCTACCGTTATATCTCCCACCTCAATAACATAGAAAATAATATGATCTACTTTGTAGAGATAATATTAGTTATTCCTTAGATAAGCTGCACATAAATACAAGAGAGTATATATGTCACATAATCATGAGATACATGTATATTTATTTATAGTTCACATATCCGTATAAATGGGAGACTTGAGGGGTTATTTGTAGTTCACATATCCGTATCAGCGGGAGACTTGAGGGGAAGGGAGAGATAGAGTAAAACATATGACATTAAACACAGAAATGTGCAGGAGCATCCATAATTCTCTTATATATATTCCCCCATAATGCTGGGAAATAGGTCAAATAGATCAAAACCTCATATGAGGTAACGTATAAGACCTGACCCATTCGGATCGGTTAGTCTCACTGGTTATATATTTGTCGAATCCAATTAAAAGCAGGACAAAGAAAAAGAACACAGAGACAATTACCAAAAAAAAACACGCACGGGAAACAGAGGAATTACCTCACAGAAAACAATTGAACTGCATTTGCTCATTTAACCCCTTCGGGGATACCGTATCAAGTCTATGAATCCATCCCAACTCTTTTTGTAGTATTTTCTTATTCCAATCCCCTCGACGTGCGGATGGTGAGATTACTTCTATCGCGCAAAAATTAAAGGATTCTAAATTACTTTGATGTATTTCCCTAATATGTCTTGAGATTACGGTTTCTCTCTTGTTCCGAATATCTCCCACATGATCACCAATACGTCTTCTTAGCTCTCTTTTCATTTTGCCTACATAATTAAGTGGGCAAAAACAAGTAAACAGATAGACAACACCACTGGTCTTACAATTCGCAAAATGTCTATTTTTAAAAATGTGACCTGTTGAGACACTGGAGAAAGTTTTACCCACTTTAATATATTTGCAAAATGCACAGCTACCACACCTAAAGGTCCCTACTGACCTCCTATCCAACCATGTACCCTTTTTAGGAGGAGGCGTATAAAAACAATGCACTAATTGATCACCAATGGACCTGCCCCTTCTATATGTAATTCCCGGGGCCTCTGGTAAGAATTCGCATATTTCACTGTCCGCTTTTAAAATACCCCAGTATTTATTGATGATTTCACGGACTTCTCGAGAATGACTATCATAATTACCAATCACCCGTACATATTTCTCTGTCTTTTTCTCCTTGGGGCATAACAGGCTACTTCTTGCGCATATATCTGCCTCTTTAAAGGCATCCTGCAGCACATTCACAGGATAATTCCTCTCCAAAAATCTGTTTTTAAGCTCCTTTGCTTGTTTAAAAAAGTTAGATGGATTGGAGCAATTTCTTTTGACCCTAAAGTATTGACCTTTAGGAATACCCCTACATAGACTACGAGGATGATAGCTTCTCCAGTTCAATAGATTATTAGTGGCAGTTGGTTTCCTATAGGTTTCTGTTTCTAGTAGACCATTCTCACTCTTTTTGATCTTAATATTAGTGTTGAGCATTCCGATACCGCAAGTATCGGGTATCGGCCGATATTCGCGTTATCGGAATTCCGATACTTAATTCCGATACTTTTTCAATATCGTATACCGGAATCGGAAGTTCCCATAATTCTTTGAGAGGCAATGTGATTTTAGTCAGCCAATGAGGAATCCTACGAAGTGTGGGCACATCCTGTAATGATGCGGTCATCTTAACTAATGGCATGGCTGTGATTGGCTGCTGAAATGATGTCAGAATGCACTATAAAAGGCGCCGCAGCCATTTTAGCGTCACTGTGCTGTGAACTCAGTTAGGGACAGAACGCTGCTGTGCTGACTCTGAGGGACAGTTAGATATTGCGATTTTGTGTACTACTGTGCTTGAGGCAGGCTAGTTTACCAACCGCTGTGTAAAGCTTCATTTTGCCAGTGTTGTTTTAACAGCTCTGTGCAAGGTGTGTGTGTGACAGTGCAGGTGACGCTGCAGTTTGCTCTGCATCCACCGCTGTTTGTAGGCATCTGCACGTGTCACTTTTTTTTTTTTTTTTTATTTAGTGGAATTGGTGCAGCTCCATTATATTAGAAAAAAATCAAATCTATTAGTGTGACGTGCTTCCATCCGTATACAATACATTGGTTGCAAACACTATAGAAGTACAGAAAGGAGCTTTTCACAGATAGTGAATAGTTGTGTTTCAGTGTTCACTGCAGTCTGTGAGGTTTTGATTTTTTGAGTGCAGATCACGCTCCAGTTAGTTCTTCAACCACTGCTGGTTGTAGTCTGCTGAGCGTGTCTCAGTGGCTCATCCTTTTCATTTATCTCCAATTGGTTCTGCTACATTCCATTTAAAATAAATCTAATCTATTAGTGTGACGCGCTTCCATCCGTATACAATATATTGGTTGCAAACACTATAGAAGTACACAAAGGAGTAGCCTTTCACAGATTGTGGACAGTTGTGTTTCAGTGTTCACTTCAGTCTGTGTTTTTTACTTTTTTGAGTGCACATCACGCTCCAGTTACTTGTTCAAGCACTGCTGCTTGTACTCTGCTGAGCGTGTCTCAGTGGCTCATCCTTTTCATTTATCTCCAATTGGTTCTGCTACATTCCATTTAAAATAAATCTAATCTATTAGTGTGACGCGCTTCCATCCGTATACAATACATTGGTTGCAAACACTATAGAAGTACACAAAGGAGTAGCCTTTCACAGATTGTGGACAGTTGTGTTTCAGTGTTCACTTCAGTCTGTGTTTTTTACTTTTTTGAGTGCACATCACGCTCCAGTTACTTGTTCAAGCACTGCTGCTTGTACTCTGCTGAGCGTGTCTCAGTGGCTCATCCTTTTCATTTATCTCCAATTGGTTCTGCTACATTCCATTTAAAATAAATCTAATCTATTAGTGTGACGCGCTTCCATCCGTATACAATACATTGGTTGCAAACACTATAGAAGTACACAAAGGAGTAGCCTTTCACAGATTGTGGACAGTTGTGTTTCAGTGTTCACTTCAGTCTGTGTTTTTTACTTTTTTGAGTGCACATCACGCTCCAGTTACTTGTTCAAGCACTGCTGCTTGTACTCTGCTGAGCGTGTCTCAGTGGCTCATCCTTTTCATTTATCTCCAATTGGTTCTGCTACATTCCATTTAAAATAAATCTAATCTATTAGTGTGACGCGCTTCCATCCGTATACAATACATTGGTTGCAAACACTATAGAAGTACACAAAGGAGTAGCCTTTCACAGATTGTGGACAGTTGTGTTTCAGTGTTCACTTCAGTCTGTGTTTTTTACTTTTTTGAGTGCACATCACGCTCCAGTTACTTGTTCAAGCACTGCTGCTTGTACTCTGCTGAGCGTGTCTCAGTGGCTCATCCTTTTCATTTATCTCCAATTGGTTCTGCTACATTCCATTTAAAATAAATCTAATCTATTAGTGTGACGCGCTTCCATCCGTATACAATACATTGGTTGCAAACACTATAGAAGTACACAAAGGAGTAGCCTTTCACAGATTGTGGACAGTTGTGTTTCAGTGTTCACTTCAGTCTGTGTTTTTTACTTTTTTGAGTGCACATCACGCTCCAGTTACTTGTTCAAGCACTGCTGCTTGTACTCTGCTGAGCGTGTCTCAGTGGCTCATCCTTTTCATTTATCTCCAATTGGTTCTGCTACATTCCATTTAAAATAAATCTAATCTATTAGTGTGACGCGCTTCCATCCGTATACAATACATTGGTTGCAAACAATATAGAAGTACACAAACGGGCCTTTCACAGCTACTGAACATGGGTTTTTAATTTTTAACTAAAATATGTATTTTTTCAAATGACACAAATATAAGTAATGTTGAAGAGGAATAGTCCTACATCCATTGTTTGCACAATATTACAGGTGTACATCATGTCCCTTAATCAACAATGTATTATTATATTTACTTGTATGCTTTTATTTAAAAGCCAAGAACACAGAAGGATAACCTTCGCACTGCAGCTGTTGTCAAAGTTCAACCCACATTATGCACTTCCAACATTGCAGCATTTGAGGCATGATGTGAGTTGGATTGGTCAAAGTTATGGAGTGAGAAGGTTCACCATCAGTACCCTATAGCATAAGTATGCTTTTGTGTTAGCATTTGTGTTAGACATGTGGATATCTGCCATAATATGTCACAATTATTTAGTTACAGATTTGTTACCAACACTAATCATTGAATGGTTTTAAATTTGACGTTTCACTTGTTTACAGCTTAGAAATAAGGGTGTAGCCTGATATCTATGTGTAGCACTAGCCACTTTAACATGTCATGTTTTTTTAAACATGTGTAGCTAGGTAGCAGTAATTTTTGCCGGACACACAGCAGGGGAACAGCAGGCGTTACTGAACCCCACTATCACTATAGCTTGTGTATTGGTCTGTGGACACGACACTTCTGAGCAGCAACTGGCAGTGTTGTAGCCCAGGGAGTATAGCTCAGGTGGTAGAAAGATGAACATAACAGGAGACATGGAAAACGTTGCCAACCAGTTAGTTAATCTGAAACCGGACAGGCAAATTCAGGCGAGATCCATGCCTAGTTCATTTTCAGAAAAGTAAGCCGTTCTACATTATCGTAGGATAGTCGCATGCAACGGTCTGTTAGTACACCACCTGCAGCAGTAAAGACGCGCTCCGATAATACACTGGCAGCAGATCAAGCCAGCACCTCCAATGCATACTGGCTAAGCTCTGGCCATGTATCCAGCTTAGAGACACAAAACTTGAATGGGGAAGAGCCATCTGAGAGTACACTGAGAGGGCAAGACATGTAGTCTGTAACCATCTTACGGAAATGTTGCCTCCTGCTGACTGGAGCCGTCTCGGATGGTGTAGACATTGGTGGCGCTGCCACAAAACTTCGACACATTTGGAACATACTGTTCTTGCCCTGTGCAGAGGCGCTGCTTGTGCTCCCTCTTGTTGCAGAGCTGTCTCCACTGCCTCGACGCACAGAGCTGCTTTGTAAATCAGTAGCAGCAGCAGTGCTCTCGGCTGGAATGGAGAACATTATGGATTGCACCAGTGTGTCTTGGTACTTCCGCATTTTACGCTCCCGGTTCAACGGTGTGATGAGGCTTTGTAAGTTGTCCGGTAGCGAGGGTCTAGGAGGGTGTACACCCAATAATCAGACGTGGTGTGAATGTGTTCGATGCGGCGGTCGTTTCTCAGCCACTGCAGCATGAAATCAACCATGTGCTGCAGACTCCCAACTGGCCAAGAAACGTTGTCCCCTGCAAGAGGCGTCATCTCCGCCTGCTGTGCATCACCCCACCCTTGGTCTACATACTGACTAGAGCATTGTCTACCTCCCTCTGGAGCGATGTCTTCCTCCTCCATTGACTCCTCCTCATCCTCCTCACAAAGTCCTTCAAATACATATAAATTTACAAAATTTAAAACTCAAAATTTAAAAACTTTGTATCATAATTCTGTAACATCAGTTTATGGAAACACAATAGCATTACAAAAGGATAGACAAAAAATGTACATTATGTGCTTTGTAAATACATTAAAAGTTTGTAATGGTTATGAAAATATAGACAGCGACTCTGGAGGTTCAATTGTTGATACAGCATGGTACTTTGAAAGTCCTCCAGCCCTTTGTGAGGAACCACGTTGCGCTGACTGTCCAGAAGGTGATGGAATTTGTGACTCCTCATCCTCCACCTCTTCCAAAACCTCATGCCTTAGTGCTTGCAGTGTTTTTTGAAGCAGGCAGATAAGGGGGACAGTCAGGCTGACTAGTGCATCATCTGCACTCGCCATCCGCGTTGACTCATCAAACGCACGCAAAACGTGGCAGATATCCTTCATAGAGTTATTCGCCACTCATTACACTGGCAGTGGCTGCCCATTCATTATAGGATCCAATTCTAATTACTGGTTCTCACCAACAAAGCTCTCCACAGCGCAGCACCCCCCTACATCTCCTCCCTTATTTATATTTATCGGCCTAACCGACTGCTGCACTCTGCAAACGACCTTCGACTAACCTCTGCACTAATCCGTACCTCCCACTCCCAACTCCAAGACTTCACCCGCGCTGCGCCAATCCTCTGGAATGCTCTACCCCAAGAAATTAGGACTATCCGCAATTTGGATGGTTTCAGGCGCTCCCTCAAAACACATTTGTTCACAGTGGCCTATCACATTCACTAATCAAAGTCATTCTATGTGTAATTCTGTGTGTGTAGCCCATTCACTATCTCCATGCATCCCTCACTTCCTTAAAATGGCTGGACCATCATTGTAAAAACACCATTGTATATAAACACCTGTACTTTGTATCTCCCACACCTCATTGTAGATTGTAAGCTTTCACCAGCAGGGGCGGCTGATTTTGCTTTAATTATTGTATTGTTAACGTTGTTACTTATGACTCGTGTTTTGAAACTGTTAAACTGTAAAGCACTGCGGAATATTATGGCGCTATATAAATAAATAATATTATTATTCTTATTATAGAGGCCCACTCAGTAGTGGTGAAGTGTGAACGGCGCAAATTGCGAGTTGACTGCGCCTGATGCAGCTGATACTCCATTACTGTTGGCTGCTGCTCACACAACCGCTCCAACATATGTAACGAGGAATTCCACCTGGTGGGTACGTCACATATGATGCGATGTTCATGAAGGTGAAATCTGCGTTGCAGAGCTGCAATCAGCGATCTGGCCATGCTGGAACGTCGCAAGTGAGCGCACTCTAGGCGGACCTTGTGCAGCAGTGCATCAAGATCCGGATAGTCCCTCAAAAAACTCTGCACGACCAAGTTGAGCACATATGACAGACATGGTATGTGAGTGAGGTTGCCAAGGCCCAGAGCTGACACCAGATTTCGGCCATTGTCACACACTACCAAGCCTGCCTGTAGATTCTCTTCCAAAAACCACACGTCGCTCTCCTGCTTTATGGCATTACAGAGCTCCTGCGCTGTGTGGCTAAGATTCCCCATGGAAATTAATTTCAGGATGGCCTGTTGACATTTGGACACGGCTGTGCTCATATCGGTCGCAACAGGTAAACGTTCACGGGTCCATGTGGAGGTAGACCGTGACGGCTCCTGCAGCGATGATTCTGAGGAACTGGAATAGGAGGAGGAATCAATGTGTACAGACTTGATTCCTGCAATCCTTGGAGTTGGCAGAACACGTACAGCGCCACTCGCAAGATCAGTACCCGGCTGCACAACATTGACCCAATGGGCAGTGAGGGAAAGGTATTGTCCCTGGCCATGGGTGTTAGAACCCTCTTGTTAGGTTTTGTTTCAGTTTGCTGGTCACATGACCTTTTTTCCCTATTTAGTCTGGCTCCGCCCTTCTGGCTTTGCTTGACTTCATTGTATTATCTACTGTTAAGCTAGCCGGGTGCTTAGGTGCCTTAATCTGTCAGTTTTGCTTGATGTTAGGATCACAAAGTATTTATTTTTCTGTTTAATTATCCATGCTACAATTTATGTTAGGAGGTGTCCACCTTTTCTCACAGTCCCTAGATCTTGTAGGGATTACTCCCTCGCAACTATAGGTCTTCGTTCACACTAGATGAGGACTTTAGCGGGTCTGGTCGCAGGATCAGGTTCCCCGTTACATCGTAGGGATTCAGCTTAGTTGTATTGTAGGGACAGAATTCCCTTCTTTCCTTACTGGTTGTAGCAGATCATAACAATGGGTACTGGTCCACGCATCGGTGGTCAGGTGGACCTTGCTACTGAGGGCTTTTAGTAGCGCATGTTTAATTTTTCCCTCAACATGCTTTTGCAGACCAGGGACGGCTTGCCTGCTGAAATGAAATCGGCTTGGCACATTGTATTGTGGGATTGACAATGATATTCAGTTACGGAAACTGTCTGTCTCCACCAGCCTGAATCACAGCATTTCAAGGGACAGGAGTTTTGCAATGCCAGCATTCAGAGCCTGTGCTCGTGCATGGTTTGCGGAGTATGGCCGTCTTTTATCCCATGCCTGTGCTACCGATGGCTGTTTTGTGGCCTGGGAGTGTGAGGATGACAGGGAACTTGCTGCTGTGTGTGGAATAACAGTTTGTCTCTGGACAACAGTGGCCGAGGTTCTTCCATGGCGATCCTGTGAGGAAGCATAACCAGCTGTGTGTGAGCTCGATGAAGAGGCTTCAACACAACCTGAAGATGTAGGTGCTGCTGTAGGTTGGCCTACATCTCTAGTGTGTCTTTGTAACTCAACTACGTGCTTTGTCCGCACATGTTTCCACATATTTGTGGTATTGAGGTGACTGACACTTTTAGCTATTTTTAATTTTTGATTACACAGCTTGCATTTCACATAGCAAATATCATGTGCAAGTGTGTGAAAAAAGGACCACGCAGTGCAAGTCCTGGGAGCGCACGTTTTGACTTTTGGAAGACAACTGCTCCGAACAGGTGCCAAACTGGAGGCTACAGGCAACCGAGTCTGCAGCCTAACTCTCCCTCCTGTTTGTACCGTTGGGGCAATGTCTTCCTCTATCTTCCTTCTATCACTAACCATTTCTCTAGGCCTCTCCCAGCTTTCAACCAAAGTACTGGTTCTCACCCACAAAGCTCTCCACAGTGCAGCACCCCTCCTACATCTCCTCCCTCATTTCTATCTATCGGCCTAACCGACTGCTGCGCTCTGCAAACGACTTTCGACTAACCTCTGCACTAATACGTACCTCCCACTCCCGACTCCAAGACTTCTCCTGCTCTACGCCAATCCTCTGGAATGCTGTACCCAAAGAAATTAGGACTATCCACAATTTGCATGGTTTCAGGCGCTCCCTCAAAACACATTTGTTCAGAGCGGCCTATCACATTCACTAATCAAAGTCATTCTATGTATTCTGTGTAAGTGTGTGTGTGTCTCTAGCCCATTCACTATCTCCATCCCTCAGTCCCTTAAGATGGCTGGAACATCATTGTAAATGCACCATTGTATATAAACACCTATACTTTGTATCTCCCCCATCTCATTGTACATTGTAAGCTGTCACGAGCAGGGGCGACTTATTTAGCTTAAATTATTGTATTGTTAACGTTGTTACTTATGACTTGTGTTCTGAAACGGCTAAACTGTAAAGCGCTGCGGAATATGATGGCGCTATATAAATAAATATTATTATTATTCCTCTGAGCTGCTCCCACCACCTTCCTGTTCCTCATGCCATGTTGGGTCTTGGACCTCATCATCTCCACTACCCTCTTCCAACACCTGCTGTTGGGTGGTCTGGCCAGCACCATGCTCAACAGAAACTGGCACCTGGGTCTCATCATAATCAGATGCGTTCTGCGGTGTGCTGACCATCGGCACTGTCTCACCCGCCTCTTCAGATTCAGAGAGACACAGCTGTTGCGCATCACTGCATACTCCCTCTTCACATTACAGAATGCTGCTTGGCTGGGCCCCTGTTTGCAAGCCAATAGATTCTGAGAACAGAAGCAGACACTCAGCTGGCTCCTGTACAGAACTCTCTGACTGCCTGGGCTATTTGCCAGGCGGTGAAGAGACAGATGGTTGCCCAACAGTGCTGTGGTCCTGAGAGGAGGTGGAAGCAATTGAAGTCGATGCATTGGCTGACATCCAAACAACAACGGCTTCAATTTGTTCTTCCCGCAGCAGGGGGGTACTCCGAGCTCCTACAAAAGTGCGCATAAAGGAACGCTCACGGGGAAAACTGGTGGATGCTGTGTCACTGGGGGCCGCAGCAGCCACAGAATCCCCACGTCCTCTCCCTGAAGAAACTCCACGACCACGTGCCTTACTCCCTGCCTTCTTCATCTTGGTAGATTGATAAAGAAAGTCTGAAAAGTTATAAGGTCTAAGTGTGGTTATTCCGCAGAGACTGCAGTGAACACTGCACACAACTGTTCACTACCCAATGCGTCTCAGCAGGAAGGCAGTCTGTGCGTCAAAACAAAGGCACAAGCATACATCCATGTACCCTGTTTATAAAGCTATATAAAAAAAATTATGTAGTAGTGACGCACACTTTATTGAGGTACAGTATTACATCGCAATTCACCATCTGTGGCTATGCAGTCTCATCTATATATACCTTATCTATCTGTTGTCATGCTTCCAAGTCGACAGTCACAGTCAGCCATAAATAGCAATTTTCACTATGCACTATGCACTTTTTAAAGGTTATGTTTGTTAATAAAAATGATTATTGCCACATATTATGAGTATTACATGATGGAAATTGTATAATTTTGTATAAAATATTTAGTGACATTATTCAGCAAATGGAACATTTTAGTAATATCACAGATAACTTGTAATGCTGATGATGTTTTGAAGTCAGACATTCATTGTCTATACAATAAAAATGGTGTACATACTGTTACTTATCCATCATTAATGGATTCAGATATGTACTTGTATGCTTTTATGTACAACCGTATAGCAGATTCCTTAACTAATTTATTTTGTGGTTTGCATTGCTGTTCAACATGTTAATGTATGTGTTTATGTTTGTCAATTCTTTATTTATCTAGATATTAGTTTAAATGAAATCATCATCTTATGGTAGTAAAGGTTATCTTTCTCTTGTTTGAAGTATAGACATTTAAAATTGACAGGTAACAAGGAAATTACTTGATCTAGTATTTAAACATCCTCCTTGACCCTGGGCTCCAACACCGCCAGTTGTTGCTCGGAAGTGCTGTTAGCACAGTCAACACTTGCTCCTGTGTTACTGGGGTTCAGTAACGTCAGCTGGTCCTCGGTTGTGCCATTGGCTCTTTTCCTTCTGCTGCCCCTCCGGGTTCCAGCACAGTCAGCTGGTCCTCGTTACTTGCATTGGCTCTTGTACCTTCTGCTACCCGTCCGGGTTCCAGTACCGTCAACTGGTTCTCCGCAGTGCCTTTGGCCTAGGTGCCTCCATCTCGGTATCCAAGTTCCAGCAACGTCTGCTGGTCCTTGGTAGTGCTTTGGAGCACAGGTACCTCCTGCTTAGTAACCGTGTCCCAGTAACGTCAGCTGGTCCTCGGTTGTGCCATTGGCTCTTTTCCTTCTGCTGCCCCTCCGGGTTCCAGTACCGTCAGCTGGTTCTCCACAGTGCCTTTGGCCTAGGTGCCTCCATCTCGGTATCCGAGTTCCAGCAACGTCTGCTGGTCCTTGGTAGTGCTTTGGAGCACAGGTACCTCCTGCTTAGTAACCGTGTCCCAGTAACATCAGCTGGTACAAGATTGTGCTACAAATACAAGATACGGAACAAGAGACACAAGAACAATAAGCAGAAGATCTAAAAGCAGAAGAACATGAAGTATAAGAACAAAATGAAGAGCAAAATATATGCTCTAAATTCTAAGCAGAAGAAGACTAAGCAGTGTATGGGGGTGAGTCCGTTCCTCCTCGTGGTGCCCCTGGAAAATGCCTGCTGCTGCAGGCTAAACTGAACACGGACAAATACTGTTGTAATTTAAATCTTTTGTGACAGCAAGAACGGAAGGATGAAAAATTCATACTTTGACAGATTACAAGTACAGGATTCTCTGTCACAAATAAGAATATGATGAAGAAGATGAAGCAGAATATGAATAAGAATAATAGTTTAATAAGAAGAATATGAGTAATGTTAACAAAGATGAATAGCAAGAAGTTTAAGAAGAAGATAAAGAAGGTGAAGATGAAGAATAATTTGATGAAAAAGATGATGCTGCAGAAGATTATGAAGGAGAAAGTGTGTGAAAAGTTAAAAAGGTGAAGATGAAGAGCATGGAAGTTGTGTAATATACATATTTGCCAAAATATAAAAAACGTTAACATTGTCAATTTCTTCGTCAATCCGAACATTTTTAAAAAAAAAATATTTATGCTATTCCATTTGATTGGGTTAAACATCTATGCCTTTAATGTCTCCTCAACCTTCCCAATACATTCTACATTACTCTTTCTTGTTTTCCTTCATGTACAATTAACCAACAAGGCAAGAATGGGTTTTTTTTAATTTCGATATTTTGTTCCCATAGACTTACATGGGACTTCCGGTATCGGTATCGGGTATCGCCGATATTTTAGTGATATCGGCGATACCATTCCGATTCCGATACTTTAGGATATCGGAAAGTATCGCTCAACTCTACTTAATATCTAAAAAATTAATGGACACCAGGTCCACTTCATAAGTACTGTAAATTTCAAGCCAAGGTTATTCTGATTCAAGTCCTTAACAAACAAATCAAAAGATGGTCTATCACCTGCCCAAAATATCAGAATATCATCAATGTAGCGCCCCCAGAAAATTATCTGGGGGCACCACCAGGCAGTCCTGTCATCACCAAAAACAATGGTGTCCTCCCACCAGCCCAGGAGCAGATTAGCGTAAGTTGGCGCACAGGGGCTACCCATCGCGGTGCCCCTGAGCTGGTGGTAATGGACACCATCAAACAAAAAATAATTGTGCGTTAGGACAAACTTCAACAGAGTACACACAAATCTATTATGTAGACTACAATGTGTCCCTCTAGATTTCAGAAAGAATTCCACAGCCTCCAACCCCTTATCATGGGGGATGCTGCTGTACAAAGCTTCAACATCTATTGAGGCCAGGAGTGTGCTCTCCTCCAGTGATATGCCCTCGATCTTTAAAAGAAGGTCAAGGGTGTCCCTAATATAGGATGGCAGGGCAGTTACAAATTGTCGTAATACCTTGTCAATGTAGATACCACAATTCTGGGTTATCGAATCATTCCTTGAGACAATTGGGCGTCCTTTTAGAGGGGATAAGCCCTTGTGCACTTTTGGAAGGGCATAAGAAGTAGGAATCGTTGGTGTTGTCTGATACATAAACCCCTTTTCGTTCTTTGAAATGATGCCCAGTTGTAAGGCCCCATCTAGAATGACCTCCAATTCACCATTGAAAACATCAGTAGGGTCACCCCGTAACCTTCCATAAGTAGATCTATCACTCAGTATTCTATTGCACATCTCCTTACAGTTTTCATGATCACGAATAACAATATTGCCTCCCTTGTCGGATTTCTTGAAGATTAGATTTTTATTGGAGGAAAGGCAATCTAAGGCCCTCTTCTCAGAATATGATAGATTCCCCTGTCTCTTATGTCTCATATTACTGAGTGTTTTTAGATCAGCAGTAACCAATTTCAAAAAGATGTCAATACTATTGTTATAAGACAAGGGAGGCATCTTGACACTTCTTGGTCTCAAATCTGTAAACGGTCCCAGTCCAACAGGTCTCTGGCCTTCCTCAAAGAGGTCAGCCAACAGTCTCACATCTGGTAATTCCTCTATATCAATATCCATGGAAATACATTGGGCTCGATCATGTATTTTAAAAAATCTCTTCCATTTCAGATTTCTACAGAAGAGATTTATATCCTTGATCCAAGAAAAATCATCATAGCGGTTTGTAGGGACAAAAGAGAATCCTTTGTATAAAACTGATTTCTCTATGTCTGATAAATTATAGGAGGTCAGATTGATAATTCTATTATCATTCATCTGTTTCATCAGCGTCTGGGATTCCCAATACACTCTCTCAGATGATATGGGTGCCGAAATTCCTCTTCTCTAAAAAAGGTTGAGCAGTAGAGGAAGCAGTAGAGGAGGTACCAGATGATACATTGTCTGATGCATGAAAGTTTCCACCACCTCTTCCATATCGTCTTCTGCCTGATCGCCCCCATCTTTCACGTTGTGATCTTGTGTGAAAATATCTATCTGATTCACCTCTTTCGTTATCACTGACGTCTGAAGATGAAATATCAGTACTCTCTACAGATTTCTTGCTATTATCTTCTGCTAACTGAGTGTATACTCTGTTATTCTTAAAGTCCCAGTTATCCCTATTGAACTGTTTTTGCTTCCTCTCTTTGATGTCAGCTTGATATCTCTCAATATTGGTCTGCAAAATAGATTCTCTCCTGTTGAAGTCAGTGTCACTTCTGAACTTTGAAATGTTATCAATTAGTTCAGTAAGTTTCTTACTCCCATTTATACGGATATGTGAACTATAAATAAATATACATGTATCTCATGATTATGTGACATATATACTCTCTTGTATTTATGTGCGGCTTATCTAAGGAATAACTAATATTATCTCTACAAAGTAGATCATATTATTTTCTATGTTATTGAGGTGGGAGATATAACGGTAGCAGTTCTGGAATACTTACGCTGGGAGATTGTGGCATTTACATTATCATAAGACGTATCAACGGTATTTTTTTCATTAAAAATCATTAGATATCGATATAGAAATTATCTAAGTATGTTATGGATCTTTCTGTGTGCTGCCTACTAATACTAATGAACACCTCGGCATAGAGCATATCGCGTCCTGGTTCACGTGACCAGAATAGGAGGGATAATAAAACTAATCATGTGATCAAGATGGGAGGGACAACGGAAGTAGCTGTGGAACGCACTCTGAGACGCACGCTGGGACACCCCACGCATGCTGAATGATTGCAGGTTGGTTTCACTTGTTTCTAATCAATGAGGGGCCTGAACATATGTATATATATAACTGCAGGAAGCGCCGATCGCTGACATCATACCAAAAAAGAGGGGATTGTCCCTGCTCATCTGGCTGTATCCATAATGATCTAAGCTAAGTACTCCTATATGTCACCTTACTCCTGATGAACCTCGGAAGAGGAGAAACGCGTCGAGTTGTATTTGGAGTTATACTATGTACAGTGACTTTATGGCAACATGACTAATGGCCACCATAACTAATGGGTCAGGATCGTAATTATATCCTATGCAGTGACTGAGATAGCAGCATGAGTAATGGTTACAAACATCATACCTGATATATAGTCATGATAGACAACTGATACGCTGGGTGGAATATAAGTGTACATTGGAGTTATATCTTGCATAGTGACTCAGTGGCAATATGACTAACGGTTACAACATTATAACTGATATATGGTCATGATATCTGTGATAGCCAATTATATCTAATTAAGATTACAATGACTCAGCTGCAATATGAATATTGGTTGTAACATTATAAATAGCCATCTATGATAGCCGATAGATATTTGGAGTGATATATCCTATTAAGTTTGCAGTGACTCAGTTACAATAGAATTAGTGGTTACAATACTACAACTAATATATAGTCATGATATCTGTTTAAGCCGAGAGATACTTTAAATAAATTCATTATATCTATAAAAGCCAAGAGATATTTGGAGTGATTTATCTAACTAGTTATTCTGGATTACTTCAACAAAGATTTCAAAGTAGTCCATATATTCTTACATGAGTACTATTGAACTAGATATTTTTAACTAGCACCTTTTTTGTGTTGTGGTTTGTTTTTTCTTGGTTCAGTTTTTTTGTGGTTTTGTCACTGGTTTTTGAGGGTCATCTTTGTGACCTATGTTATGATAATTGAGTTTATTGTCTTGGTGTGGGGTATAGCTAACATCATATCCAATTAGCCCACATTCCATAAAGACACACAAACCGAATAAACATCAATAATTATTTTTCTTTCTCACCTACTATATCTTCAATCTTCTCTCACCCCCTGTCACCCTAGGGCCCTATAGGGTGAGCAGGGTGAGCCGTCGAGGAGCGGGGGCGCCACTGCGCAGGTTCTAGGGTGCCAACCTCCGCGGGTAGGTAGGGTAACATAGGCCATTGTAGGGATAGGCACGACCCTCTGGTGTTGATTCATTTCTATTTAAATATGATGTCGCTTTATTTGCCATTTGGCCTAGTATTGTTCTAATTTTTAAACGGTTATAATAAAAACTTTTTTTTTATAATAAGTTGAGGAGATACTGTGATTCAAGCTATTTTGATCTTCTTCTGATATATTTACAAAGTTGTGATATATTAATAATAAGGTCTGAACCTGATGTTAAGCTATATTTTAGTAGTGCTAGCAATTACCTACTGCGCTACCCCCTAATTTAGCTATCCAGATTCCTGGGATATCTTCTTATTAGGGATACCTTCTCTGCACTCTGTGAGTATCCCTCCTGCATACTCATATATAAGTCATTATATATTGACTTTTGGTCCTTCAACTATGTTTATTCTGCTTCATTTAGACAACTACAGTCAAAGTTAAACTATTACAGGCTGCTTTCCCTGCCTTATCCTGTATGGAACATCGTCCTATCTTTAACGTTTGAGCCACACATACACCTGGAGTTGTCCTCCCCTACAACTTTTCATGTATTTTTCTTCAGTTGTCAGTAAGTTCACTTTCATTATTTACCAATTGTTTTTTAGTGGTGTGTTCACACACAACACGCAAGTGATGTTCTTAGCGCGGTTGATTCTATTTGATCATTTTTTTTCCACAAACTACCCCTAGCAGGTAAACACAGAGCCTGCTATTAAATCACCAGCAGCTTCTAAGTTGTCACCCCACAATTCTTCCTTTAGTCTCTTCAACTAACCCTTTTAGTGTAGTGCCAGTGTTTCTTTTTTGCATTTATTACATTTTAGACTTGATTATTGAGATCTTTCTGATATGGTGAACCATCCCTGCCAGCATCACTGCATGGCTTCCCATCTCCCATCTTACTCACCACTCCGGGCCATGCTGTGAGTTCTGTCCTCTGCTGGCTCATTGCTGTGAACCTCATGTCCTTGCTTTCTGCATACTTCCTGGCTGTATGCTTGGGGTGGCAGCCTCGGCACTTACTGAGTCTTATAGAGAAAGTGTGCACCTTCCTAAGGTGTCCCCAGCCAATTGCCAAGAGGCATCAGGTACTTAAGGCATCCCCACCCATTGGAGGATTCTTGAGCAACAAACTCCCTCAGTCAGTGTCATGCTGCTGAGTTGCCAGGTCCTGTCCTGTTTTCTGCCTTCTCTGGGGGCTGAAATTCCCAGACCTGTTACTGTGCTTGTGTGTCCTGTTTTCCGCCTTCTCTGGGGGCTGCATACCCAGACCTGTTACTGTGCTTGTGTGTCTTGCTTCCTGCCTCCCTGAGGGCTGCATTCTCAGGCCTGAATCCTTGACCTGTACTTGTTCCCGTGTCCATCCTTGTCTTCACTAAGCGTTATACCTGAACCTGCTTGTATCCTTGTAAGAACCTTTCCTTCCATGCTGTGTCTCTCCTTGTGTCTTATCCTGCTTCTCGCAGATCCCGTACCGGCATCCGTCACTATCTGGTTATCGCTGCACAACAATAGTGTCCCTCGTGTTCACTTGGTACTTCATGGCAAGTATTTGTGTTGTTCGGTTCAGCTCTGCTCTCCTGTGGCACAACCTGCGGCTTTGCTCTGCTCTTCGCTCCACACCTTGCTGTTCTGCTCTGCTCCGCACCTTGTGGTTCTGCTCTGCTCTGCCCCTTGAGGTTCTGCTCTGCTCTGCACCTTGTGGTTCTGCTCTGCTTCACACTTTGTTGTTCTGCTCTGATCTGCACCTTGTGGTTCTGCTCTGCTCCGCACCTTGTGGTTCTGCTCTGCTCTGCACATTGTGGTTCTGCTCTGCTCTGCACCTTGCGGTTCTGCTCTGTTCTCTGCTCTGAAACCTTTCGGTTCTGCTCTGCTCTTGCTCTGCACCTTGCGGTTCTGCTCCGCTCTCTGCTCAGCAACCTGCTGTTCTGCTGTGCTCCCGCTCCACACCTTGCGGTCCTGCTCTACTCCCGCTCCACACCTTGTGGGTCTTTGTCCCTTTAGTGTGCACTGGATCCTATCTGTTCCTCTATATTTCTAGTCTGAACTGGCTCCTATCAGTTTGGGACTCTCCAGTCTGAACTGGCTCCTACCCATTCCCTTAGCCCGCTCAACTGCCAGAGTGCCAGCTGTGCCTGCCTGCCAGAGTGTCAGCCATGTCTGCCTGCCAGCCGGAGTGCCCGCTGTGCCCGCTTCCCTGCCAGAGTGCCAGCCGTGCCCACTTGCCAGAGTACCAGCCATGCCCGCCTGCCTTGCCAGAGTGCCAGCCGTAACCGCCTGTACTTGCTCGCACCTGCTATTAGTGTTCTGTCCCCAGTGGGATCAGCTGCTACTGCCAGACACCGCCCTGGAGTGGTACCTAGCAGCTACCTGCCGCACAAGCCTTACCTCACCATCAGAGGCTCCAGTGAAAACCAAGGTAGCTGCTTAGTCACGCCATTCCAGGGTAGTCTGGTTTGTGGCACAGTGGGGCCACACCCCCACGCTCACGTCAACCAGTCAGGGTTCGAGCATTACAGTTTGCTCAGGCCATGGCCCCCGCTGAGTCCCATGGTCCTTCCCTCTTGGAGCAAGATTAATTTTTTTTTTGCTAGTTTGATCAACTGAATACATTTTTTACCCTATCTGAAATCCGGACCTTCACTGCACCATCCCAAATCATATTCACTGCACATGTAATTTCTCAACCTGCATCTGTCCCAGTGGATCCGCCAAGGTACGATGGGGATCCAAAGCAGTGCTGTATGTTCTTGGAGCAGTGCTTGCGATACTTCAACTGGTATGCTCCCCAACTTCTCTCTGAATGGGTCAAGGTGCGAGTCCTAATGTCCTTCTTAACAGGAGATGCCTTGAGGTGGCTTAACCCCTCTGGGAAGCAGGGGATCCCATCACTTCGATCCTTCCGGCCTTCCTGGTGGCCTTCTGTAAGGCCTTGGATAAGCCTCGTTCAGCGTCTTCTGCAAAGTCATCTCCCCAAGCTTCCAGAGACAGACCAGACGAAAGAAACCTGCTGGTAAACCGTTATGTCCGACCACAACCGTACAATACCCATCTGTTCCTCAACTTGTTAACGCAGCTACCCGAGCAAAACCCAAGAAGGCTAATAAAAGTGGGCTGGCAGTGCAGCAGCCTGAATCCAGTCAAGAGAAGTGAATGAGGCATCCCTGCAGTTGTGTGGAACATCCTGACGGTCTCTGCCCAGAGAAGCCTATTCTCCAGAACCTTGGGCCAGCAGGAGAGGTTGCCCTTGGTGAGAGTACTTCCTCTCCACCAAAGTCAATGACTGTTTCTTTGCTTTATGGGAGCTTTGGTTTATTTAAGCCACCAGCCATATGGAGTCAGTGTGTGATCTCTGTTCTGAAGCTCCAGAATCCGGCGAGGGTGTTGTCTGGTGATGGCCGAGCCCTACTTAAGAGCAGTATAGTTTTGCAGGGATAACTACAGCTCCAAGTTGGAGCATTAAACACGAAGAAGTTCCTCTTTCACATGCTGTCTGGTATGCGCATAGGTCATTCTGAGCCAAGAACACTACTACCCGTTCAGGTCTTGGGACCCAGAAAGGTGCTTCATTTGGAACAACTGAGCCACGAGAGCTGTCTGGTTCCCATGCGTTAATGTCAGTCAGCAGTGTCATCTTCTTCTTCATCTGGTCTACTAGTCGTTGAGTGAAGGTGTGCTGACGACTCCAAAAAGGGCGTTCTCTCCGCACGTCTCCAATGACTATACCAGTGACCAGTTCCCAGGAACATCCCTGCAGTTCTGCTCTGCTCCCGCTCCGCACCTTGCGGTCCTGCTATGCTCCCGCACCGTACCTTGTGGGTCTTTGTCCCTCTAGTCTGCACTGGATCCTACCTGTTCCTCTATCCCTCTAGTCTGAATTGACTCCTATCGGTTCCGGAATCTCCAGTCTGAACTGTCTCCTATCCGTTCCCCTAGCCCACCCGCCTGCTAGAGTGCCAACTGTGCCCACCTGCCAGAGTGCCAGCCATGCCTGCCTGCCAGAGTGCCAGCTGTGCCCGCCTGCATGCCAGAGTGCCTGATGTGCCCTCCAATTCTTGCTCGCACCAGCTATTAGTATTCTGTCCCCAGTGGGATCAGCTGCTACTGCCAGACACTGCCCTGGAGTGGTACCTGGCAGCTACCCACTCCAGGGTAGTCTGGTTTGTGGCACAGTGGGGCCACACCCTCACACTTACGCCAACCAGTCAGGGCGTGAGCGTTACACATTCGTGCTTTTTAATGCCAAACAGTAATTCTGCAATTTAAGCAACCCATTGGGGACACAATATTCATATATAGGCATTGAATTACAAATTATTTATCATGTGGAAGAGATAACAGGTTTTGATTCTCAGTTTGCTATTTGAGCTGAGCATGAAACTGAAGGGGTTGTATGAGACTGAAGATTTTTTTCTTCTGAACCAGTATTATTTTTTGGGGATGTGGCTATTTTTGCAGCTAACCCACATTAACCCACATTAATTCTAATGATTATAAGTGTTTTTAGTAGGCTACTCTGGGGCATGTGTCCCCTGTATTGGTCCCCTAGTAGACATTTAGGACTGGCTGCAATGATACATGATAATATTCATATCTAATTGGGCTGCCAACCACTGCCAAACAACTCATAGTTTTATGGGACAGCATAACATAAGTGGCCTGCATCTGCCCTGACTCTGCAGCAGCAAGTTGCACTTACAGATGGCAGTTGTCCGGCGGGTCATATGATGTTTCCTGTAGTGGTCTTCCCATTAAAAAAGAACACTGTCCAAATCTGTTTCATACACAGCCTAAGTTAGCCCTCTTTTTCACTTCCAGATGCAGTTTGCTCTTTTTGTCAGTCTTACCCTGAAGCAAAGGTTATACTTGTCTATCTTTGTGAACCTGCTTGTGCAAGTGTAAGTTTGCATGTGTGAAATATACACATATATACACATAGCATATATATATATATATATATATATATATATATATATATATATACACTGCTCAAAAAATAAAGGGAACACTTAAACTTCTGTGAAATCAAACTGTCCACTTAGGAAGTAACACTGATTGACAATCAATTTCACATGCTGTTGTATAAATGGAATAGACAAAAGATGGAAATTATTGGCAATTATCAAGACACACTCAGTATAGGAGTGGTTCTGCAGGTGGGGACCACAGACCACATCTCAGTACCAATGCTTTCTGGCTGATGTTTTGGTCACTTTTGAAAGTTGGTTGTGCTTTCACACTCATGGTAGCATGAGACGGACTCTACAACTCACACAAGTGGCTCAGATAGTGCAGCTCATCCAGGATGGCACATCAATGTGAGCTGTGGCAAGAAGGATTGCTGTGTCTGTCGGCGTAGCGTCCCGAGGCTGGAGGTGCAACCAGGAGACAGGCCAGTACACCAAGAGATGTGGAGGGGGCCGTAGGAGGGCAACAACCCAGCAGCAGGACCACTACTTTCGCGTTTGTGCAAGGAGGAACAGGAGGAGCACTGCCAGAGCCCTGCAAAATGACCGCCAGCAGGTCACAAATGTGTATGTGTCTGCACAAACAGTTAGAAACCGACTCCATGAGGATGGTCTGAGTGCCCGACGTCCACAGATGGGGGTTGTGCTCACAGCCCAACACCGTGCAGGACGCTTGGCATTTGCCACAGAACACCAGGATTGGAAAATTCACCACTGGCACCCTGTGCTCTTCACAGATAAAAGCAGGTTCACACTGAGCACATGTGACAGACGTGACAGAGTCTGCAGATGCCATGGAGAGCGATCTGCTGCCTGCAACATCCTTCAGCATGACCGTTTGGCAGTGGGTCAGTAATTCTGTGGGGTGGCATTTCTTTGGAGGGCCGCACTGCCCTCCATGTGCTCGCCAGAGGTAGCCTGACTGCCTTTAGGTACCGAAATGAGATCCTCAGACCCCTTGTGAGATCATATGCTGGTGCGGTTGGCCTTGGGTTCCTCCTAATGCAGGACAATGGCAGACCTCATGCGGCTATGTGGCTAGAGTGTGTCAGCAGTTCCTGCAAGATGAAGGCATTGAAGCTATGGACTGGCCTGCCCATTCCCCAGACCTGAATCCGATTGAGCATATCTGGAACATCATGACTCATTCCATCCACCAACGTCAGGTTGCACCACAGACTGTCCAGTAGTTGGTGGATGCTTTAGTCCAGGACTGGGAGGAGATCACTCAGCAGACCATCCGCCGCCTTATCAGAAGCATGCACAGGCGTTGTAGGGAGGTCATACAGGCACCGTGAGGTCATACAGGCACGTGGAGGCCGCACACACTACTGAGCATCATTTTGACTTGTTTTAAGGACATTACATTCCACTTTAATTTTGTGTGTGACTCCAAATCCAGGCCTCCATTGGTTAATAAATTTGATTTCCATTGATGATTTTTGTGTGATTTTGTTGTCAGCACATTCAACTTTGTACAGAACAAAGTATTCAATGAGAATATTTCATTCATTCAGATCTAGGATGTGTTATTTGAGTGTTCCCTTTATTTTTTTGAGCAGTGTATATATACTGAGTGATTGGTTCTGCAAAGTAAGAAAACAACAGTTCGCAACAGTAAAGAAAACAACAGTAAAGACTTGAATAGGAAAAATACGCCACTCTGTCACTTGAAAGCTTCTATTCTTTACTTATTTAATCATGTGCTTAAAAACACCACTAAGACACAAGTATTTAAATAACTGACGCATTTCGGAGTTAAACTTCCTTATTCATTGCTTTGAATGAGCTCTTCATAAGGAAGGTTAATTACGAAATGCGTCAAATGTTTTAATACTTGTGTCTTAGTGGTTTTTTTACCATAGGATTAAATAAGTAAAAACTATATGCTTTCAAGGAATACCAACTGCCAGCTTTTTCCAATTCAAGTATGATTGGTTCTGTTACTGTATGTATGCATTCATATTGGATTTGTTATCATGTCTATGCCTTGGGCTTTTTTCAGCTACCTTATCTATGCAGTAAGTTTAGTTATTGTACTATATCTAAGACGTTAGCTTTGTTCCAGTATTTATTATGCTTACTTATACAGCGCTTTACAGATATTGTGATCACTGTCCCCATTGGGGCTCACAATCTAAGTCCCTGATCAGTATGTATTTGGAGTGTGGGAGGAAACAGGCATACCCGGAGGAAACAGATGTACCTGGAAGTAATCCACGAAACATGGGGAGAACTCTATACAGATGTTGTACTTGGTGGGATTTGAACCTAGGACTGCAAAGCAATGGTGCTACCCACTGAGCCACTGTGCTGCCCTTTGTTCCAGAACTACATTTATGTATAAAACTAATTTCCAGCAGTGACTTTATACCGAAACTGAATTCTGTCACAATATTCAGTATACACAGTACTCTTAGTTCTATTATCATATCTATGCAGTAAGTGGCAAGTCATTTTACAATTTTAAATTGATGTTAATGTTCATAGTATAGTATATCCCTATCCAGGAATGAAATTGTGAAAGCATGTAAAGTCTGTGGCAGTGCTGAGCTACTGACAATGACGGAGAACATTTTTCTTTCAGCTCATATCCAGTCCTCATTTGACAGGGAGAGTTAAACAAGGCCAAAAACAATGAAAAAAATAGGTTTGGGTAAATAAAAAAATAAAATTCAACAACATTCCCTGATATTTCCAGCCACAGCATTACTGTCAGAGCAGGTCACACTCTGTAAATGACACAGAATTCAAATATATTGGTTTCACAAAGACTAAAGACTTTGAAGATTCTTACCAGATGAAACTTTGCCTTGATGTTCTTCCATGTAGGATCAGTTACTTTTCTTTAAAGGGAATCTGTCACTCCAAAAATGCCATATCAAGTAAAGATATGGCTGAATAGAGCGTTCCATAACTAAGCTAACGGTGGGTATCATATATCATGATACCCCCGTTTTCATAGCAAAATACCTTTGTAAAGTTGGTGATTGAACGTGTCAATCACTGCAGTCAGGTCAGGAGGGCGGCGTTTTCATGTCCTCCCCCGCCCCCGCTCCTCGTCATCTCTTTCGTATCGCCGTCTGTGAATACCACAGACGGCGTTAGTTTCCCGCAATTGCGCAATTCAAAATTCTGCCGGCGCATGCGCAGTATGCTTTGCCCAGCAGTGGGCAAAGCATAAAATTACTACAGCGCATGCGCTAGTATTTCCTTGCCCCGGAAAATCCTGCTTGCCTTGGACGACTTCCGGGGCAAGGAAAGACTAGCGCATGCGCTGTAGTAATTTTATGCCTTGCCCACTTCTGGGCAAAGCATACTGCGCATGTGCCGGCAGAATTTTGAATTGCGCAATTGCGGGAAACTAACGCCGTCTGTGGTATTCACAGACGGCGATACAAAACAGATGACGAGGATCGGGGGCGGGGGAGGACATGAAAACCGCCGCCCTCCTGACCTGACTGCAGTGATTGACACGTTCAATCACCAACTTTACAAAGGTATTTTGCTATGAAAACGGGGGTATCATGATATATGATACCCACCATTAGCTTAGTTATGGGACGCTCTATTCAGCCATATCTTTACTTGATATGGCATTTTTGGGGTGACAGATTCCCTTTAAGGAAGTAAAACCTGCTTTATTTCATCCTTTAGATATGGAATAAAAAGAAGCCTATGGACTGCAATTGTGAAGCATCATTAAACCAGATCAAATAGTTAATTTTATTATTAGCAAAAAACTGTGTAATACTCAAATTTTCACACCTTCTGTAATATCTTCCATGTCACAATATAAATCGTTTCCATGGTCAAAAAATATCAACCCATTCCAAACCAGGATCCTAAATTAGCCGGCATTATTCAAACACTAATATACGGTATGCAGCCCAAAAAATCTTACTTTAGGTTCAATTCTATCACCTAATTCATTTACTAGAGAAATCAAGCAACAAAGAGATACTTGGCTTACACTAAAAGGCATCTACAAATGTAGTCACTCCAGGTGCATTTCATGTGAACGTCTGCAAAAATGCACTAATTTTTCATCGTATGTAAAAGCTGAGTTTCAACATATTTTTTTTATTAAATGCAATACTTCTGGGGTTATCTTCCTAATTCAATGCTCTACCTGTAGAATTCAGTATGTGGGCTGTACAATTTATATGTCCAAAATGCGATAAATCCGATAGCGGCAAATATCTCTGCGGTTTCTAGGCACTTTCATGTGTTAAAAAAATGGCTACACCTCCACTCTTAAATTTGCTGGCATAGAAAGAGAACACAGACCAATTAGGGGTTGTAATCTGAAAAGAAAGATATTAAACAGGGAATCACATTGGATCGTTAAATAAATACAAGATTCCCACCATAACTGAATGTAAGACGGGATCTTATCCTCCAGTATATGTAATTTGTTGTTTCGTTTATTTTGTTGATTTTTTACTACACAATAAGTTTTACCAGGTGAATCAATTATTTGTGCGTGTCTTGTCATTGGCTGGTGATTAACATGTGACATGTAATCTCTAACACTCAATGGTGGTTCACTAGCGTCTAGACCATGAGTAAGGCTTCACACCAAAAGGCATTGTGTTAGTGTGCTTCACAAGATTGCCGTGATAATCTCAATTTTAACATTACAAACAAATGTGAAGTTTTATACTTACCTGCTTCAACGCTGGAGGATCCTTTTCGTTCTCACTTGGCTTCTGCAGCTCTGACCTGGGTGGCTCCATGCGATGTTTCCACTGTGAATTCCAATACAGCAAGACATGGTGAGCTGATCACCCATTCCCTGCATGTCATTTTTTTTATCCAATTGTGGAACTTATTTTTATTTCCAGATCTGTTGATGAAAATGAACTTTCTTCATGGGCCAACCCCTTTAAATATAAGAATTAATTTACACAAATGATTGTAAGTATATAAAGAGCAGAGAGATTCTGGTAACCCACACCAGATTCAGGGACGGAAGTACCATGGAAAAGAAATGAACACTTGTATTAAAGACTACACTGCAGGAGACATCGCAGACAACATGAGTGAAAATCAGGACATAGCCCTGACCTCCCGGGACAGTGGGACAACTCCCCCAATTTGGAACAGTCATGTTTAATCTGGGATGGTATTATACTTAATAATAATGATATATACTTAATATTGTCTAAAAAACAAAAAGATTAAGGTATTTATTAAACCTTTAATGCTCCATGACATAATATTACGCAATTTAGCGTGTCACCATGTTTGTAACGATCTATGACATAGCGGGCATCTGCCTATAATATCGGTGATTGACAGAGGCATTACCAGGGCACATTGATTTTTATAATCTACGGTAATTGTATACAATACAAGCAAACAAACAAGTCACCCTTTTATTTATTTATTTAATGGCCTTCAGCTCGATCTCAGGTCATGGCAACTTGATGTATGAAAGATCTGTAGGAAGATTGATCTTTTGCAGGCCTAGAGAGGTCCACCAGGGTTATCTCCACTAATATTTTGATTGTATCAAATCATTGAGTTGCTGGTCTCCATCATCACCTCATTCCTTCTATTTATCCGAACATAATGTGATTGCTTTATTCATATGATTTGTTCCCATGGGAACTAAAAAATAATTGAAAAAAAAATATATATATAAAAAATAAATATTCAAATTACTCTGCTTTTCCCCAGTTAAAATAAATAAATAATTAAAAAAATACATATGCGGTATCACAGCATCCATGAAAATTGGATCTATCAAAATATCAAATTAATTAACCTAACTAGTAAGTGCTAAAGAGGGAAAAATTGAAATGGCCTAATTGCATCTTTTCAGAGGCCACAACACTGCAAAGAAAAACGTGATCAGAAATTATCAAAACATACAAAGGAAATAATAAGAGTGCAAAAACATAAAAGTGGTGTTAGGGTCTGCGGAACGCACCAAATATAAGATGTGGAGGTGCGTTCGCAGCCGGGGGTCCACCGTGCAGGTGGAGCCTGCTGCTAGTAAAATGACGCAAGAAGCGAACTCTGTTATCCCACAGAGTCGCCAAAATAAACGCTGTAACACGCTGTGGCAATATGTGCGAACTCTGTTAATTCACAGAGCCGCTAGAAGGAGTGCCGCAGTGCTATATGGCGATGTGTGTGAACTCACTTAACACAACTGAGTCGCAAAATAAACACGCTAGGGCGCTGTCTAGCGTTGAAAGCGAACCCTGTTACGTCACAGAGCCGCTGAGAAAAACTTCTGTGTCCTGTCAGGCACCCAGGTACACAGTGAACAGCTAAGCGAACATAGAACGTGATCATGCGCTAATGTCCTCGCGGGAGTCACCCGCAATCTATGGCGTCTGAACGCCAGGCCCTGAATATGGCAATCAAACTCCTCACCGGTTATGCCGGCAATCTAGGGCATCTAGGACACCGACCCTGACCAGCTAGCATACCAAACTCCTCACCGATTAAGTCAGTATTCTAGGGCTTATTTCAGCCGGGCCCTAACCACACACACGCATGACCACACTGGCGCTAAGCATATAATGATTGATATTAGCGCATGGCGGCCCAGCCATGCCACCCTTTTATAGCAACAGCTACAGGACCTGCCAGAAACAAGGACCAATGAGAAACTGTTCCAAACACATGTAGCTTCATGACCTTCCTGGCGGACCAATAGGAGCTGCTGCAGTACCTGAACATGTGACCCCAGATCTCCAATGAGAGATCTTACCCTGGGCATGCTCAGAAGGGGAAACGCAGGACTTCATCCCAAAGACGTCTGCTCCAGTACTGGCTATAATAGCAGATCCAGGAGAGGCAGCAGCAAGTCTCTGCACAGTACTGGAATGGGCAAGATGCTGGGACCGACGTCTCTGCTGAGCAGGCTCCACTGGGCCGGAGATAAATGGGGGACCGCAGTGGGACCGGTTCGAGACTCCCCTTGTGCAGCAGTGGGAACTTGAACCCTAACATTAACCCCCCTCCTAGGGACCCCCTTCTTTGGGCCTCGCTGCGCTCAAAGGCAGCAATGAGCTGCGGAGCGTGAACATGCTCGGCAGGCTCCCAGGACCTATCCTCAGGCCCATAATCCACCAAATAAATTTTTTTGCCTCGTACCACCTTGCACCCAACAATGGCGTTCACCTCATGATCGTCGGTAGATGAACCCGACGTCCCAGCAGATGACTCGGAAAACCGGGAAATGGCCACGGGTTTCAGGATGGACACATGAAAGGTGTCAGTGATACCAAGGCGAGGCGGAAGGGCTAGGCGGTAAACCACCGGGTTCACCTGCTCAAGAAATTTAAATGGGCCCAAAAAGCGAGGTGCCAACTTGGTGGACTCTACATGTAGCCTGATGTTTCGGGCAGGAAGCCACACTAGGTCACCCGGAGCAAATGTAGGAGTGGGGCGCCGATGGGCATCGGCCGAAGACCTCATCCTCTCTTTGGAGGCCTGAATGGCATCCTGGGTGTGGTCCCAAATGTCCCGTGCCTCCACAGCCCAGTCTGCCACCCTGGAATCGGCGGAAGACACGGGCATGGGCACTGGTACCCGCGGATGCTGACCGTAGTTCAGGAGGAATGGGGTCTGTCCGGTGGAGTCAGCCACAGCATTATTTAGAGCGAACTCAGCCCACGGTAGCAAGGATGCCCAGTCATCCTGCCTGGCAGAGACAAAATGTCGCAAGTGACCAAGGTCTGGTTGGCCATCTCTACCAACCCATTCGTCTCGGGATGGTATGCAGAGGAGAGATTCAACTCAATGCTGAGTAAATGACACAGCTCTCTCCAGAACCGAGATGCAAACTGGGGACCTCGATCACTGACAATTTTGTCTGGCATACCGTGTAGGCGGAAAATATGCCTAATGAATAATGCTGCCAAGGCCCGTGCAGACGGTAACCGTGGTAACGGCACTAAGTGCACCATTTTGGAGAAGTGGTCGGTTATCACCTAGATGATGGTGCAGCCCCGAGACTTGGGTAAGCCCACCACAAAATCCATCCCGACCATCTCCCAAGGCATGTCTGCCACCGGTAAAGGGAAAAGTAACCCAGCTGGCCGTTGTCGAGGGGACTTATACTTGGCGTAGGAGACGCACGCCTGAACGTATTCCCTGACGTCACGGGCCATCTGCGCCACCAGTATGTCCTCGCCAGCAACTCAGAAGTCCTTTTTGTCCCAAAATGTCCACCCACCCTGGACGAATGTGCCCAAGAAAATACTTCCGGTCGCAAACTGGTGGGCACAAAAGTCTTGCCCGGAGGCACAGACTCAAGCGAAACCGGAGCCACCATTCTTAGGCTTTCTGTGGGGACAATAAGCCGAGGCTCCTCCTCCACCTCCTCAGAGGACACCACGGAGCGGGATAGAGCGTCTGCGTGAATGTTCTTCTCACCGGAGAGGAAATGGAGGGTGAAATGGAACCAGGAGAAAAACAAGGACCATCTGGCCTGACGGGAATTTAGCCGCTGGCTGTCTGCAAATACACCAAGTTCTTGTGGTCCGTGAATACTTGGAAGGGGAAGCGAGCCCCCTCCAGAAGATGTCTCCACTCGGAGAAGGCCAACTTCATAGCCAGTAACTCCCTGTCCCCGATGGAATAATTCCTCTCTGCTGGTGTAAAGGTCTTGGAAAAGAAGAAGCAGGGATGCTTCCGACCCTGGGCATCCTTTTGAAAAAGGACTGCTCCAGCACCAACAGAAGAGGCATCCACCTCTAAGATAAACGGTTTATCGACATCGGGCGATGTAAGATGGGAGCACTGGTGAAATGCGACTTGATGAAGGAGAACGCCTTGGTGACCTCCTCTGACCACAACTTGGGATTAGCTCCCTTCTTGGTGAGGGCTACCAAGGGAGCTACCAAAGTAGAGAAGTGGGGAATGAATTGGCGATAGTAGTTAATGAACCCCATAAAGCGCTGCACCGCCTTAAGGGAGTGGGGTTCTTGCCAATCCATCACAGCCTGTAGTTTGGTAGGATCCATAGCCAATCCCTGGGTGGAGATGATATAGCCCAGGAAAGGTAGAGACTCCTGCTCAAACATGCACTTCTCCAACTTCGCATATAGGGAATTTGCTCGCAAGAGGTCGAAGACCTTGCAGACATCTCTCCGGTGGGAGGCCATATCTGGAGAAAAGATGAGAATGTCATCCAGATAGACTACCACCGAGGTGGTCAACATATCCCGGAAGATGTCTTCACAAAGTCTTGGAAGACAGCTGGGGCATTACAGAGCCCAAAGGGCATTGCCAGATATTCATAATGCCCATCCCTGGTGTTAAATGCCGTCTTCCATTCGTCCCCCTCACGGATGCGAATCAGGTTATACGCACCCCGCAGGTCTAGCTTAGTAAATACCCTTGCTCCCCGAAGCCTGTCAAAGAGCTCAGAGATTAGCGGCAAAGGATACTTATTTTTCACGGTGATAGCGTTGAGACCCCTATAATCAATGCACGGACGTAATTCTCCGTTCTTCTTCTGCACAAAGAAGAACCCCGCTCCCGCTGGTGACACCGACATCCTAATGAATCCCCTTGCCAAGTTCTCCTGAATATATTGGGACATGGCCTCTGTCTCAGGAAGAGAGAGGGGATAAACCCTTCCTCTAGGAGGCTCAGCTCCAGGCAAGAGGTCGATAGGACAGTCATAGGGGCAATGAGGCGGAAGAGTCTCCGCAGCCTTCTTCGAGAAAACGTCGGCATAAGACCAATAGACCTTGGGAAGAGGAGAGAGGTCTATGGGTATCTCAGTGGTGGTGACCTGCACGCTGTCCCTAATGCATCTGCCTTTACATAAATTACCCCAACCCAGAATTCTCCCTGAAGACCACTCAATATGGGGAGAGTGGTGGCGGAGCCAGGGTAATCCCAACAGAAAACCTCATCTATACCCTCAGGGAGGATAAAAAATGATATATTCTCCTGATGGGAAGGAGACATAGACAAGGTGAGTGGGACAGACTGATGGGTGATTTGTGAGGGCAGAATTGCTCCGTTCAACACCTGTACCGATACTGGTTCAGCCAGCAACACCAAAGGCATGGTGTGGGAGAAGCAAAGGAGGATGACATAAAATTCCCCTCTGCCCCAGAATCCACACACAGCTTGACGGGTAGGGTGGTAGAACCATGGGTAATTATCCCCTTGAGGAGCACTTTAGGGCAAAACTCATGGCGTCCAGTGACCCTGTTCCTACGGTTACTGGGCGCGACCGTTTATTCAGCCCCTGTGGACATCGGTTGGCAAAATGTCCCTGCTGCTGGCAAATATAACAAATCTGGGATGGACGAGTGACCCGAGATTTAGATCCTGCAGGAGCAACCTTCTGAAGGTCGGGCGCCTGAACAGGCGACTCCAGAGGGGTGGCGAAGGTAGGAGCCAACTGGACACTCTGCCTACACTGGGCACGTTCCAGCCTCCGCTCGTGGAAACGGAGGTCGACGCGGGTGGAAATAGCGATAAGCTTCTCCAGTGTGGCAGGAATCTCCCTGGTAGCCAAGGCGTCTTTCACATGACCCGCCAGTCCTCTCCAGAACACGGGAATGAGGACTTTATCTGGCCACTCTAATTCCGAGGCCAGAGTCCGAAATTGGACAGCAAAATGGCTGACCAAAGCTGAACCCTGGGTACTTGCCAGCAGTTTGAGCGCCGTATCATGGGTAACCTGAGGTCCTAAAAAAAACTTTTTCAGAGCCTCCAGAAAACGAGAAGCGCTCCGCACCACACGGTCGTCGTGCTCCCACAGCGGCATTGCCCACTCCAACGCTCTGCCCGACAGAAGAGCTATCACAAAGCCCACTTGTGCCCGATCCGTGGGAAATGTGCAGCCAGAAGCTCGAGGTGTATGGAGCACTGACTCACAAATCCCCGACATTGCTTGCTGTCACCAGCAAACTTGTCTGGAAGCGGGAGGTGGGACAATGTAGGGACAGAGGTGGAAGAGGACAAACTGGCTGCAGCTACGCTAGTGTCATGTATAGTGTACAGTTCCTATAGCGTCTTGTGCTTGGGTGCGAGGAAAACACATGAGACATAGGTTGATATGAAATGACTTGTATTACTTCATACAAGCATGCAGAAAAGGTCACACAGTTTGAGGAACAGAGGCAGGAGAACACAGCAGGCCAGAGTAACTTCAAGCTCTACAATAACTCTCCAAGCAGGTTCAGGATCTCTTCTCTGTACCGTAATTCCTCTGCAAACATGGATTCACCAGACAGCAGGTTTCCAAAGTCCAAAAGTGTTCCAAAGTTCCTCAGTAGGAAATAGCTGGAGTCCAAAATCCTAGGTTTCCAGGAGTCAGGTCACAGGCTGACTGAGGCTTGATTCAGGAGCACTGATTGTTCAGCTGAGGCTGCTTAAGAAGCAAGAGGGAGAGAATCAGGGCGGGAACATGAAAACTGAAACTCCATATTAACTGAGGGCAAGAGCTGCAGAAAGACAGAAAGCAAAATGGCCGACGGAAAACTGAGTTTCAAGGAACATGTCAAAAGAGACAAAGAACCTTACATTACTCCCCCCTTAAGGACAACCTCCGGTTGACCTCAGACCAGGCTTGTCAGGGTACCTCTGATGAAACTGGCGGAGCAGGCGAGGAGCATTTACATTATTGACTGGTTCCCATGAGTTGTCCTCCACTGGGTAGCCCTGCCATTTAATCAAATATTGCAACTGATTTCTGTACAACCTGGAATCTAGAATCCTTTCCACCATAAATTCTTCCTGTCCATCGACCAGCACTGGGTCAGGGCCAGGAGAAGAGCGTCCAGGAAACGTATTGGGTGTTGCAGCCTTTAGTAGGGATACATGAAAGACAGGGTGGATTCTCATAGTTCTGGGCAGTTGAAGACGACAAGCAACAGCACTTATAATCTCACTGATCTTATAAGGTCCAATGTACTTATGTCCCAATTTAGACGATGGAATCTTTATTTTAAGATTTCTGGTTGACAGCCAGACCAAATCTCCTACCTTGAAAGCTGGTGCAGGTTTACGAAATTTATCTGCTGCTTTCTTGTACCTTTCCTGAGCCAATTCTAGATTTTCCTTTAGAAGATCCATATTCTTTTGTAAAGAAGTGATTCTTTCAGCCACTGCCGGCAAGGGCGTATCTATAGGAAATCGAGGAAGAATGTTAGGATGATAACCTAGATTGGAGTAAAAAGGAGACTGCTTAGTGGAGGCGCTCTGAGAGTTATTATAAGAGAACTCAGCCAGTGGAAGTAGATCCACCCAATCATCTTGTAGGTGGCAGATAAAGCAGCGGAGATACTGCTCCAGGGTCTGATTGGTTCGTTCTGTCTGTCCATTAGTCTGGGGATGAAAAGCAGAAGAAAGGTTTACTTTAATGTCCAATGCGGCACAGAAATTTTGCCAAAACCTTGAAGTGAATTGCACCCCTCGATCCGAAATGACCTCATCCGGTACTCCATGTAAGCGAAACACATTCTTAATCATCAAGTCTGATGTCTGTTTTGCAGTGGGTAAGCCGACACAAGGCATAAAATGAGCTGCCTTTGTTAGACGGTCAACCACCACTAGAATGGTGTTCTTCCCTTGAGAGGTTGGTAACTCCACAATGAAGTCCATAGAAATGGATCCCCACGGGTGGGACGGGTTGGGAAGAGGTTGTAACAGACCAGTTGGTGAGGAGCGAGGTGTTTTGCATCTTGCACAGACTTCACATGAAGTGACATAGTTTAAAACATATTTCCTGTAAGTGGGCCACCAAAAGAAACGAGAAAGAAATTCTTGTGTCTTTAGAATTCCCCTATGCCCGGCTATCTTGGAATCGTGGATGAGTTGCAATACTCTCAATCTGACTGTTTCAGGTATATACAGACGTTGTCCCTGAATCCACACACCATTCTTAAAGACAAGACTTACGTCCCTTGGGGGTTGAGCCAACAAAGAATCCGCATGGTATGCTTCCTTGATGTCCTTAAGTAGGTCTTGATTATGAATCACTCCCAGGAATCTAGAGTCAGGAAGAATAGTCTTAGGAGGAGTAAGTGGACGTGTCTCTGCTGAATGAATCCTAGAGAGTGCATCAGCCTTTCCATTGCGCGATCCTGGTCTATAAGAAATTACAAAATTAAATTGGTTTAGAAAAAGATTCCAGCGAGCCTGGCGAGGAGTCAGGCACTTAGCCGACCTGATAAATTCAAGGTTACGATGGTCTGTCAGGATGACTATTTGCTGTGCAGCTCCCTGAAGAAGGTGTCTCCATTCCTTGAAGGCGGCAATAATGGCCAACAATTCTCTATTGCCCACATCGTAGTTCCTCTCAGCCGAAGACAACTGCTGGGAAAAGAAGGCACAGGGATGCAAGACATTCTTCTCACCTGTTCTCTGAGAGAGTATAGCTCCAACGGCACAGTCTGAAGCATCCACCTCTATTATGAAGGCAAGCTCGGGGTTGGGATGTACTAAGATAGGTGCGGTGGTAAATTTATCCTTTAAACAGGAAAATGCTTCCTGAGCTTGCGGGGTCCAGGAGAACCTAGACTGTTTCCGGGTAAGTTGGGTGATAGGTGACACTACCTCAGAGAAATTCCTAATGAAACGTCTATAGAAGTTGGCAAACCCGATGAAGCGCTGCACCTCCTTCACATTTCTAGGAATTGGCCAATCCTTGATGGCTTGGGTCTTGCTTCCATCCATACTAATCCCTTGCGTAGATAGTACATACCCCAGAAATTGAATTTCGGTCCTATGGAATTCACACTTTTCAAGTTTGATGTAGAGATGGTTTTGTCTTAGGCGTTCTAAGACCATTCTCACATGTCCATGATGTTCCTCTGTGGAGTTAGAAAAAATTAGAATATCATCCAGATAAATCACCACAAATGTATCTAGGAGATCCCTAAAGATGTCATTCACCAAGTGTTGGAAAGTGGCTGGGGCGGTACTCAGACCAAAAGGCATAACTAGATATTCGAAGTGTCCATAGCGTGACCTGAATGCAGTCTTCCATTCATCCCCAGGTCTAATACGGACCAAGTTATAGGCCCCACGGAGATCCAGTTTAGAGAAAATTTTGGCGTGCCGCACTCTCTCCAACAACTCAGGGATTAAAGGCAATGGATAACGGTTTCTAATAGTAACCTTATTGAGTTCCCTATAGTCTATGCAGGGTCTCAGAGATCCATCTTTCTTCTTCACAAAGAAGATGGGTGCACCTGCGGGAGATGAAGAGGGGCGTATGAAGCCTTTGGCTAGATTTTCATCTATGTAGTCCTTCAAAGCTTTTAGCTCGGGCCCCGCTAGGGGGTAGATCTTACCAAAAGGTATCTCGGCTCCAGGCAATAATTCGATTGGACAATCATATGGACGGTGAGGAGGAAGCTGATCAGCGTTCTTCTTGTCACATAAATCCACATAGTCCTGGTATACAGCTGGTAGTTCAGGGACTGACATGGTTCCTTTAGGAACAGAGCAAGCTGAAACTCCTTGACTCATCTGTTTCTCCGGAAAGTGTAATTCCTTGGTTTCCCAGTTAATCGTAGGATTCTGCGCCTGCAGCCATGGTAGCCCTAGAATAATGGGAAAGTGGGGAGAAGAGATAAGCATAAAAGACATTTTCTCCTGATGATCTTTACCCATAAGGACCCTCAAAGGCTCTGTTTCCTGATCCACTGGTCCAGAGGTCAGCAGGGAGCCATCCACAGTCTCCATCTGTACTGGAGTAGCCTTCTTCACTGAACGTATCCCCTGTTTCAGAGCAAAGGAGATATCCATAAAATTTCCACTTGCTCCTGAGTCGATCATAGCAGAGCTAGACACCCAGACTGAGTCCACCCAGAGTTTGATGGAAAGGAAGCAATGAGAATTATTTCTTTTACAACTCAGCTGGGACACCGCTGAGGAAACTTGAAAAATTGCAGCGTTTATACCGTCATTGTCCCCAGAACTAACAGAGTTTAAGTCCGAAAAATCAAGATCTCTTGCAGCAGATCTCTCTGGAGTCTGAGGCTCGGACATGACAGAGCTCCTCTCGCAACACTCACAGTGAATGACTGCTGCAGTAGTCTTACGAGAACGGCTGGGGCAGTTTATAATGAAGTGCCCTGACTTACCACAGTAAAAACATAGATTTTCCTTTATATGATGTTCTTTGCGTGCATCACTAACCCGTCTTTGTAAAGAGTCCACCTGCATGGGTTCAGGTTCTGGTTCCCTTGTGATCCTACGCAAAGGTTCCTTAGCTGAGGAGGGAGGTAGGAAAAGGTTAGTGCGATTATTTTCGAACCATCTCTCTTGTCTGCGTTCAGTCAGACGAGCATCAATACGGATACAATAGTTAATAAAGTCACCTAACGCAGTGGGAGGGTCGGCACGAGCAAGTTCATCCTTAATCAGTGGAGACAACCCTTTCCGAAAAATAGATTTTTTGGCGGAAGTGTCCCAAGTGGTATCAAGAGCCCATCTCCTGAAATCCAAGGCATATTCGGCTACTGAACGCTTACCTTGGCGCAAAGTTAACATGGCTGCTTCAGCTGTTGCACCTCGATTGGGGTCATCAAACACCTGCCCCATGGCTGAAATAAAAGCATCAAGGTGATTCAAACAATCATTCTCAGTCTCAATCAGAGGGTTTGCCCACATCAAAGCCTTATTGGTAAGCAACATGATTATAGTAAGCACTTTGGATCGTTCAGTGGGAAATTGTGAAGCATGTGCAGAGAAAAATAGATTGCATTGGTTAATAAATCCCCTGAATTTCTCACGTTCACCGCCAAAACGAAAAGGAGGTAACTTGGGGATCCCATAACTCGGGGTTATGGCAGGAGCCTGGACTCGTTCCTCTAGAGCCTCAATCCTGGCTCGTAATTCCTGAGTAGTTTGTCCAAACACTTGCAAATTATGATTAGTGAGGTCCTGTAGGCTTGCAAAACGGGTCTTTATAGTCTGTATATCTGCAAGGATTGTATCAGTCACTCCGCAAAGCTCCTTTATGCGGGCCTCCATCTTCCAGATCTTTTAAGGCAGAAGTGCTGGAAGGAGAAGAGGAAAGAAAAAAAAAAAAAAAAACAATAGTGTTTACCTGTGGTAACACTCCAGAGTAAAATTTTAAGGGAATGCGCTCACCTGGAATGGTTGTGAGAAGTCACAACCACTGTCATCACAGAAGGTATTAAACGGACATCTGATATCCACAGTCACAGCAGACACGGCTTTCCCAGACCCAGCAGACACTAAACATTGGCTCCTGAATCTTGTCATGTATAGTGTACAGTTCCTATAGCGTCTTGTGCTTGGGTGCGAGGAAAACACATGAGACATAGGTTGATATGAAATGCCTTGTATTACTTCATACAAGCATGCAGAAAAGGTCACACAGTTTGCAGGAACAGAGGCAGGAGAGCACAGCAGGCCAGAGTAACTTCAAGCTCTACAATAACTCTCCAAGCAGGTTCAGGATCTCTTCTCTGTACCGTAATTCCTCTGCAAACATGGATTCACCAGACAGCAGGTTTCCAAAGTCCAAAAGTGTTCCAAAGTTCCTCAGTAGGAAATAGCTGGAGTCCAAAATCCTAGGTTTCCAGGAGTCAGGTCACAGGCTGACTGAGGCTTGATTCAGGAGCACTGATTGTTCAGCTGAGGCTGCTTAAGAAGCAAGAGGGAGAGAATCAGGGCGGGAACATGAAAACTGGAAACTCCATATTAACTGAGGGCAAGAGCTGCAGAAAGACAGAAAGCAAAATGGCCGACGGAAAACTGAGTTTCAAGGAACATGTCAAAAGAGACAAAGAGCCTTACAGCTAGCAGCCTGAACAGCGACTGCGGTAACATCCACAGCTGAGGTTGTGCGCTCAAGAGCCGCCAACCTACCCTCCAGCTGCTGGATGTACAGCTGTAAACGCTGTTCATCCGCCATTTTACTAGCCAGACCCTGGCGCTAATATTATGTTAGGGTCTGCGGAACGCACCAAATATAAGATGTGGAGGTGCGTTCGCAGCCCGGGGTCCACTGTGCAGGCGGAGCCTGCTGCTAGTAAAATGGCGCAAGAAGCGAACTCTGTTATCCCGCAGAGTCGCCAAAATAAACGCCGTAACGCGCTGTGGCAATATGTGCAAACTCTGTTAATCCACAGAGCCGCTAGAAGGAGTGCCGCAGCGCTATATGGCAATGTGTGCGAACTCACTTAACACAACTGAGTCGCAAAATAAACACGCTAGGGCGCTGTCTAGCGTTGAAAGCGAACCCTGTTACATCACAGAACCGCTGAGAAAAACTTCTGTGTCCTGTCAGGCACCCAGGTACACAGTGAACAGCTAAGCGAACATAGAACGTGATCATGCGCTAATGTCCTCGCGGGAGTCACCCGCAATCTATGGCGTCTGAACGCCAGGCCCTGAATACGGCAATCAAACTCCTCACCGGTTATGCCGGCAATCTAGGGCATCTAGGACACCGACCCTGACCAGCTAGCATACCAAACTCCTCACCGATTAAGTTGGTATTCTAGGGCTTATTTCAGCCGGGCCCTAACCACACACACGCATGACCACACTGGCGCTAAGCATATAATGATTGATATTAGCGCATGGCGGCTCAGCCATGCCACCCTTTTATAGCAACAGCTACAGGACCTGCCAGAAACAAGGACCAATGAGAAACTGTTCCAAACACATGTAGTTTCATGACCTTCCTGGCGGACCAATAGGAGCTGCTGCAGTACCTGAACATGTGACCCCAGATCTCCAATGAGAGATCTTACCCTGGGCATGCTCAGAAGGGGAAACGCAGGACTTTGCCCCAAAGACGTCTGCTCCAGTACTGGCTATAATAGCAGATCCAGGAGAGGCAGCAGCAAGTCTCTGCACAGTACTGGAATGGGCAAGACGCTGGGACCGACGTCTCTGCTGAGCAGGCTCCACTGCAGCCGGAGATGAATGGGGGACTGCAGCGGGACCGGTTCAAGCGGGAACTCGAAAACTAACAAGTGGCTGCTTCTTTAAGGATAATGGTTTAATTACAATCAATGGAACTAATATTCCTTTTCCACCTAAACAAAGTTAAATTTCCTATCCTCCACTTAAAGGAAATTCAAGTAAGCTACTCAGAAAAATCTATTCTATTATTTCTAAACACTGTTTTTCGATGATTACTTTGTATCTCCATTAATACTGCACCCAAACACACAAATGATACACCATTTGAAAGGTAACCTTGCCCCTTCAGCAAGAAAATAGCCAAACAAACCACACATCCACAATTTGATCACAAAATACAGCTTAAACATTAATTTTCATAAACCTGCAGTAAGGAAAAATGACCTGCAGGTGGCACCACACTACCCCAAAGCACACTACCACAAAGCTGCTTATAGACATCACAAACAAATCCAAACATTTGCCTTGGGGGCTTTCCATCTTGCTAAACTGCTTGCCCAGCCTATTTCAGCCAAATTGGAGGATTGCACACTTCACTGCAGGTGAATCACATATGCAAACACATTTGTAAACATGCACTGCCTATTGAATTGCACACTTGCTCCGTTCATTCTCCACCCACACAAACAAATGATACACCATTTGAAAGGTCAAATGACCTCCAGGTGGCACCACACTACTCCAAAGCACACTACCACAAAGCTGCTTACAGACATCACAAACAAATCCAACCTTTTGCCTTGGGGCTTTCCAGCTTGCCCAAGTGCTTGCCCATCCTATTTCAGGCACATTGGAAGATTGCACACTTCACTGCAGGTGAGTCACATATGCAAACACATTTGTAAACATGCACTGCTTTTTCGGTGATTAATTCACCCCACATACACAAATGGTGAGTCATATATGTAAACACATTTGTAAACATCCACTGCTTTTTCGCTGATTACTTCGCCCACACACACAAATGATACACCATTTGAAAGGTAAACTTGCCCCCTTCAGCAAGAAAAGAGCCAAGCAAACCACACATTTACGATTTTATCACAAAATACAGTTTAAACATTTATTTTCATAAACCTGAAGAAAGAAACAATAACCTGCAGGTGGCACCTCAACTGGAAGACATTTTTTGGCCTCTACTTATCAAACCAATTTATTGTATCACCAATCTACATATATAAATACATGTTTGTGTTCATCATCTCATGAAATACATTTACATTTGACCAGTTTTCTGAAATTGCCTGCGCCCCCGACGACCTATGTGTGAAAATTTTGCACGGGCCATGCTAGTAATAATATAATAGAAAGATAAAAATGTACAGTTACATTGGTATGTAAAAGGTTTGGCACCCCCTGGTTAAAATTACTATGATGAAATAAACTTTAAAGGGTCTAAAGTTAAGGATGACACATTTCCTTTGTATGATAGAGAGAAAAAAATGTGTGTATATATATATATATATATATATATATATATATATATACACACTGCTCAAAAAAACAAAGGGAACACTCGAATAGCACATTTTAGATCTGAATGAACTAAATATTCTCATTGAATACTTTGTTCTGTACAAAGTTGAATGTGCTGACAACAAAATCACACAAAAATCATCAATGGAAATCAAATTTATTAACCAATGGAGGCCTGGATTTGGAGTCACACACATCATTAAAGTAGAATGTAATGTCCTTAAAACAAGTCAAAATGATGCTCAGTAGCGTGTGTGGCCTCCATGTGCCTGTATGACCTCCCTACAATGCCTGGGCATGCTCTTGATGAGGTGGCGGATGGTCTCCTGAGGGATCTCCTCCCAGACCTGGACTAAAGCATCTGACAATTCCTGGACAGTCTGTGGTGCAACGTGACTTTGGTGGATGGAGCGAGACATGATGTTCCAGATGTGCTCAATCGGATTCAGGTCTGGGGAACGGGCGGGCCAGTCCATAGCTTCAATGCCTTCATCTTGCAGGAACTGCTGACACACTCCAACCACATGAGGTCTCTCATTGTCCTGCATTAGAAGGAACATAGGGCCAACTGCACCAGCATATGGTCTCACAAGGGGTCTGAGGATCTCATCTCGGTACCTAATGGCAGTCAGGCTACCTCTGGCGAGCACATAGAGGGCTGTGCAGCCCTTCAAAGAAATGCCACCCCACACCATTACTGACCCACTGCCAAAGTGGTCATGCTGAAGGATGTTGCAGGCAGCAGATAGCTCTCCATGGCATCTCCAGACTCTGTCACGTCTGTCACATGTGCTCAGTGTGAACCTGCTTTCATCTGTGAAGAGCACAGGGCGCCAGTGGCGAATTTTCCAATTCTGGTGTTCTGTGGCAAATGCCAAGCATCCTGCACAGTGTTGGGCTGTGAGCACAACCCCCATCTGTGGATGTCGGGCACTCAGACCATCCTCATGGAGTCGGTTTCTAACCTTTTGTGCAGATGTAAGGAGGTCAAGGGTATTAACCCTTGAAATGTTTCATTATTTTTATGTGTGTAAATGTATGTCTTCTATGTACTGTATGATGTCATCTTTCAGTGTCATGTCTGATTAGTGTGGGTATAGATATAGATATACAGTGCATCCTTGAGAACATTAGAGGGCACTAGTAGTGTTTATTATATATATATATATTATATAATATATAGGGTATATATAGCTTTGCGAGGGATCACTAATTGGGGGCAGGTTAGAGATCTAGTTAGGCAGTTATAAAAATAAGTCAGTGCAGTACCTGGGTAGGACTTTAGATGGGGGCATTGAGCACATCCAGTCCAGTAGGGACAAATGGTTAGGGACATTTCGTCAGGGAAAGATCTCCTCATATCGGAGGTCTGTCGGGAAGATTTGCTAATAGCGGAAGTCAGTCGGGGTTGGACCTTGCTAGTGAAAGGACGTCCACGTTCCTGGGCCCTGAAGCAGAGACAAGTAGAGTGGAAGGTATCAGCAACCTGAGAGCAGCCAGTGAAGGATTCACCGTGGGAACATGAGCCCAAAGTCTGTGTGCTGACGTAGCAGAGGCCAGTGGAAGATCCACTGTGGGAACGCTCAGCAGAAGTGTGCGCGCATGAGAGTAGTAGTGAGTGGGCCACCAGCGAGTATCCGGGCACGATAACCAGAAGGGGGTGGACGACCTAGTAGATGTATATTTCTATACTGGATTGAGTTGTCTCCAGGGAAAGATATCGAAGTGCCATTTTCACCGGGCTCCTCGTCCCGTCAATACTTTGTGGTCCATTCTGGTGTAGTAGAAGAGAAGAAGAGGAGTTGTGTAAAATGTATTGCTGGTACCGTAAAAGTCGTGCTAATGGTGTCTTGGATGTGCTTTGTCCGGAGGAAAATAAAGCAGAACTGTTTGACGTGATACTGGACTCTGATTCTAATTATTCCGTATACTCTGTCACGGGGAAGAACACCCCAGGAAACTAGAAGTAACCAGAGTGAAGAATGCAGCTGCCTCCAGTAAGTTCACCCCTCGGCCAACCCTTTACACAGACACATACATATTTGTGGCCTGCTGGAGGTCATTTTGCAGGGTGGCTCTGGCAGTGCTCCTTCTGTTCCTCCTTGCACAAAGGCGGAGGTAGCGGTCCTGATGCTGGGTTGTTGCCTTCCTACGGCCCAATCCACGTCTCCTGGTGTACTGGCCTGTCTCCTGGTAGCGCCTCCAGCCTCTATACACTACGCTGACAGACACAGCAAACCTTCTTGCCACAGCTCGCATTGATGTGCCATCCTGGATGAGCTGCACTATCTGAGCCACTTGTGTGGGTCGTAGAGTCCGTCTCATGCTACAACGAGTGTGCAAGCACAGCCAACATTCAAAAGTGACCAAAACATCAGCCAGAAAGCATTGGTACTGAGATGTGGTCTTTGGTCCCCACCTGTGGAACCACTCCTTTATTGAGTGTGTCTTGATAATTGCCAATAATTTCCATCTGTTGTCTATTCCATCAGGGCCGGCTCCAGGTTTTTATGGGCCCCGGGCGAAAGTGTCTCAATGGGCCCCCTTAACACAGACCACGATTCATGATGCACAGATACTGCAGAGAAATATGGGTATAGCACAACGCCAAACACTTCTCTTCTTCCATTACATGACTGATACCTATTGTAAATTGTACAATAGCTCAAAAACCGCCAAATCCTCACAGTGCACAGTACAGACTGGACAGTACAGTCCTCCATACAATATTATGGGCACCACATAGTCTCCCCTCATCACCCATATAATACCCCATGCAGGATGTCACCCCGCCATCCCCCATATAATGCTCCATACAGAATACTGGACCCAATATAATGCTCCATACAGAATACTGGACCACATATAATGCTCCATACAAAATATGGAGCTCTCCTCTACATTGTGCTGCGTTCTGCACTGTTACGGCTCAGGAAAGGGCGCTGTGGAAAGACTCCCCATTATCATCATCATTGCCTGCCCATCATCATCATCATCATTGCCTGCCCATCATCATCATCATTGCCTCCCTATTATCATCATTGCCTCCCCATTAATATCATCATCATCATTGCCTTCCCATTATCATTGCCTCCCCATCATCATCATTATCATTGCCTCCCCATTAATATCATCATCATTGCCTTCCCATTATCATTGCCTCCCCATCATCATCATTATCATTGTCTCCCCATTAATATCATCATCATCATTGCCTTCCCATTATCATTGCCTCCCCATCATCATCATTATCATTGCCTCCCCATTAATATCATCATCATCATTGCCTTCCCATTATCATTGC
>JARQOD010000005.1:160146346-160346566 GCA_033576555.1 Oophaga sylvatica | reverse complement strand
GAGACATGGATAACGTTGCCAACCAGTTATTTAATTGGAAACCGGACAGGTAAATTCAGGCGAGATCCATGCCTTGTTCATTTTCAGAAAAGTAAGCCGGTCTACATTATCGGAGGATAGTCGCATGCGACGGTCTGTTAGTACACCACCTGCAGCACTAAAGACGCGCTCCGATAATACACTGGCAGCAGGGCAAGCCAGCACCTCCAATGCATACTGGCTAAGCTCTGGCCATGTATCCAGCTTAGAGACCCAAAATTGAATGGGGAAGAGCCATCTGGGAGTACACTGAGAGGGAAAGACATGTAGTCTGTCACCATCTTACGGAAACGTTGCCTCCTGCTGACTGGAGCCGTCTCGGATGGTGTAGATATTTGTGGCGCTGCCACAAAACTTCGCCACATTTGGAACATACTGGTCTTGCCCTGTGCAGAGGCGCTGCTTATGCTCCCTCTTGTTGCAGAGCTGTCTCCACTGCCTCGACGCACAGAGCTGCTTTGTAAAGCAGTACAGCAGCAGTGCTTTCGGCTGGAATGGAGAACATTATGGATTGCACCAGTGTGTCTTGGTACTCCCGCATTTTACGCTCCCGGTTCAACGGTGTGATGAGGCTTTGTAAGTTGTCCCGGTAGCGAGGGTCTAGGAGGGTGTACACCCAATAATCAGACGTGGTGAGAATGTGGGCGATGGGCGGTCGTTTCTCAGGCACTGCAGCATGAAATCAACCATGTGCTGCAGACTCCCAACTGGCCAAGAAACGCTGTCCCCTGCAAGAGGCGTCATCTCTGCCTGCTCTGCATCACCCCACCCTCGCTCTACATACTGACTAGAGCGTTGTGTACCTCCCTCTGGAGCGATGTCTTCCTCCTCCATTGACTCCTCCTCATCCTCCTCACAAAGTGAGCCCTGCCCAGCCCTTTGTGAGGAACCACGTTGCGCTGACTGTCCAGAAGGTGATGGAATTTGTGACTCCTCATCCTCCACCTCTTCCAAAACCTCATCCCTTAGTGCTTGCAGTGTTTTTTGAAGCAGGCAGATAAGGGGGACAGTCAGGCTGACTAGTGCATCATCTGCACTCGCCATCCGGGTTGAGTCATCAAACGCACGCAAAACGTGGCAGATGTCCTTCATAGAGGCCCACTCAGTAGTGGTGAAGTGTGAACGGCACAAATTGCGAGTTGATTGTGCCTGATGCAGCTGATACTCCATTACTGCTGGCTGCTGCTCACACAACCGCTCAAACATATGTAACGTGGAATTCCACCTGGTGGGTACGTCACATATGATGCGATGTTCAGGAAGGCGAAATCTGCGTTGCAGAGCTGCAATGCGCGATCTGGCCATGCTGGAACGTTGCAAGTGAACGCACTCTAGGCGACCTTGTGCAGCAGTGCATCAAGATCCGGATAGTCCCTCAAAAAACTCTGCACGACCAAGTTGAGCACATGTGCCAGACATGGTATGTGAGTGAGGTTGCCAAGGCCCAGAGCTGCCATCAGATTTCGGCCATTGTCACACACTACCAAGCCTGGCTGGAGATTCGCTGGCAAAAACCACACGTCGCTCTCCTGCTTGATGGCATTCCAGAGCTCCTGCGCTGTGTGGCTTCGATTCCCATGGAAATTAATTTCAGGACGGCCTGTTGACGTTTGGCCACGGCTGTGCTCATATCGGTCGCAACAGGTAAGCGTTCACGGGTCCATGTGGAGGTAGACCGTGACGGCTCCTGCAGCGATGATTCTGAGGAACTGGAGTAGGAGGAGGAGTCAATGTGTACAGACTGGATTCCTGCAATCCTTGGAGTTGGCAGAACACGTACAGAGCCACTGGCAAGATCTGTACCCGGCTCCACAACATTGACCCAATGGGCAGTGAGGGAAAGGTATCGTCCCTGGCCATGGGTACTGGTCCACGCATCGATGGTCAGGTGGACCTTGCTACTGACGGCGTTTAGTAGCGCATGTTTAATTTTTCCCTCAACATGCTTTTGCAGACCAGGGACGGCTTGCCTGCTGAAATAAAATCGGCTGGGCACATTGTATTGTGGGACTGCCAATGCCATTAAGTTACGGAAACTGTCAGTCTCCACCAGCCTGAATGACAGCATTTCAAGGGACAGGAGTTTTGTATACGGATGGAAGCGCGTCACACTAATAGATTTGAGTTTTTTGAAATAGAATGGAGCAGCACCAATTAGAGAAAAATGTCAAGGATGAGGCAAGTGACACACGCTCAGCAGACTACAACCAGCAGTGGTTGAAGAACTAACTGTAGCGTGATCTGCACTCAAAAAATGAAAACCTCACAGACTACAGTGAACACTGCACACAACTGTTCACTAGCTGTGAAAGGCCCCTTTGTGTACTTCTATAGTGTTTGCAACCAATGTATTGTATACGGATGGAAGCGCGTCACACTAATAGATTTGAGTTTTTTGAAATAGAATGGAGCAGCACCAATTAGAGAAAAATGTCAAGGATGAGGCAGTGACACACGCTCAGCAGACTACAACCAGCAGTGTTGAAGAACTAACTGGAGCGTGATCTGCACTCAAAAAATGAAAACCTCACAGACTACAGTGAACACTGCAGACAACTGTTCACTAGCTGTGAAAGGCCCCTTTGTGTACTTCTATAGTGTTTGCAACCAATGTATTGTATACGGATGGAAGCGCGTCACACTAATAGATTTGAGTTTTTTGAAATAGAATGGAGCAGCACCAATTAGAGAAAAATGTCAAGGATGAGGCAGTGACACACGCTCAGCAGACTACAACCAGCATGGTTGAAGAACTAACTGTAGCGTGATCTGCACTCAAAAAATGAAAACCTCACAGACTACAGTGAACACTACACACAACTGTTCACTAGCTGTGAAAGGCCCCTTTGTGTACTTCTATAGTGTTTGCAACCAATGTATTGTATACGGATGGAAGCGCGTCACACTAATAGATCACTGTTAATTTCAATTGAATGGAGCAGCACCAATTCCACAAAATAAAAAAAAAAAAAAGAGTCAGTGAGTGACACGTGCAGATGACTACAAACAGCGTTGGATGCAGAGCAAACTGCAGCGTCACCTGCACTCACACACACACCTTGCACAGAGCTGTGAAACAACACTGCAAGGAAAAAGGATGATTTACACAGCGGTTTCTCAAATAGCCTGCCTACAGAACAATTCACAAAAACGCTATCTGTAACTGTCCCTCAGAGTCAGCAGAGCAGCTTTCTGTCCCTAACTGAATTCACAGCACAGTGACGCTAAAATGGCGGCGGCGCCTTTTATAGTGCATTCTGATATCATTTCAGCAGCCAATCACAGCCATGCCATTAGTTAACATGACCGCAGCATTACAGGATGTGCCCACACTTCGTAGGATTCCTCATTGGCTGACTAAAATCACAGTGCCTCTCAAAGAATTATGGGAACTTCCGATTCCGGTATACGATATAGGAAAAATATCGGAACTAAGTATCGGAATTCTGATACAGCGAATATCGGCCGATACCCGATACTTGCGGTATCGGAATGCTCAACACTAATGATGACCAAGCATTGATTTTTGCCTTTTTTTTTAAGGGGTTCAGTAAAGGGGTTAACTAGTAATACAGTTTTATAGGGCAGGTCGTTATGGATGCGGCGATACTAAATATGTGTACTGTTATTTTTTTATTTACATAATAATAATGTGTTTATTGGGGAAATATATATATATATATATATATATATATATATATATTTTATTTAGGGATGTTTTTTAAATATTTTAACACATGTCTATTTATTTTTCTTTTACATTTTTACATTGTCCCAGGGTGGAACATTACCATATAGTGTCAGATCGCTGATCTAACACTTTGCACTGCACTGTGTGAGATCAGCGATCTGACAGGCAGTGCTGGAAGCTTGCTGGCGCCTGCTCTCAGCAGGCACTGACAATCCACCTCCCTACAGGACCCGGAAGGACCCCATGGCCATCTTGGATCCGGGGGTCTACAGGGAGGAGGACCTCTGAACTAAGCGATCTCATCGCGTTGCTCTGAGGGTCCCAGGGAAGCACGCAGGGAGCCCACTCCCTGTGCAATGCTTCCCTATGCCACCGGAACACTGCGATTATGTTTGATCGCAGTGTTCCAGGGGTTAAAGTGTCAGGAGCGGTCTGTAACCGCTCCTGGCACTTAGTGCCGGGTGTCAGCTGTGAGAATCAGCGAGAGCGCGGCTGATCGCATATGACGTACTATTCCGCCCATGGGAATTAAGTCCCAGGGCACATGGACGGAATAGTACATCAGATGGCAGAAAGGGGTTAATAAATTTTTAAAAATTTCTACATTTCAGTTTTTTTTCCCAGTCAAGATGGGGTGCAGAGTGTACATTAATCAGAAAACTTTTTTTTTTTTATTTACCAAAAGGCTGCAATGAAACAAAGAGTGGAAAATTTAAAGGGGTCTGAATATTTTCCGTATTAAAGGGGTCTAAATATTTTCCGTATTAAAGGGGTCTGAATATTTTCCGTACCCACTGTATATATATATATCTATATATATATAGATATATATATACACTAGATGGTGGCCCGATTCTAACGCATCGGGTATTCTAGAATATGTATATAGTTTATTTATGCATGACTCCGCTCCCATTGTCCCAGCTTTGTATGCATGGCTCTGCTCCCACCCTCCCATCCTTGTATGCATGGCTCCCCCCTCCCATCCTTGTATACATGGCTCCCTGTACCATCCTGTATACATGGCTCCGCTCCCTCCTCCCTTCCTTTTATGCATGGCTCCTCTCCACCCTCCCATCCTTGCATGCATGGCTCCCCCCTCCCGTTCTTGTATACATGGCTTCCCCCTCCCAACCTTGTGCACATGGCTTCCCTGACCCATCCTGTATACATGGCTCCGCTCCCCCCTCCCATCCTTGTATATATGGCTCCGCTCCACCCTCCCATCCTTGTATGCGTGGCTCCCCCCTCCCATCCTTGTATACATGGCTCCCCCCTCCCAACTTTGTATACATGGCTCCCCTGTCCCATCCTGTATACATGGCTCCTCTCCACCCTCCCATCCTTGCATGCATGGCTCCCCCCTCCCGTTCTTGTATACATGGCTCCCCCCTCCCAATCTTGTGCACATGGCTTCCTTGACCCATCCTGTATACATGGCTCCGCTCTCCCCTCCCATCCTTGTATATATGGCTCTGCTCCACTCCACCCTCCCATCCTTGTATGCGTGCCCCCCCCCTCCCATCCTTGTATACATGACTCCCCCCTCCCAACTTTGTATACATGGCTCCCCTGTCCCATCCTGTATACATGGGTCCGCTCCCCCCTCCCATCCTTGTATGCATGGCTCTGCTCCACCCTCCCATCCTGTATACATGGCTTTGCTCCACCCTCCCATCCTTGTATACATGGCTCCGCTCCACCCTCCCATCCTGTATACATGGCTCTGCTCCACCCTCCCATTCTGTATACAGGGCTCCGCTTCCACCCTGTAAACATGGCTCCGCTCCACCCTCCCATCCTGTATACATGGCTCCGCTGCCACCCTCCCATCCTGTATACATGGCTCCGCTCCACCCTCCCATCCTGTATACATGGCTCCGCTCCCACCCTCCCATCCTGTATTCATGGCTCCGCTCCATCCTCCCATCCTTGTATACATGGCTCCGCTCCACCCTCCCATCCTGTATACATTGCTCTGCTCCACCCTCCCATCCTGTATACATGGCTCCGCTCCCACCTTCCCATCCTTGTATACATGGCTCCCACCCTCCCATCCTGTATACATGGCTGCGCTTGGCTCCCCCTTCCTTCTCCATCATACTTACCCAGACACCGTCACTTCACGTCCCGACGCGTCAGCTTCTTACTGTGTGGTGCGGCCACGTGGTACCGCTCATTAAGCTCATGAATATGGATGCCACACCTATGGGAGTGAAGTCGCGTCTATATTCATGACTAGTGTTGAGCGATATTGCTCGATATCTAAAAATATCGTATCGAAATTGTATCGCCGATAGCACTAAATATCGTCGATATCCGATTTCGATAGCGGAAGTCCCATGTAAGTCTATGGGAACAAAATATCGAAATTAAAAAAAACCTTTATTTCCTTGTAAACACTAAATATACACACATAGAATACATATATATATATATATACATGTCATTGTGACATATATATATACATATATTTATAGTTTATACACTTCTACATAGTAAAATCGACTCTAATTCAATTGCCGGGTAGAGACGTGACATACCTCATAGAAGTCGACGGGCTCGGTGCCGAGTACCCCAAAAACCTCTGGCTCTGTGCGACTCAACTTGGGCGTCACGAACAGGATTCTGTAGCTCGCTATAAGCGAGTCCTGTGTGCCTGAATTGCACTGGTTTTGTGCTTGAGAATTGCTAAAATCATCAGAGAATGTATTTGCCATTTTTTCCGCCATATCTGCGTCACGACGAGGCACTGGTGAAGAAGAAGGGCGTGCTCTTCGTGGGTGTCACTCACTCAGTGGCGTGAAAATGATGGCCCCCACTGTAAATGGTACTGCAATGTAAGATCGTGCCCCACAGCTCTTCAGTTCCGCCTCCTCATCCTCCTCAGTGTGCGGAAACTAACACGAAGGTCCCGCCTCACTACAAAAGAGGGGCCCTCTCCAGATGCTAATGACACATGTGACTTGGCAGAGATGGCTAATGGACACGACGAGCAGAAGTGGGAAGGGATGGAGCAGTCAGAGCTCTCCCCCCACGGAAGCGACCCGATCGCCACAGAATCACCGTTGGGCACCCGGCCTGTAAACCCTCCTACGCTGCAAGAAGCGGAGGATACCCTAAGAGGCCTGGCCCGGCACCGGGAGGAGGTCGCCAGGATGGAAGCGAGCTGGCGTGCCCTAAAACTAATCTTGGAGCGGCGCCAATCCCTCTTACCTGAAGTGTCTGTACCGGAAGGTGAGCACGTAGTGAGGAGTCCTTGCAATGTGATCCGGTTGACGTTGTCGCAGTGGAGGCACCCGTTCCTGCAAAAACCGCAGCACCGTCAGCACCCCAGATCCCGCTGTCTGCCCCCGTCGCTGAGACAGAAGAAGCGACACCCGTCCTCATGGAGGAGGCCGCGCAGGCACCAGAGCACTACCTGCCTGTACCGGAGCCCCGACTGTCATCTGATTTAGAGCCGTCTGCTTCCTCCGCAGGGGAGCGCCGCCAGGACTGGGGGGCGACAGGAGAGCTGCCGCAAACCAGACACTGTAAGCTGCAGTGGAGTGGTGGAGACATGGAGCAGCTGGTGGAGGAGAATTTCAACCGGCGTCAGGAGGAAGAGTGGAGACGTTGGGAGAGAGAAGCAGAGCGACAAAGGGAGCAGCGAGAATCCCTAAAACTTCGCCAACGTCACCTGGAGAAGGACCGGGCAGATAAGGACCGGATGAGAAAGGATAAAGGAACCCTGAGTGAGCCGCGGCGTAAGGGTGCAGTACGGAACTTTAAATTGAAAGGTGGTTGGGGCTTCATCAAGGAGCCTGGACTTTATTTAGAAGTCTTTGTGACCCGGCGGGACGTGGAGGCTCACCTCCCAGAAGGACACCCGGGGAGGGACCTGTTGCCAGGAGACTTGGTGACTTACACCCGACACTGGGGTTACAATGGGTGGTACGCCCTAAATGTTACCAGGTGCGACCCCTACTCCCCAGTGTGTGAGGAACCTGTGAGACCCTCGAAGCCTTCAGCCTCCACATCCAGACCTCTGCAAAAGTGCCCACCCCACGCCGTAAATCTCCCCAGCCTCCCTCAGTGGTCTCCTCAGCAGACCCACCCATGGACATGATATCGATACGTGGCCGTACCCGGCGCCTGTTAGGCCCCCTGGGGTTCGTACAGTCCGGGACATAGGGTTCCAGACCCGGAGGGAGATGAAAGAGGTGGCCACACAGACCCAGATAGCGGGTCACGACGCACGTCAGCACACGAGTCATCATCTGGTGTCCTGGTGCTGATGTTGCAATCAGAGAGTACAGTGTCTGAAGAGCAGCCAAAAGTCAATAACGACAGGTCCTGATGATGTTATGTTGTCCGCGGTGATGTTCTAAAGTTTTATAAAAAAAAAAAACACAGTTCATTTCTTGATTACTGCTATCCTGCGCGCCATCGATCTCTGTAAAAATGAAAAAAAAAAGATACCACTGCCGAGCAGTCTAGTAACAAAAATAAACATGGCACTCAGATAGACGGATTCGAGCCAAGAGGTCTCCACCAAAAACTGAAAAAGGATGCACCAGGATAAATGATGAAACGTAGTTGCTTGTGTTTCCCTTAATTGCATCATATGTACAATAGAGTAACATACATACTTGTTCGTAATAACAGCTCTTCGATATTGTACAGAGTAACTGAAGAATGTATAACGATAAGATTGGCCTGTGCACAGTAGCGTATAAAGCGCTGTTTAGTGCAAGACTTCAAAAACGCTATATGGCGCAATGTAAGGAAACAGTTGCAATACACCATAGCTAGGGGTGAAGCGGGAAATCATGTCCTACTCGGCTGTTTCCGTACATTGCGCCACTAGTTATTCTGAGTCTCTTCATCTATACAGCGCTTTACGCTACATGCACAGCGCCATATCTCATCCGTTATCTATTCTTCATTTCTGTAATAATCTGAAGAAGGCTTATACGGCGAAAACTTTATGTGACCCTGTCATAATGCAAAATTAAAAATAACACAAGCACTATTTTCATCATTATTCCTACTGATGCCAAGCTTTTTTCTACTTTCTATGCAGTCCATAGTAACGAGTGCCCACGACGATCCAGCTCTGCTACATCAGAATGACAGGCAGAGCCTGTCATCCCGGCGCAGCACAGCTGATTACCTGCTTCCCCGCGGTGACGTCATCGGACTGACTGCTTTACGGCCGGGATTACCCAGCAGTCACTGCAGTTATCGCGAAAAACTGCATGTGACCGCCAGGGAGAAGATAATGGCGGCCATCAAGCAGTCCAGGACGTGACCGCCGGAGATCTTCTGCCAGGTAAGTGCCGCTGACTCCTGACAGACCCGACCGACGGACACTCACAGTGACAGTGACAAATCCGATTCCGGTATTTGATAAGACGAAAATATCGAAACGAATTATCGAAAGGCCGATAGAGCTAATATCGGCCGATAGCCGATATTTGCATTATCGTATCGCTCAACACTATTCATGACCCATATGAGCGGTACTACGTGAAAGCACCGCACAGGAAGAAGCAGACGCGCCGGCACAGGGATGCAGGGACGGAAGGTGAGTATGTACGTGGAGATGACCCGGGGCTACTGTCGAGAGATCAGCGACTAGCGCCGCTGATCTCCCGACGATAGCGGTGGCGTGCGTGGTTGAAATCCTGCGCCAATTCGCGGCCGGACTGTGCCTGTCACTGATTGGTTGTGTCCAGCCGGGTGCGACCAATCAGCGACGCAGGATTTCCATTACAGACAAACATATAGTTAGACAATTATATAGTAGATATACACATATATAAACCTGCCACCTTTTCTAATCCTATACAATCCTTTTAAATTGCACTCAAATTTATTCAACAATGTAAACAAAACAGATACAGACTAAAATAAATATTGCTTTTGTCTGCAATCATGGCACTTATTTTCTTACTGCCCAATGCATCCAGGCATCCAGTACACAAGAGCACATTACTGTTCAAGTGGAGCTTTATCTGTAATGTATAATTCACAAATACAACCAACCCTTCTTAGAGACTCTGGGATTGAAAAATCTCTTTCTTTTGCAGCTTTTATTTTTTTTTTCTTCTAAATGAAAGAATTTGAAAAATCTCTTAAAAGTATAAAATAAAAAGAATAATGTTTTATCCAAAATATTTTCAAGCAAAGAATAAAGCTGAAGGCTTGGATGAAAATGTTAAAAGAAATTTGTCCATTGGGACCCCAGATGCTTAAAATGGAAGAACGAAAGTTTCTCCAGCATTTTTCCTGTGCAGCAGCAGTACTTTTAGCCACATGCTGTTCTTAAAACTGCAGCACAGTGCTATTAGGTATGTGCACACGTTGCAGATTGGTCTGCAGAATTTTCTGCACAGAATCTGCATCTCTTGGCAGAAACTGCAGGTCAAAATCCGCGCAGTTTTTATCCTTTTTTTGTCCTTTTTATCTGCAGATTTACTGCACTTTTTGTGCGGATTTCCCCTGCCTTTTGAGACCTACAGATTCCTATAATGGAGCAGGTCTCAAAACGCTGCAGTTCTGCACATGCTGCAGTTTTAAATCCGCACCAAATCTGCGCGGAAAAATCTGCAGCATGTGCACTGCGTTTTTTGATTTCCATTGACTAGAATGGTACTGTACATCACTTGCAGTTCTGCTGCAGATCCGCAAGGCAAAATCCGCTGCGGAACTGCAACAGAATCCGCAACGTGTGCATATACCCATTAGAGCTTGATTCTGAGAATTAGTGATTTTATCAGATGGACATTGTTGATGAGGAAATTATGGAATAACTCACTTTATAAAATATGAAAACTTTTTAAAGATGTGCAATCAGTTTGCTCACTATTGGGCAATGCTATTATATCTGCTAAAACAAAGCCAAATAATGGCAGTTTACTGTGGTGTGCCCCATCAGTACTAAGGTCAACAAAATCATTTTGCACCTAAAATTATAGATTGAAAAACTGATTTGTAGTGTGAGGCGGCTTGTTTCGAATGTAAAGAAATGGAGTTAGATATTTAAACTATGCACTCATAGTTTCATAGTTTTTCAGATTGAAGGTAGACTTAACCGATTTAATAATAATAATAATAATAATAATAATCTTTATTTATATAGCGCCATCATGTTCCGCAGCGCTTTACAGTTTAACAGTTTCAAAACACAAGTCATAAGTAACAACGTTAACAATACAATAATTAAAGCAAAATAAGCCGCCCCTGCTCGTGAGAGCTTACAATCTCCAATGTGGTGGGGGAGATACAAAGTACAGGTGTGTATATACAATGGTGCATTTACAATGATGGTCCAGCCATCATGAGGGAGTGAGGGATGGATGGAGATAGTGAATGGGCTACACACACACACTTACACCTAGAATGACTTTGATTAGTGAATGTGAAAGGCCGCTCTGAACAAATGTGTTTTGAGGGAGCGCCTGAAACCATGCAAATTGTGGATAGTCCTAATTTCTTGGGGTAGAGCATTCCAGAGGATTGGCGCAGCGCGGGAGAAGTCTTGGAGTCGGGAGTGGGAGGTACGGATTAGTGCAGAGGTTAGTCGAAAGTCGTTTGCAGAGCGCAGCAGTCGGTTAGGCCGATAGATAGAAATGAGGGAGGAGATGTAGGGGGTGCTGCACTGTGGAGAGCTTTGTGGGTGAGAACCAGTACTTTGAATTGGATCCTATAATGAATGGGCAACCAGTGTAAGAACTGGCGAAGAGCGGATGCGTCCGAGTACCGATTAGCCAGATGGATGACCCTGGCTGCTGCATTAAGGATGGACTTGAGAGGGGATAGTCAAGTAATGGAGAGGTCAAGTAATAGAGCATTGCAGTAGTCCAGGCGGGAGTGGATCAATGCTACAGTGAGGGTTTTTGTTGTTTCCATGATGAGAAAAGGGCGGATTCTAGAGATGTTATTTAGGTGTAGGCGGCAAGAGCGGGCAAGAGATTGTATATGGGAGGTGAAGGAGAGATTGGTGTCAAACATAACACCCAGACAGCGAGCCTGCTGCGGGGTGTTATTATGGTGCCGTACACGGAAAGGGAAATGTCAGATTTAGGGAGGTTAGTAGACGGCGGGAGCAGAAGAAGTTCAGTTTTGGAGAGGTTGAGTTTCAGATAGAGAGCGGACATGATGTTGGAGACTGCGGACAGACAGTCACTGGCGTTCTGTAGTACAGCGGGGGTAAGGTCGGGGGATGACATGTATAGTTGTGTGTCATCAGCATAAAGATGGTACTGAAAGCCAAATCTGCTTTAACCCCTTTAACTCCAAGCCTATTTTCAGCTTGAAATAGTTGTCCACTGTTTGAGCAATCCCTTCTCACACCACATGCTTGGCCCCGATAAAATAAAAAGCTTATACTCACCTCCGTGCCGGCACTGTTACAGCAATGTCGACAATCACACTTCTGGGACTATTGTGCAGTTGTAGCTCAGTGCCCAATCAGCGCATGTGTCACTAGTCTCGCCTTTGGAAAAATCAAACATCAAAAGAAAGCCAGGGCTACGGGTGCTCTCTCACTTCCCCTTGATGTTTGATGTGTCTGAAGGTGGAGACAGTGACCCCAGCTCTGATTGGATGCCAGGCTCACGTGTCATAACAAAGACATGAAAGCCCCTGGGATGTGAATGCGGACACCGCTGGAATGGCGGCGGCACAGGAGGTGAGTATAAGCTTTTTCGTTTATCGGCGCCAAACATTTAAATCAAAAATGGGTTGCCCTAGTAATGGAAACCTCTTTAATAACTAGGTTAACCCCTCTCTGACATCAGACGTACTATCCCGTCCATAAAACCCGTGACAATCTGACCACGGACGGGATAGTACGTCATAGCGATCAGCTGCGCTCCTGGAGGGAGCGCAGCTGATCGCCGCCGGGTGTCAGCTGATTATCACAGCTTACACCCGGGACTGTGTGCCAGGAGCGGTCACGGACCGCTCCCGGCACATTAACCCCTTGCATACCGCGATCAAACATGAGGGGGCACAGGGGAGCATCTCTCCCTCTCCCTGCGCGCCCCCCTGAGACCCTCAGAACAGCGCGATGTGATCGCGCTATTCTGAGGGCTTCCTGCCTCCCAGGACCCGGATCCAAGATGGCGCCGGGGTCCTGGAGGGAGGCGGCTTCCTCAGTGCCTGCCGAGAAGCCTGCAGCGCTGCCTGTGAGATCGCTGGTCTCACAGAGTGCTGTGCACACTGTGAGACCAGCGATCTGACATTTTACAGTGATGTCCCACCCTGGGACAATGTAAAAAAGTAAAAAAAATAAAAATAAACATGTAAAAAAAAAATTCCAAAATAAATAAAAAAAAATAAAATTATTCCCCAATAAATTCATTTCTTCCTGTAAATAAAAAAAAAAAAACAATAAAAGTACACATATTTGGTATCGCCGCGTCCGTAACGACCCCCCATAAAACTGTCCCACTAGTTAACCCCTTTTGTGAACCCCTTAAAAAAAAAAAATAAAAAACAAAGCAAAAAAATCAGTGCTTTATAATCATACCGCTGAACAAAAAGTGGAATAACACGCGATCAAAAAGACGGATATAAATAAACATGGCATCGCTGAAAACGTCATCTTGTCCCGCAAAAAACAAGCCGTCACACAGCATCATGAGCGAAAAATAAAAAAGTTATAGCTTGCAGAATAAAGCGATGCAAAAATAATTATTTTTTATATAAAATAGTTTTTATTCTATAAAAGCGCCAAAACATAAAAAAATCATATAAGTGAGGTATCGCCGTAATCGTACTGACCCGAAGAATAAAACTGCTTTATCAATTTTACCACACGCGGAATGGTATAAACGCCTCCCCCAAAAGAAATTCATGAATTGCTGATTTTTGTTCATTCTAACCTCCCAAATATCGAAATAAAAAGCGATCAAAAAATGTCACGTGCTCAAAATGGTACCAATTAAAATGTCACCTCGTCCCGCAAAAAATAAGACCTCACATGACTCTGTGGGCCAAAATATGCAAAAATTATAGTTCTCAAAATGTGGTGATGCAAAAACTATTTTTTGCTATAAAAAGCGTCTTTTAGCATGACAGCTGCCAATCATAAAAACCCGCTATAAATAGTAAATCAAACCCCCCTTTATCACCCCCTTAGTTAGGGAAAAATAATAAAATTACAAAAATGTATTTATTTCCATTTTCCCATTAGGGTTATGGTTAAGGTTAGGGTTGCGGCTAAAGTTAGGGTTAGGGTTGGCGCTAAAGTTAGTATTAGGGTTATGGTTGGGATTAGGGATAGGGGTGTGTTAGGGTTAGGTTTGTGGTTAGGGTTGGGACTAGGGTTAGGGGTGTGTTGGGGTTAGGGTTGGAGTTAGAATTGGGGGGTTTCCGCTGTTTAGGCACATCAGGGGCTCTCCAAATATGACATGGCGTCTGATCTCAATTCCAGCCAATTCTGCGTTGAAAAAGTCAAACGGTGCTCCTTCCCTTCTGACCTCTGCCATGCGCCCAAACAGTAGTTTACTCCCACATGGGGTATCCGCGTACTCTGGACACCAAGAGTTATTGTGCAATTTGTCCTATTTCTTCTGTTACCCTTGGGAAAATAAAAAACTGGGGGCAAAAATATCATTTTTTAAAAAAAAATGATTTTTTTTGTTTTTATGGCTGTACGTTATTAACTTCTGTGAAGCACTTGGGGCTTCATAGCGCTCACCACACATCTAGATAAGTTCCTTGTGGGGTCTATTTTCCAAAATGGGGTCACTTGTGGGGGGTTTCCACTGTTTAGGCGCATCAGGGGCTCTCCAAATGCGACATGACGCCCCCAGACCATTCCATCAAAGTCTACAATCCAAAACGTCACTACTTCCCTTCCGAGCCCCAACGTGTACCCATACAGTAGTTTTCTCCCACATATTGGGTATCCGCGTACTCAGGACAAATTGGACAACAAATTTTTTGTCCAATTTCTCCTTTTACCCTTGTGAAAATAAAATATTGGGGGCGAAAAAAATAATTTTTGTAAAAAAAAAATATTTTTTGTTTTTACGGCTGTACGTTATAAACTTCTGTGAAGCACTTGGGGCTTCATAGCGCTCACCACACATCTAGATAAGTTCCTTGTGGGGTCTATTTTCCAAAATGGGGTCACTTGTGGGGGGTTTCCACTGTTTAGGCGCATCAGGGGCTCTCCAAATGCGACATGACGCCCCCAGACCATTCCATCAAAGTCTACAATCCAAAACGTTACTACTTCCCTTCCGAGCCCCAACGTGTACCCATACAGTAGTTTTCTCCCACATATTGGGTATCAGCGTACTCAGGACAAATTGGTCAACAACTTTTGGGGTCCAATTTCTCCTGTTACCCTTGTAAAAATAAAATATTGGGGACGAAAAAATCATTTTTGTAAAAAAAATAAATACATTTTATTTTACGGCTGTACGTTATAAACTTCTGTGAAGCACTTGGGGGTTCAAAGTGCTCACCACACATCTAGATAAGTTCCTTGAGGGGTCTAGTTTCCAAAATGGTGTCATTTGTGGGGGGTTTCCACTGTTTAGGCAGATCAGGAGCTCTCCAAACACGACATGGCATCCAGCCAATTCTGCGTTGAAAAAGTCAAACGGCACTCCTTCCCTTCCAAACTCTGCCATGCACCCAAACAGTGGTTTACCCCCACATATGGGGTATCAGCGTACTCAGGACAAATTGCACAATAACTTTTGGAGTCTTGTTACCCTTGGGAAAATAAAAATTGGAGTGAAAAGATCATTTTTGTGGAAAAAATATGATTTTTTAATTTTACGGCTCTACATTATAAACTTGTGTGAAGCACTTGGGGTTCAAATTGCTCACCAAAGATCTAGATAAGTTCCTTAGGGGGTCTAGTTTCCCAAATGGGGTACCTTGTGGGGGGTTTCCACTGTTTAGGCACATCAGGGGCTCTCCAAATGCAACATGGCGTCTAATCTCAATTCCAGCCAATTTTGGTTGGAAAAAGTCAAATGGTGCTCCTTCCATTCCGAGCTCTGCCGTGCGCCCAAACAGTGGTTCCCCCCCACATATTGGGTATAACGTACTCAGGACAAATTGGACAACAACTTTTGTGGTCCAATTTCTCCTGTTACCCTTGGGAAAATAAAAAATTAGTGACTAAAAATAATTTTTGTGGGAAAAAAATAGGATTTTTTATTTTCATGCCCGGGCATTATAAACTTGTGTGAAGCACTTGGGGGTTCAAAGTGCTCACCAAAGCTATAGATAAGTTCCCTAGGGGGTCTAGTTTCCAAAATGTGGTCACTTGTGGGGGGTTTCTACTGTTTAGGCTCATCTGGGGCACTGCAAACGGAACATGACCCCCATCAACGTCTGCATTCCAAAACGTTACTACTTCCTTTCCAAGCCCTGCCGTGCGCCCAAACAGTTCCCCCCCCATATTGGGTATCAGCGTACTCAGGACAAATTGGCCAACAACTTTAGGGGTCCAATTTCCTTGGGAAAAATCAAAAATTTGGGACTAAAAAATCATTTTTGTGGAAAATTGTTTCTTTTTTTTTTCACACCCAGGCATTATAAACTTTTGTGAAACACTTGTGGATTCAAAGTGCTCACAACAGATCTAGATAAGTTCCTTAGGGGGTCTAGTTTCCAAAATGGTGTCACTTGTGGGGGGTTTCCACTGTTTAGGCGCATCAGGGGCACTCCAAACGCGACATGGCGTCTGATCTCAATTTCAGCCAATTTTAGTTTGAAAAAGTCAAACGGCGCTCCTTCCCTTATGAGCTCTGCTGTGTGCCCAAACAGTGGTTTTCCCCCACTTATGGGGTATTGGCGTACTCAGGAGAAATTGCACAACAACTTTATCTGTCCATTTTCTTCTTTTAACCTTGTGAAAATAAAAAAAAAGTTTGTAAAAGATCATTTTTGTGGCTAAAAAGTTAAATATTCATTTTTTCCTTCCACGTTGCTTCAGCTCCTGTGAAGCACCTGAAGGGTTAATAAACTTTTTGAATGTGGTTTTCAGTACCTTGAGGGGTGCAGTTTTTAGAATAGTGTCACTTTTGGGTATTTTCTGCTATATAGACTCCTCAAAGTGACTTCAAATATGAGGTGGTCCCTAAAAAAAATGGCTTTGTAAATTTTGTTGTAAAAATGAGAAATCGCTGGTCAACTTTTAACCCTTATAATTTCCTAAGAAAAAAAAATTTTGATTCCAAAATTGTGCTGATGTAAAGTAGACATGTGGGAAATGTTATTTCTTAACTATTTTGTGTGACATATTTCTCTGTTTTAAGGGAATAAAAATTCAAAGTTTGAAAATTGCAAAATTTTCAAAATTTTCGCCATATTTGCATTTTTTTCAAAAATAAACGCAAGTTATATCGAAGAAATTTTACCAATAACGTGAAGTAAAATATGTCACGAGAAAACAATCTCAGAATCGCGCAGATCCGTTGAAGCGTTCCAGAGTTATAACCTCATAAAGAGACAGTGGTCAGAATTGTAAAAATTGGCCCGGTCATTAACGTGCAAACCACCCTTGGGGGTGAAGGGGTTAAATGTTACAATTCTGTCATTTTATATGGTAATAACTCTGGAATGCTTCAACTATCCCATTGATTCAGAGATTGTGTTTTCATTACATTGAACTTCATGATAGTTGTAAAATTTGTTTGATATGACTTGCATGTATTTGAAAAAAAAAATCGGAAATATGGCGAAAATTTAGGAAATTTCTAAAAATTAAAATTTTTTTTATTTTTATGCCTTTAAACCAGCAAGTTATTTCACACAAAATAGATAATAAATAGTGATGGGCGAGCACTAAAATGCTCGGGTGCTGTTGTTCGGGTCGAGCAGATTGGAATACTCGGGTACTCGGAAAGAACAACGAGCCCAATGTAAGTCTATGGAAGACCAGAGCATTTTTGCCGCGATCCCCCCGGGGGTCCTTTTAAAGGTCTAAATGAGTCTGAAAATGATGGAAACACTGCTCAAATGACACGGGGACATCATTGGGATCGCCCCTGGAAGCATTCCTGACTCCTAGTTCACAGCTTTAAACAATGTTGTCAGAGTTTCATGCCATTTTTACCGATACACCCAAAAAACATACCAAAACGAAACCAAAACTGATTTTGCTAGGAAATATGTTAAGGTAATCCTTTCCAGGTTAATGACTTGCTTGGGTTATGTTCAGACGCAGCGTTTTTGAAGCGCTTTTCAACTTTAACATTGCTTTCAACCAAATCAAATGCATTCACTGGGAAATGTCATTGTAACATTTAACAACCCTAGCTGGCCATGTGGTGTGTGACACATAAACAGACACATCTTGTTTAATTTCTGAAGGAGGGACTCTTAAAGTCACAGAACCTATTTTTACAGGGGCATCAGGCAGCATTAATCTGCTTAAAGGGCCATTATTAAACAGCAATTCTCCTAAACTTTTATAGTCTATGCTGTGAGTGGATGGGCTGCCAAGAATTACGATGCACCCCAATACCCCTTTCACGAGATGCCCAGGAGGGCTTCATAAAAAGTGTTGCATTGAATGCAAGGCCTGCCCTTTTACCAAGTCCTATGCACCCCAATAAGCCTTTGAACCCAGGTACTGGATGAGCTCAGGAAAATTCAGTTCACATTATTCATTTTGTACTACCATTCTGTTTTCTTATGCATTGACTGCAAGGCCTGCCCTGCTACCAAGTCATGCACCCAATAAGCCTTTGAACCCACATACTGAATGGGCACAGGAAAATCCACTTCACATTATTTATTTTGTACTCCCATTCCCGTTTCTTATGCATTGACTGCAATGACTGCTCTGCTACCAAGTCATATGCACCCCAATAAGCCTTTGAACCCACAAACTGAATGGGCACAGGAAAATCCACTTCACATTATTCATTTTGTGCTCCCATTCTGTTTACTTATGCATTGACTTGCCAGGCCTGCCCTACTACCAAGTCATTTGCACCCCAATAAGCCTTTCAACCCACATACTGGATGGGCACAGGAAAATCCACTTCACATTATTCATTTTGTACTCCCATTCTGTTTTCTTATGCATTGACTGCATGACCTGCCCTTGTACCAAGTCATATGCACACCAATAAGCCCAAGAAAACAGTTACTTGATGGGCCAGGAAAATCCCCTTCACATTATTCATTTTGTCCTCCCATTCTGTTTTTTTTTTTGCATTGACTGCAAGGCCTGCCCTGCTACCAAGTGTTATGAACCCCAATAAGCCTTTGAACCCACACACTGGATGGACCCAGGAAAATCCAATTCACATTATTCATTTTGTACTCCCATTCTGTTTTCTTATGCAGTGACTGCAAGGCCTGCCCTGCTACCAAGTCATATGCACCCCAATAAGCCCAATCCCCCCTTGTAAGAAACATGGAGGAGGCCGCTTAACAAAAAATGTCCCATTAAAAAGGAATGGGTCTCCAAGACTTGTAATGCCCATACCCTAAGTGTGTTGGCTGGCCAACATTTTCCACTGTGGGGTACACCTCAACCTTTTCCATAACAAGCATTTAACACCCAGCAAAAACACCACCCTTGTTAGGATTTTGACACTGGCTGTAGCAGCACAGAACACGTTAACCCTGGTGATCTACTGGCAGCGGATGATGAGCCGTGGAGGAAGGCCTGATTAAAAACTAGGCCCAATTTAAAGGAGCTGGTCTCCTAGACTTGAAATGCCCATACACTAAGTGTGTGGGCTGGCAAACATTTTCCCCTGTGGGGTACACCTCAACCTTTTCCATAACAAGTCTTTTATGCCCAGCAAAACCACCTACCCTTGTTCGTGTGATGACTCCTGGAGTGGACCCTCTGGGCCATGATACCACCCACCCCGGGAGAGCTGACCTAGTGAAGACCACCCCCTATACAGGGAGTGGTAAGAAACATGGAGAAGGACCTCTTAACAAAAAATGTCCCATTAGAAAGGAGCGGGTCTCCTAGACTTGTAATGCCCATACCCTAAGTGTGTTGGCTGGCCAACATTTTCCCCTGTGGGGTACACCTCAACCTTTTCCATAACAAGCATTTAACACCCAGCAAAAGCTCCCACACTTGTTAGGATTTTGACACTGGCTGTGGCAGCACGGAACACGTTAACCCTGGTGATCTACTGGCGGCTGATGATGAGCCGTGGAGGAAGGCCTGATTAAAAACTAGGCCCAATTTAAAGGAGCGGGTCTCCTAGACTTGAAATGCCCATACACTAAGTGTGTGGGCTGGCAAACATTTTCCCCTGTGGGATACACCTCAACCTTTTCCATTACAAGTCTTTTATGCCCAGCAAAACCACACACCCTTGTGACTACTCCTGGAGTGGACCCTCTGGGCCATGATACCAACCCACCCCAGGAGAGCTAACCTAGTGAAAACCACCCCTATAAGGGAGCGTCAGGGGCAGGCCCAGGGGAATAAAGTACCATGACTACTGGAACCAGGTGGCCAGCTCGATGGAGGCACTAGAGACCGTGTTTAGCAGGGTGAAGACTGGGGCACGCAGGGTCCATGAATATGTAAAGCGGGTACTCGGGGACACAGTGAGTATGGAAGTGCATAGAACATGTACACAGGGGCACGCAGGGTGCAGGATGGTGCAGGAGGCGTACTGGGAAGCACGCCTGGATACAAGACAGAGTAGAGCGCATGCTGGGAAGCACGTCTGGGTACACGACAGAGCAAAGCACATGCTGGGAAGTATGCCAGAGTACAAGGTAGTGGACCTGAGTACAGAGAGCCACCCTGCAGGCACCAAGAAGGCCTAGCAAGGAAGCAAAAGTGATAATCAGGCGCCACCTACAGGAAGAGGTGGCCTCATATAGGGAATGCACGCTGGGACTTCCGGGGCAGGTCCTACAGGACCATAGAGACATCAGATTTAGTGCGGGCGCAGTCAGAGCTGTGGGTTGTGCGCAAGCGCGCCCGATGGGACCTGGGATCGGGCAGGCAGCCGCAGAGTTAAGAGCGCGTGGCACACACGCGTACTCTACGGGACCTCAGCATCGGCCACGAGACTGGAAGTGAAGAAGTCGGGCGGCGTGCGTGAACTCTGGAGATACGCGGTGAGAGCGGCGTAACAGTTCGGAATTCAACACTGGCTGTTGCAACAGGGAACAAGTTAACGCTGGTGATCTAGTGGTGGCGGATGATGAGATGTGGAGGGAGGCCTCATTAAAAACTATGCCCAATTTAAAGTAGCGGGTCTCCTACACTCGTAATGCCCATACACTAAGTGCATGGGCGGACAAACATTTCCCCCGTGGGAGTAAAATTGTTAAAAATATTTTGTGGGCATCATAGACACCCTTGCCAAAAATTGGACTGGCTGTAGCAGCACAGAACCCGTTAACCTTGGTGATCTAGTGGTGGAGAATGAGGATACATAATGATAAATCAAACGGAAATCAAACAAATAAATAAAAAATGTGAATCCACCTATGAAAAAAAATAACATAAGAGAGGGGCGAACACAGGTTCATAGATATGAATAGATATGAAGCCAAAATGTGTTCAGCGAGATATGTTTGTCCCTAGCAGCAGCTCAGAGACAGGGATATAATAAAAATATAATATAATAGTATTTCACTATTTTTATATTGGAGGGGTATACACTAGATCATAAGAGGATGTTCCACAGATAGGAAAAATTGTAAATATAAGAATAAATGGGAAGAATATACATACATCTCATTTTTATGAGATTTTCCCCTGGGGGAGTAACATTTGTTTTGGTTTCAAATTACTAACGGGCATCATAAAAACACCCTTGCCAAAAATTGTACTGGCTGTAGCAGCACAGAACAATTTAACCCTGGTGATCTAGTGGCGGAGAATGAGGAGACATTGATGAAGGCCTCATTAAAAACTAGGCCCAATGTAAAGGAGCGGGTCTCCTAGACTTGTAATGCCCATACATGCAGTGCATGGGCTGACAAACATTTCCTCATGGGGGTTACATTTTTAAAAAATATTCTATGGGCATCATAGACACCCTTGCCACAAATTGGACTGCCTGTAGCAGCACAAAACACGTTAACCCTGGTGATCTTGTGGCGGAGAATGAGGAGACATTGATGAAGGCCTCATTAAAAACTAGTCCCAATGTTAAGGAGCGCATCTCCTAGACTTGTAACCCCCATACATGAAGTGCATGGGCTGACAAACATTTCTCCATGGGGGTACATTTTTAAAAAATATACTATGGGCAGCATAGACACCATTGCCACAAATTGGACTGCCTGTAGCAGCACAGAGCACGTTAACCCTGGTGATCTAGTGGTGGAGAATGAGGAGACATAATGATAAATCGTACTGAAATCAAACAAATAAATAAAAAATGGGAATCCACCTATGAAAGAAAATAACAAAAGGGAGGGGCAAACACAGGTTCATAGAAATGAAGCCAGAATGTATCCAACGAGATATGTTTGTCCCTGGCAATAGCTCAGAGACATGAATCTAAATAAAAATATAATATAATAGTATTTCACTATTTTTATATTAGAGAGGTATACACTAGGTCATAAGAGGATGTTCCACTGATAGAAAAATGGAAAATATAAGATTAAATGGAAGAATATACAGTACAGACCAAAAGTTTGGACACACCTTCTCATTCAACGATTTTTCTGTATTTTCATGACTGTGAAAATTGTAGAATCACACTAAAGGCATCAAAACTATGAATTAACACATGTGGTATGATACATTACACTTTACAAAAAAGTGTGAAACAACTGAAAATATGTCTTATATTCTAAGTTCTTTAAAGTAGCCACCTTTTGCATTGATTACTGCTTTGCACGCAGAAAAGGTGAATGGATGGACTCTACATGCCTGGTTCCCACCCTGAAGCATGGAGGAGGTGGTGTGATGATGTGGGGGTGCTTTGCTGGTGACACTGTTGGGGATTTATTCAAAATAAATAATAGTTGCAGGCTGGATCTTGGATCTTGTACTTCCCATAGCCGCCCTATTATTGATCCTGTTGTATGTTTCCATTCCCACCCAAAAAAATTCTTCTGTTACAAAAGTCATACAGTAGGGGACATGTCACTTTTAAAGTGTTTCGAGCATCCACTCAATCTTATACAGGCCTTATCGACAGGCTCAAAAAAATTCTTCTGTTACTAACATCATACAGTAGGGGACATGTCACTTTTAAATTGTTTGGAGCATCTTGTCAATGTTATACAGGCCTTATTGACATGCCCCAAAAAATTCTTCTGTTACTAACGTCATACAGTAGGGGACATGTCACTTTGAAATTGTTTGGAGCATCTAGTCAATCTTATACAGGCCTTAGCAACAGGCCCAAAAAAAATTCTTCTGTTACTAACATCATACAGTAGGGGACATGTCACTTTTACATAGTTTGGAGCATCTCGTCAATGTTATACAGGCCTTATCGACAGGCCCCCAAAAAATCTTGTCTTACTAACATCATAGAAATATCACAAGGAGAACAGCCATGTAGTCTCAAATGTAGAAAACTTTATTGAAAAAACAATAAAAACACCAAAAGGGGGAAAAAATAGAAACAGGGATGGCAAGAGGGAAGTAATGCAATATGGCGGTGGTCAAAAACACCAAGTGGGAAAAAAAACCATGGGCAGGGAGACGCAAAGCTGCTCACAGATGAAATAAATCTAAGATGTTAGCAATCTATCATAAAAATAGTAAAGGTAAATAAACATGGCACATAAGTAATGGTACTGGTACACAAATCAACCCAATATACAAATAGAATGAAACTTGTGGTGCTAAATTAACACCAGAAGCATAAAGTGTAAATACACAGATATGGGCAAGTAAATCAATGTCCAAACAATGTAAAAGAGGGTGAAATGTTAGTTTGGCACCATATGATAACTGTGGCTAAGTATGTAAAGCGCAAGGCTCAATATATGCAGTTTGTATAGCAAGCAACATGCAACATTAGATGCCAGATGGATACATACACGTGCCATAATAGGCTACAACGGCCGTATAGAAATGTGCAAAGTATAACGCATTACATACATATATACGTGATCAATCTTAAATATAATAGCATGTAACATATGGTGCCACAGGAATGGGTACAAGTGCCATAGTGGCTATAGTAGCGATATACCTAAATGTAAGCAGAGCGACATCCAGCCCTCCCCGACGCGCGTTTCGGAGCCTGGGTGCTCCTTCCTCAGGGGGCATAAACATAACTGCAAAGTACCTCTATAAATACCGTCACCGCTGACACATGTGGCGATGACGAGATTGCTTCACAGAGCAGGCTGACTCCTCCCCCCAATACACCGTCACATCCTCCTGCAGGAGGACGTGTGCAGAGGGGAGGGAATGAGTGAACGTGCCTGCGCATGCGCAATGGGTACACGGAGAGATCGCTGACATATTGCAAGAGGGCAAGAGGGAAAGGGTAAGTATAAAGGAAAGTAAGATGCAAGAATAATAAAAAATAGTATATAAAGCAATGGTGTATCGGAACCAATCGGTCACAGTGTCTGGAAATCCACAAAAATCCATTGTGGGGCCCCACCTGGATACATGTGTACCACACACAGGACTGACTGGCCGCAACCATTGGAAGCAAAAGGTACGAAAAATACAAAAAGTACACTAAAATGCCCAAAAACGGAACAGCGTAAATACCAATAGCAGAGGAACCGCTAAAAGCAAATACCTGTCAAGTATATATAGTAGTAATGAGCAGGATTATATCACAACAATACCCATACATGTATATACCGTATAAGACATCAATAATAATTTGCAAAATACAGGAAAGCCATATAACATATGGTGCACTGAGTACATATCACCAAAAACAACTAAATAGATGAGTCATCATAACTTGAAAAGATGCGAAGAAATTCTTCAAGTAGAGTTCACACATTTTCGTATGGCTTGAAACGACTGTATATTGCGAAGCAATGGAACAATCTCATCCATAACAAAGAGGGCAGCTGAAAAATAAAATTGAACGTTAAAATCAAACACATTAAGTGAATAAAACACCTGGTGGAAATAACACCACCAAAAGGTAAAGAAGGCAGTGTTCACAAAAATGGGACAAATGACAAGTTTTCATTAAGACCGTCTGGAACGATGGTACCCAGGGTCCAAATCCACCGTGTCTCCATTTGAGACAATCTCTTTGATAGGTTACCACCTCTGATGTTGATGTTAAGGAGGTCTATCCCACAGACCCTAAGAAGTGATCCGTCACTATGATGGTGTTCCTTAAAGTGTCTGGGAAGTGTCTTGAGGGTAGATGTGTCCGTGCAGGAGGATGCCGCCTGTATACCCAACACATGTTCTCTGATACGGACTTTCAATTGTCTCGTAGTTAGTCCAATATATATCAAGCCACAAGGGCAAGTGGCATGATATATGACGTAGCGGGAGGTACATGTGATTCTCTGTTTGATTTTATATGACATGTCTCCTTTTGAGTTAGTAAAACTGCTACAGCGGACAATATTGGGGCAGGCGACACACCTCCCGCACGGAACACATCCACCCGTGCCCGACACAGAGCTAAGAAAATGGGAAGGAGCAGTCACTGAGTAATGGCTGTGGGAAAGACGATCACGCAAATTTTTAGCTCGCCTAAACGTAATAGCAGGACGTTCTGGAATGACTTTTTTGAGAATGGGGTCAGCTTGTAAAATGGGCCAAGCTTTGTTAATCACTGACCTCATCCTATGGGCTTGTGAATGAAAAGACGTGATAAATCTTGGTATCTTAGGGGTACCAACATTATCAGCAGAACTCCCATACAAAAGATTATTGCGTGAAGAGTGTTTGGCACGATGGTAAGCTTTTTTAACACAACGGCCACTATACCCACGTGCCAGGAAGCGATTCTTCAGTTCCCTGGCACGACACTCAAAATCAAAGTCAGTCGAGCAAATACGTCGTAATCTTAAAAATTGCCCGACAGGGATGGCACGAATAATATGGCCGGGGTGACAGGAGGATGCATGTAAAAGAGTGTTTGTCGCCGTCTTCTTGCGAAATATGTCAGTTTGAATGAGGCCACTAGAATCTTTACGGATAGTGACGTCCAGAAAATCGACAGAGCCGGGATCCCACATCAATGTCAGGTAAATATTAAGTTCATTGTTGTTAAGCGAGGATGCAAACTGCACAAGGTCAACGGAGGTGCCCTGCCAGACAAAGAAGATATCGTCGATATACCTGGTCCAGAGTAGAACCCGGCTGATCGACCCCTGTTTGTCTGACAGGAAAAGATCCCTCTCCCACAGCCCCAAGAAGAGGTTGGCATAGGCGGGCGCAAAGGCCGCGCCCATTGCCACCCCCTGGAGCTGTAGGTAGAAGGATCCTTTAAACACAAAAAAGTTGTGGGTGAGGGTGAACTCTAATAGCTCCAGGATCAGGTCTCTCAGTTTGGTATGTAAGTTGGAAGTCTCTAGAAAGAAACGGATGGCCTTGAGGCCATCCTTGTGTCTGATGTTAGTGTAGAGAGATTCAACGTCCATGGATGCTAGAAGAGTGTCACCCTCTAAGCACAATCCGTCGACCCTGCGCAGTAAGTCACCAGTGTCCTGAAGAAAGGAAGGCAGGCCAGTAACCAAGGGTTGCAAATGATAATCAATCCATTGACTAACATTTTCTAAGTAGTTACCTCTACCAGAAATAATGGGTCTACCGGGTGGCGACGTTTCGTTTTTATGGATTTTTGGCAAAAGATATAAGGTCGAGATGGTAGGTTCCTTGACGATGAGTGCCGAAGCCAGCCCCCTGGTGACAGTGCCGTCATTAAATGCTCTATTGACAATGCATGCCAGTTGATCAGAATAGGCAGAAAGGGGATTATATGTCAATTTCTTGTAACAAGTAGAGACACTTAACTGGCGCAATGCCTCCCCTTCATACATTTGTTTGGGCCAAATGACGACATTGCCACCCTTGTCTGCTGGCTTCAGCACTACATCGGGAAGATTTTGGAGAGTTCTCAGACGTATCCTCTCCTCCTTAGAGAGATTGTCAGTATTACCAAATCTGGGAAACTTCATAAACTCATCCGTCACCACCCGGACAAACACATCAATACTGGCACACGTAGAAAGCGGAGGAAACTTCTTTGACCGAGGCAAAATTGATGGAGGGATCATACAGTAGGGGACATGTGTCTTTGAAATTGTTTGGAGCATGTACTCAATATTATACAGGCCTTGCTATGTGTAGGAGTAAAGAATCTTACGTGAGCACAACTGCACAAACGAGGGTTTGCTGCTGTGCTGACACAGGGTTAGAGTAGGGTGAACATGACAAGCTACTGGACTATGAGAAAGGTGCAGACCGGGATGTTACGGTGGATTGAGAAAGATGGGGTGTGCTTGGTATGTAAGATCTGTCAAAAACAGCAGGCATGTCCAATTCTGTATCAGTTGACAGGCTTTCAATCACCCCAACTGTAGGGATTAAACAAGTGGAGGTTGTTCAGTCTGTGTGACAACACTTGCCACGGTGAGGGAGGAGAAAGAATCAGAAGATGCGGTTGATGGGGGGGATGGTGGTTGGCGAGACCCGCTAGTCTGCATTTTAGCACAATGACATTCCCAGATTAACGCATGTTGATCGCACATGTGCCAGTTCATACATGTAGTACTGAAACTATTTAATTTTTTTTACTCTACTAGGTCCACTGCCAGAGTCAGGCCTCAGGATGCATTGGTTGTCATGGTTGCATAACTTTTTGTCTATGTAACCTACTCGTCTTCCTCCTCCTCCTCCTCTGCGGAGCTACTCAGCTGCCTGCTTCTGGGGTTACACCAAGTGTGATCTACTATCTCATCGTCATCCTCTCTGTTCTCCCACTTCTCACCTTGAGAGTCACTCTACTCCTCTTCCTGACTTGACAGCACAGTACAGTCAGCGGGCGCCTCAAATATCTGAGTTTAGTCATAGATGGATCACCTTCATCCAACAGGGTTAACGTCTGTTGACGAGGGTTTGCATCTGTCCTTGTGACTCTTCTGTCCGGCATTGTTTTTTACCTTTTACCTGCACTTTTGACATGTATATATATGTTTCAATAAAGATTATGTCAATTTTCTAATAGCCCGATTTCGTTGTTTTTGTGATGGCCACATCACACTCCTTCCTATTGTTTCAATAACGATGGGCTCCTCACTCTAGTCCTGACCAGATGGCACTCATTAAGGGATTTCCCATACATTTAATGTGCCATTATTCGGCAATAGTCTCCTTCTGTTTAATTTCCATGGCATACAATGTGTAAAGAGATCTGCAGACATCTGTGGTTCCCAACAGTCAGTTGGGAGCTTGGAGAGCTGTGATGTGGGGGAAAAACAGGTTAATTGGAGTGCCACCACTGAGGACTGTACTGTGTGTGATGTTCAGGTGGAGGAAAAGGAGCAGAGGCCACTTGATGCACTGCTTGCCATCTACTGGAGCACATGTTCTTTCTGGCCCTCATCTACAAAGCGTACTGTTGTACGGCTTCCAAACAAAGGGAGCGGAGTTTCCCATCCAGTAACAGAACTTGTAAAAATGCTGTTCAAATTCTGACTGCAGCAAAACAAACAGACTTCTCATCCCTGATATCATACCCATCTCACAACCCTAAACAGCTATTCAGTACTTTCAATTCTTTCCTGCACCCACCAGTTTCTCCTCCCTCTCCTCTTATCTCAGCTGAATACTTTGCCTCACCACCTGTGAACTTGACACAATAATGTCCCACTTCATTCCAAACTTTACCACAGTCTTCATCACAAGCATAACCCACCTCTTCAACCTGTCACTAACAACTGGAGTCTTCCATCCTGATTGAAACATACCTCGATCACACCCATCCTCAAAAAGCCCACTCTCGACCCATCGTCTGTGTCTACCTATCGCCCCATATCATTTATCCCCTATGCCACCAAACTACTGGAACATATCCATTTTGAACTGTCCTCCCACCTCTTCTCTTGCTCCCTCTTTGACAGCGTACAATCTGACTTCAGACTGAACCATTCCACTGAAACTGCCCTGACTAAAGTCACCAAACGACATACTAACTGCCAAATGAAAGTGACACAAGTTTGTCCTCCTCCTTCTCCTGGACCTTGCATCTGTCTTTGACACAGTGGACCATTCCCTCTTACTACAGACTTTCTGATCTGTTGACATTTACAGACTTGGAGCTCTGTTGGATCTCCTCATACCTAATAGACACCACATTCAGTGTCTCTCACTTTCACATCACCTCCTCATCTCGCCCCCTATGTGTCAGTGTCTACAAAGGTTCAGTTGTAGGACCAGGAACTATGCTTAGAGGGTGCACTTGCGCGCTCCCTCCCTCTTAAAGGGACAGCCCGCATCAACCTAAGGTATTTCCAAAATATAGCTGGGCGACACCTTCTATTTAAGGCTTCTCCTACAATATGGAGGTGCCTGAACTGCGTTGTTATTTTGCCTTGCATGCTTGCTAGTTGTCAGGTTCCCCAAGTCTGCCTGTCTACTTGTCTACCCTGTACCCGTCTGCTCTTACTTGTCTGTGCCCATCTGCTCAGACCTGTCTGCGCTCTTCTGTCCATCAGCCGGTCCAGATCACACCTGCCATCGCCCATCTGTCTAACACCCGGTCCAGCCCGCACTTGCCAGTGCTTTTCTGTTTCTCAGCCAGTCCCATCTGCACCTGTGGTTCCAGAGTCCCTACAGTGCCTGCCTTTATTTTCCATCCCTCCTTTGGGATGTAGCAGCTTACTTGCTGTAGGGGGTCAGCAGCCACCTTCTGTAGGTCAGACTCTTTGTCTCTCCTTGGGTCACAGTTTTCACCTGCTGCCACTTGTCCGAGTAGGGATTTTGAAGGCCTCCTAGTTATGACCCTTCCAGGCTTTCAGAAGGATACGGAACAGTGATTCCACCACCTTTCCCGTTACAGTTTCCATCTACTGGGTTGGCTGTAGTGGAAGAGGTGTCTATCCCCACTGTACTAATTCGACTTTATTGCAATTGATGACACTTTTACGGTGTCTGCTAATAATTTTTGTAAATGTGTAAACTCCTGGATGGGTCTCCTTCATGTGTGTTGCCTGTAGCATTAGGCCTCCGAGACCATCAGGCCTCCACTTCCTCGGACTCAACTACCCGTGTTACTATCGTTAAATATTTCTGACAATGGTAGTCTACAAAACTGATATTTGTGTCACCTGTATGTGGCTCAGCATGAAAGCAGGTAGAGGTGTTGCATGTGGTATCAGGGCTCACAGCAAAGGGCACATACACCGATCCCTCACCCACCTCGCCTTACTGTGACGTTCAATTGAAAGTTGTAAATGTTGTCCCAGATCTCGATACCTCTTGCCTGGCTGATTGCTGCAGTTTCGTGCTAAAATCTGTACTTTGGGTGAATTGAGGCCACTTTCCCGGTGTCTGTTTCTCATTTGATGTGTTTTGGCAGCATTTGGGGCCATTATAAGGTGTTGTGCATGCGTTTGTTTTTGCTTCCTATTGAGATGAATGGCATTTGGTTATGCTCGGCGAATATCCAACAAGTAGAGTTGAGCGATACTTTCCGATATCCTAAAGTATCGGAATCGGAATGGTATCGCCGATATCACTAAAATATCGGCGATACCCGATACCGATACCGGAAGTCCCATGTAAGTCTATGGGAACAAAATATCGCAACTAAAAAAAACCCATTCTTTCCTTGTAAACACTAAATATACACACATAGAATACATATATATATATATACATGTCATTGTGACATATATATATACATATATGTATAGTTTATACACTTCTACATAGTAAAATATCCTTTGATTCAATTGCCGGGTAAAGCCGGCTTCAGTGAAAAGACAGAAGCACCCGACATGAAATGACACTTGGTGTACATAGGGTTAACCATGTCTTTTCATGTCCTTTGCTATCTAATTTGCACAAACAATTAAATCAGACTATGTGTGCAAAATTTCACACCTGTAGGGGTTAATTAATGGTGTAAATTCGTTGTAAAAAAAACGGACTTTTTTGCTACGAATTTACACCTTTAATTAACCCCTACAGGTGTGAAATTTTGCACACATAGTCTGATTTAATTGTTTGTGCAAATTAGATAGCAAAGGACATGAAAAGACATGGTTAACCCTATGTACACCAAGTGTCATTTCATGTCGGGTCACCCGACATGAAATGACACTTGGTGTACATAGGGTTAACCATGTCTTTTCATGTCCTTTGCTATCTAATTTGCAAAAACAATTAAATCAGACTATGTGTGCAAAATTTCACACCTGTAGGGGTTAATTAAAGGTGTAAATTCGTTGTAAAAAAACGGACTTTTTTGCTACGAATTTACACCTTTAATTAACCCCTACAGGTGTGAAATTTTGCACACATAGTCTGATTTAATTGTTTGTGCAAATTAGATAGCAAAGGACATGAAAAGACATGGTTAACCCTATGTACACCAAGTGTCATTTCATGTCGGGTTCTGCATTTTCACAAAAGCCGGCAATTGAATTAGCGGCTATTATACTATGTAGAAGTGTATGAACTACAAATATAAATATATATATATATGTGTCACAAATTCAATGACATGTATATATATATATATGAGGTGTAAAATTGCTGAAAAAAAATGCGTGGGCTCCCGCCCTATTTTCGCAACCAGACAGACAAAGCCAGTGAGTGGGGGCAGATAATAATAGCCCAGAGAGGGACCATTATTTTTGCCCCCCCGGCTACTAACATCTGCCCCCAGACACCCCAGGAAAGACAAATCTATAATTAGATTCGCCCTTTCTGGCACTTTGCCCGTCTATTCCCATTGCCCTGTAGCGGTGGCGAATGGGTTAATATGGGGTTAAAGCCACCTTGCTATTGAAAGGTGACCTTAAGCCAGGTTAATAATTGAGAGCTGTCAATTAGACAACTATCAATTATTAATCCTATTGCATGAAATAAAAATAAAACACACACACTTTAATTAAAAATCATTTTAATGAAATAAAGACACATGTTTTTGACCATCTTTTATTTTACTGCAAAAACCATTTCCTGTAATAAAAATAAAATAAAAAAGCAAAATTATTCTTACCTATCCCATGCACAGTCAGGTCCCACGGTGTAATCCTTCAGAAAGGGTTAATGTTTACTGCAGGGACCGCAGCTAATGCTGCAGCCTCACAGTAAACCCCAAATGAATGAGTTCCTCTCCTGCCTGACAGGAGAGTAAAGGCTGGTTGTCACATAACGATACACCAGCGATCCCGACAACGATATGCACTTGTCAGGATCGCTGGTGTATCGCTACATGATCGCTGCTGAGCTGCCAAACAGGCAGCTCAGGCAGCGATCTGGGACAGCGACACTGCGGGTAACATCGCTTAAGGGCCCGTCTCACATAGCGATATCGCTACCGAGATCGCTGCTGAGTCACTAGTTTTGTGACGCAGCAGCGAGCTCACCAGCGATATCGCTGTGTGTGACATTCAGCGACGATCAGCCCCCCTGCCGGGTATCGCTGATCGTCGCAGAAATGTCAGGACCTTTTTTTGATCGCTGGTTTCCCTCTGACAGGCACGCATCGCTGCGTGTGACAGGCGGGAGACCAGCGATCCGCTGGTAACCAAGGTACACAGCGGGTTTCCAGGCACCACGCAGCGCTTGGAAACCCACTGTGTACCTTGGATACCAGCTCCCTGCATCAGGGCGCTGGTATCCAAGGTACACAGCGGGTTTCTAGGCACAGCCCCGCGCCTGGAAACCCGCTGTGTACCTTGGTTACCAGCGCCCTGATGCAGGGAGCTGGTATCCAAGGTACACAGCGGGTTTCTAGGCACAGCCCCGCGCCTGGAAACCCGCTGTGTACCTTGGTTACCAGCGGATCGCTGGTCTCCCGCCTGTCACACGCAGCGATGTGTGCCTGTCAGCGGGAAACCAGCGTTCAAAAAAAGGTCCTGACATTTCAGCGACGATCAGCGATACCCGGCAGGGGGGCTGATCGTCGCTGAATGTCACACACAGCGATATTGCTGGTGAGCTCGCTGCTGCATCACAAAACTAGTGACTCAGCAGCGATCTCGGTAGCGATATTGCTATGTGAGACGGGCCCTTAAGTGGAAAGCTTAATTGATTGCTTTCCACTTTCACTTCAGGTCAGCCAGGGACACAGTCAGTGACATCAGAGGGAACTGATTAACAAAAATAGGGGTTCCCTTCGAAAAAAAAATGGCGTGGGGTCCCCCCTATTTTTGTTAACCAGCCAGATGAAGCAGACCGCTGAGGCCTGGATTTTCAGGCTGTTAAGGAGCCAAGATCCATGGACCTTGCCAGCCTGATAATACTAGGCCACAGCAGTCTGCATATCTTGGCTGATTAACAAAAATAGGGGATCCCCTCGAAAAAAATTGGCGTGGGGTCCCCCCTATTTTTGTTAACCAGCCAGATGAAGCAGACCGCTGAGGCCTGGATTTTCAGGCTGTTAAGGAGCCAAGATCCATGGACCTTGCCAGCCTGATAATACCAGGCCACAGCAGTCTGCATATCTTGGCTGATTAACAAAAATAGGGGATCCCCTCGAAAAAAAAACGGCGTGGGGATCCCCCCTATTTTTGTTAACCAGCCAAGTAAAATGCAGACTGCTGCGGCCTAGTATTAAAAGACTGTCAAGGCCCATGGATTTTGGCCCTCAACAGCCTGATAATACCAGGCTACAGCAGCCCCACATTTGGCGCATCAAAAGATGTGCCAATTGTGGCACTTTACCCGGCTCTTCCCACTTGCCCTGTAGCGGTGGCAAGCGGGGTAATAAGGGGTTATTGTCACCGTTGATTGCACGGTGACAATAAGCCCGGTTAATAATGGAGAGGTGTCAATAAGACACCGATCCATTATTAATCCCAAAGTTATTAAATGTATAAAAAAAAGACAAAGCAAGAAAAAAGTATTTTAATGAAATAAAAGAGACAACACAGTTTTCATTAATTTTATTACTCTCTCATTCCTGCGACGCCATCGATCTCCTGTAAAAAAAGAAAAAAAACAAACCAACAGTATACCACCTGTCCGACGCAGTCCATAACGACAGTCCCACGACGATCCAACTCTGCTACATCGCAATGACAGGCAGAGCCTGTCATCTCGACGCAGCACAGCTGATTACCTGCTTCCCCGGCGGTGACGTCATCGGACTGACTGCTTTACGGCCGGGATTACCCAGCAGTCACTGCAGTTATCGCGAGAAACTGCATGTGACCGCCGGGGAAAGAAGATTGCGGCCATGAAGCAGTCCAGGACGTGACCGCCGGAGATCTTCTGCCAGGTAAGTGCCGCTGACTCCTGACAGACCCGACCGACGGACACTGACAGTGACAGTGACAATCCCAATTCCGGTATCCGATAAGACGAAAATATCGGAACTCGGAATCGGAATTCCGATACAGCTAATATCGGCCGATACCCGATATTTGCAGTATCGGAATGCTCAACACTACCAACAAGTTAATATTGCAAATATTGCAAATTCGGCAAACGTAATCCGAAGTGAACACTGAAATATTCGCTCATCTCTATTTGAGGGTGCCATTACCCACTGGGAGAACCCCTGAACTGCCAAAACAGCAGAAACCCAATAAATGACCTCATTTAACCTTTCAGTGAATTAATCTAAGGGTGCAGTGATCATATTGACACCATGGGTGTGCCACAGAATTTTATACCATTGGGCAGTGAAGAAAAAATAATGACATTTAACCACTCAAATTTTTGTTTCAGCACCAGATTTTATATTTTCACAGGGGTAAATGTGTGAAAATGGCATCAAAATTTGTCCCACAATTTCTGCTGAACTTGGAAATGCCCCATATGTGGCTGTACAGTACTGCTTAGCTACACGGCAAGACTTGGGAGGGATGGAGCACTATTTGCCTCCAGGAGCACAGATTTTCCTATAATAAAATGCAGACTCCATATACCGAGCTTCTGAGCCTCTCTCTCTGGAAATTTATCTACAGGTGTAGTGATGATTTTGACTCTATACATGTTTTCCAGAAACAAGCAGCAGTGGATGTTGCTGAGTGAAAATTGCAAATCTGCTATTGTAGTGCCCAGTATGTTGTCATGCCCAGTACGTTGTAGTGCCCCATACATTATGCCCAGCTCATGCTTCTGGAGACATGCACCTGTAAATTAGGAATTTTGCAAATATCACAAATATTTTAACTGGACTAAAATACGTAGGTTCATGGTGACAAAAAGGTTGTCCAATGTGATGCAGACTATAGACCAGCAGGAGCACAAACTCTTCCTAATGAGGTTAATGCAATTTATTCAGACTAGACTTCTAAAATAGTTGTTTTAATTTAAGGATTACACAGTCATTCTAACATGAATATTCAAAGTAAGTACACCAGTCTCTTCAGGACTGGAGGATCCATTTACAGGTCCTTCTCAAAAAATTAGCATATAGTGCTGAATTTCATTATTTTCCATAATGTAATGATTACAATTAAACTTTCATATATTTTAGATTCATTACACACCAACTGAAATTTGTCAGGTCTTTTATTGTTTTAATACTGATGATTTTGGCATATAACTCCTGATAACACAAAAAACCTGTCTCAAAAAATTAGCATATCAAGAAAAGGTTCTCTAAACGACCTATTACCCTAATCTTCTGAATCAACTAATTAACTCTAAACACATGCAAAAGATTCCTGAGGCTTTTAAAAACTCCCTGCCTGGTTCATTACTCAAAACCCCCATCATGGGTAAGACTAGCGACCTGACTGATGTCAAGAAGGCCATCATTGACACCCTCAAGCAAGAGGGTAAGGCCCAGAAAGAAATTTCTCAACAAATAGGCTGTTCCCAGAGTGCTGTATCAAGGCACCTCAATGGGAAGTCTGTTGGAAGGAAACAATGTGGCAGAAAACGCTGTACATCGAGAAGAGGTGACCGGACCCTGAGGAAGATTGTGGAGAAGGACCGATTCCAGACCTTGGGGGACCTGAGGAAGCAGTGGACTGAGTCTGGTGTAGAAACATCCAGAGCCACCGTGCACAGGCGTGTGCAGGAAATGGGCTACAGGTGCCGCATTCCCCAGGTAAAGCCACTTTTGAACCATAAACAGCGGCAGAAGCGCCTGACCTGGGCTACAGAGAAGCAGCACTGGACTGTTGCTAAGTGGTCCCAAGTACTTTTTTCTGATGAAAGCAAATTTTGCATGTCATTCGGAAATCAAGGTGCCAGAGTCTGGAGGAAGACTGGGGAGAAGGAAATGCCAAAATGCCTGAAGTCCAGTGTCAAGTACCCACAGTCAGTGATGGTGTGGGGTGCCATGTCAGCTGCTGGTGTTGGTCCACTGTGTTTCATCAAGGGCAGGGTCAATGCAGCTAGCTATCAGGAGATTTTGGAGCACTTCATGCTTCCATCGGCTGAAATGCTTTATGGAGATGAAGATTTCATTTTTCAGCACGACCTGGCACCTGCTCACAGTGCCAAAACCACTGGTAAATGGTTTACTGACCATGGTATTACTGTGCTCAATTGGCCTGCCAACTCTCCTGACCTGAACCCCATAGAGAATCTGTGGGATATTGTGAAGAGAAAGTTGAGAGACGCAAGACCCAACACTCTGGATGAGCTTAAGGCCGCTATCGAAGCATCCTGGGCCTCCATAACACCTCAGCAGTGTCACAGGCTGATTGCCTCCATGTCACGCCGCATTGAAGCAGTCATTTCTGCAAAAGGATTCCCGACCAAGTATTGAGTGCATAACTGAACTTTATTATTTCATGGTTTTTTTTGTTGTTTTTAAAAAACACTTTTATTTTATTGGACGGTTGAAATATGTTAATTTTTTGAGACAGGTTTTTTGTGTTATCAGGAGTTGTATGCCAAAATCATCAGTATTAAAACAATAAAAGACCTGACAAATTTCAGTTGGTGTGTAATGAATCTAAAATATATGAAAGTTTAATTGTAATCATTACATTATGGAAAATAATGAAATTTAGCACTATATGCTAATTTTTTGAGAAGGACCTGTATTTTCTTCCTTTCTACTGGCCAGATTGTCTATTCACTAGGCCCATGCTGCACACGTTGCATGTTGTTGAATTACGGAAAGCAAATTGCGTAATTTGCTCAACTCTAATTTTGATGTTTTCCACAGTTAATAATAATGTGTTTAGTTTGCATTTTAAAGGCTTAACATTTCTTTTTATTTTCCTACTGTTTATACCAATGTTACTTATTATCTAGCTCAACAAATATTATCGTTCTATTCTGCATTGAATGCAAAAAAATATTATTGCTTGCAAAATTTCTGTTAATACATTCAGTCATAGGAGGATTTAATTCCCAAGTGAACTTCTAAAAAAGGATCAGTTCTGTTTAGTAAAACTAATTGGAAATATTTGCACAAGAAATAACAAAAATAATTGTACTCTTCTTACATTCAACGTCCACAGTTATGTTGCCCGCCATGGAAGCCAAGCTTCCTCCTCCTGCTGTAGAACCTCAGGTGAGTAATTTTCTTTAATGATAAATCTGCAAATGTGTTATTTTATTTAGCTTTTTATATGAGAAGGTCAGATGAGAAGCAGATGGTCTCTTTCCAAACAGTAGTGTTTGATCTAAAGGGACAATTGCATTTGTAATAACTGTAAGTCAGTTGACAATGAGGATGCATTACTGATAGGACTCCATTGTGGTGTTGCGTCTATAAGGATATTGTTATAATTTTTCTCTTGGATATTCATTAGATGTATGCTATACACATTAAAGCAAAATGTTCCACTTAATGAGTACAGTTTATTCTCTTATGGATAATTAGACCCACATAGTTTATTATAAAAATAGAATTTCATTAAAAAACTGTTACTTTTTTATAACCATGTGATACTATTGTTTTGAATAGTTATTGATCACATGGGATAGACCAATCATTTATTTTGAAGGCCAGCTTTTACCCATTAGCAGTGGGTTCACAAAATTAGAGGCTAACTATAAAACAGTTCCACTTACTTTTTTATTATACATGACATTTGCACATGTCTAAATTCATTCTGTCTGAAACTCAATAAAATACAGTTGTGTGAAAAAGCGTTTGCCCCCTTCCTGATTACATGTTTCGAATCACCAAACAAAATTTAAATATTAGACAAAGATAACACAAGTAAACACAAAATGCATTTTTTAAATGAAGGTCTTTATTATTAAGGGAAAAAGAAATCTAACCCTACAGCACCCTGTGAGAAAAAATTATTCCTTAAACCCAATAACTGGTTGGGCCACCACTAGCAGCAACTACAGTAATCAAGCGTTTGCGATAACTGGAAATGAGTCTTTTATAACGCTCCTGTGGAATTTTGGCCCACACATCTTTGCAGAATTGTTGTAATTCAGCCACACTGAAGGGTTTCCGATCATGAACCGCATTTTTAAAGGTCATGACACAGCATATCAATTGAATTAAGGTCAGGGCTTTGACTAGGCCACTCCAAAGTCTTTATTTTGTTTTTCTTAAGCCATTCAGAGGTGGACTTGTTGTGTTTTGGATCATTGTTGTTATGAGCTCGGTTGCAACAACTTTAATATATAATGGATTGCAACCGAACCCGGGGTCCGCGATCCAATTTATGTCACTGCTGATGTAGATGTAGCCCTGTTAATGGCACAGAAGCCACTTGCCAGATATTAGGTTTCCACTATGTGCTGCAAGCTGATATAGACGTAGCCCTGTTGACTGCACAGAAGCCGCTAGGTGTCAGGGACACCGCACTGTACTTGCTCACTGAGCCAGTGCGCATGTACTGAGTAAACAAATTGTGCCCTAAAAGATACCTGTGTAGAGAGGCAGCAGCAGGGAAGACGTGTGTTTCAGAGGACCAGGACCTGCAGCATGTGACTGCCAAGGGGTGGAGCTGACCACAGGTTTCTCAGAGGAAGCAGGAACAGCTAGAGAATGCTTCAGGCAAGAGGACCTGAAGCACGTGACTGCCTAGGGGCGTGGCCTAAGCTCAGGAGAACTAGGAGATGAAGGAAAACTCCTAGAAGGGTAACTACGAAATAAAGTTACCAAGGGGCCTAGACAGAACGGATAGTCAGGATAGCCAGGTAATACACAGAGGTAGCAACACAGTACAAGAGGAATGGGCAGAGAATAATCAGAACACAGTCAAGGGGTCATACACAGAGGGAGTAACGCAGTACAAGAGGAGCAGGCAGAGAATGATCAGAACATAGCCAAGAGGTCATACACAGAGGGAGCAACGCAGTACAAAAGGGACAGGCAAAAGCTCATAACAGGGACACAGCCAAATCAGAACCAGACAGACAAAACGTAGCACAGGCACAAAGCACTGGCACAAGCACAGGGTCAGACACACTCAGCCAAAGGTCAGAGTATAAACGATAAAGGTTGGCCTCACAGTGAGGCTATAAAAAGCCTCCCAGGACCCAGAAAGAGGCCAACCAAGTTAACCCCGTGACTACCTGGTCCGAGAACCCAGTAAACTATGACACTAGGAAGTGTGTGCGACTAGCGCCAGGCGTATGTGCTATCAGCCGGCGTGAGACCGGACTGAGCAACTCTCTGTTCAGCTTGGCAGGCGATGCCCAGATTACGCGCCCCGCAGTCTGCTCAGGGTGTATAGTTACCCTATATTTGTAGCAAGACTGCGTCAAATTGGCTACCTGCCTGGCATAAGCTAAACCTGCCTGAAGAACCTGTGCTATTTAGCCGAGCGAACTCTGGCATCGGCAGGTCCCGGAGAGCAAAGCTAGAGAGCACGTGGAGCCCAGATTCTGGTACGTCCACACATGAGCACTGCCTATTTTAGTATGATCTGAACACGCTGCGCCGTGGACAGACAAGCTATTTAAGGGCTAAGCTCCGCCCCATCCAACTCGTCAATCGCATCATCGGTGACGTCATCCGTTACCAATCAGGTGGTGCCAGGTCAGAGGATCAGCTGACATTAACCACCAATAATGGCTTGCCATGTCACAAACATGCTCAGTGCAGGCATTTCTGGATTTAGGCTATAACAGCCCTGTCTCCTTCTGTAACCTATGCTTAAGGCTACTATTAATAAAGACCCTGGAGACAGCTTGTACTCTCTTGTACTGGCTAGGCATTGGTATTGATGGTAAAGCTAAGCAGCATCTGCCCCAGCTGAGACCTGGATGGGGGACCACTGATGCCTCAGATCCAGGTTCAAATCCAGTCGACGCCTAACAATTGTCCTGCTGATTAAGCCAAGTGTGCTTGATGTCACAAACAGATGGCTGGACATTCTCCTTCAGGATTTTTTGGTAAACCGTAGAATTTATGGTTCCATTTACCACAGCAAGTCTTCCAGGTCCTGAAGCAGCAAAACAGCCCCAGACCATCACATTCCCACCACCATATTCTACTGTTGGTATGATGTTCCTTTTCTAAATTGCTGTGTCTGGAGACCAAGGATTGTATCTTAATTAACCAGACATCTATTTTTAGCAAGCAAGGGTAGAATAGACTGTTAACCATATGTTGACTTTTAAATTTATGTATTTCTTTCTGGTTGGTCAACAAAACAGACTTTTGCTTGTGTAAACCTGTAATATTGTTTTGTAAGTTGACATTTGATGTAACATATTGTGCTCTTATCCTGAATAACTAGTGATGCTTGTTGATATGATAATTACACATTGTCCAAGCTTGCCAGTTTGTTGACTTCGAAAACAGAGTGTGAAAAACTATGCAAGTAGAATACATAATCAAACAATGCGAGTTGGTTGTCACCATTCTTCCCCTTATCTGTGAATGCTGGATTGAAGGACACTTGTTAATCCTAAAAATAAGTTATATTCCTCTGTATGAGGTCAGATATTAAGCCAAATCATCCAAAGGATTGGAGACAGGACAGCAACCATGGCATCATGACTTCATCAGGAGAGACACAGATTTATCATTCTACAGGATGCCAGCTTATCAGACCTCGGCCCCAGCTGGAAAAATACAGATCTGCTCTGTTGACCATCACTGAACTATGGATATATTTGGAGAAAGCCTGGACTGAGACCCACCGGTTGCCTGGCTCCATGGAGATGTTCGTAGAAGCAAGTTTGTGACCCTCCGGTCAACTGGCCTTGTACCTAAATGGACTGTCATCTTCCTAAGCTTGTCATTACCTCCTCTCTGTGTGCATGCTATTGGTGAGGTAATCGGCCCTGGAAGATCTGAAGTCATAGCTGCTCTTACCCTGGAGAGTCAGCAGAAAGATTAGACTCTGTAATGTGCATTACTCTGGGTACTGTTCTGGGACTTGTCTATGTTTTAGCTGCCTATTTTGTGGTTCAATAAAGTAGTGCCACACTGTTTTATCCTCACCCTGTGTTGTCTGAATAGCGTTAAAAGGAGAGTGGGCATTTGGAGGGACCATCCCTGGTCCATGTGGTTTCAGCTAGCGGATCGGGGTGCCAACGAACCCCCTTGTCTCCACACTGTGTTACTTCTACGCCTAATGTAATGGGACATACACCTTCCAAAAAGTTCAACTTTTATCTGGTCAGTCCACAGAGTATTCTCCCAAAAGACTTGGGGATCATCAAGATGTTATCTGGCAAAACTGAGATGAGTCTCTCTGTTCTTATTGCTCAGCTATGGTTTTTGTCTTGAAACTCTGCCATTCAGGCCATTTTTGCCTAGTCTATTTCTTATAGGGGAGTCATGAACACTGACCTTAACTGAGGCAAGTCAAGCCTGCAGTTCTTTCAATGTTGTTGTGGGGTCTTTTGTGGCCTCTTGGCTGAGTCATCACAGCGCTCTTGTGGTAATTTTGGTTGGCCGGCCACTCCTGGGAAGGTTCACCACTGTTACATGCTTTTGTCATTTGTGGATAATGGCTCTCACTGTGGTTTGCTGTAGTTCAAAAGCTTTAGAAATGGCTTTATAACCTTTTCCATATGATAGATCTCAATAGCTTTGTTTCTCATTTGTTCTAGATATTCTTTTGATTGCGTCATGATGTCTGGATCTTTTGGTCTACTTCACTTTGTCAGGCAGGTCCTATTTAAGTGATTTCTTGATTGAGAACAAGTGTGGCAGTAATCATGCTTGGATGTAGCTAGGGAATTTGAACTCAGCTTACCAAAGATGTGATAAACCTCAGGCAATTTATGTTTTAAGAGGGGGCAAGCACTTTTTCACACAGTGCCCTTTAGAGAGGGATTTCTTTTTCCCTTAATAATAAAGACTCTCATTTAAAAACTGAATTTTGTGTTTACTTGTGTTATCTTTGTCTAATATTTAAATATGTTTGGTGATATGAAATATTTAAGTGTGACAAACATGCAAAAGAATAGGAAATCAGTAGTAAGGGGTCAAACACTGTTTCATACAACCATACCATATATGCTCATAACAATGTCCTACTGCAAAAGGATAAGGACAATTACTTAAAATTAATTTTTGACAAACACCTCAGCATAGGGTTGAAATCCTAGGAAAAAACAAGGTACATTATAGCAAAGACAAAGAGATCCCAAATATGATTATACATATGCAAAGCTTGGCAAAAGTATCCAAAACAGCACCATGGAGAGGTTTCTACTGGAAAAGGGGGATATAAGCTACAAACTTATGCCAAAAATGATGGAAGTGACCCAGGGGACTATGGTCAAAATAATGTAAAACACCATATAAAATATAATGCAAGGTAAGGTCCTAATGTCTCAATTTTTAGCAATATACAATAGCAACAATAGCTGCATGCTATCTTAATTACAATTAGTACAATTAGTGAAAATGTACATGTATAAATTCAAAAATAGCATATGGAGTCTCCCAACTTGTTATATTTGTAATTATTTTTCCAATCTTTTAAAAATGACACTAGAATAAAAAAATAAATAAAAGAAGATAAAAAAGCTAATAGAAAAAAAATTAAATTATTTTCACATATAATTACATGCAAACTCTTCTCTCAACCCTCCTTCCACTTCATCATTGCTCCCAGCCTCCAGAAAGACTTTCATAATTCCATGACATATTCTTTGGAAAAATTTCATTTTCACTTTGAATAACATAGTGTTTTTTTAATTTATAACTGATTAAAATAAAACATACAGATAGACTTGGAGGGTGGCTCATGAGACATCCATTTAAGGTCAATTCTAGAGATGAATGAACCCAAACTGTAAAGTTTGTGGTTTGTTCTGGACACCTAGTATCCTGTGCTGAACTCGGAACATGGACTTCTCCCAGAAGTCCATTGTACTGTTCGGGTTTAGATGTCGAATAAAGTTTGTTGAAAGGCTGCAGCACAGCCAATCAACAAGTTTTTAGGCTGTGGGCACTTCCACAGCCATCACAGTATTGTCAAGCATTGGCATAACTGTTATAGGCCGGCACACCACATGACCTGACCTGTATGAATATCAGATCAGGAGTTGAATCTCCATTCTATTGTAAGCCTAGCGGAAAGTGCCCTAACAGCCTGATGCAGAGTGCCCTAAGAGCCTGGTGCAGAATGCCATAACAACCTGGTGCAAAGTGCCCTAACAGCCTGTTGTAGAGTTCCCTAACAGTCTGGTGCAAAGTGCCATAATAACCTGTTGTAGAGTGCTATAATAACCTGGTGCACAGTGCACTAACTAACTTATGCACAGTGCCCTAACAGCCTGATGCACAGTGCCATAACAGACCGGTTCATAGTGCCATAACAGCCTGGTGAATAGTAGCTTAATAGTGCAAGAATCTGCTAGGCATTTTCTATTCTCTACTGTGCACTTTTGTGGGGTGTAAAAAATGAGGAGTGCATCATATAGGGGACGTGGCCATGGTGGTGGTGTAGCTGCTACAGGGAGAGGTTGTGGTCATTCTGTGCCCTCTACATGCCCAAATAAAACACTTTCCACTGGTGCATGTAGGTGACAGGATGTTCTGCATAATTTCGTAGGCCTGAGTAATGCTCTACGAATAGCGAGGTCCGAATATGTAAAGGCGGATTTAGATTGGATGGCTGAGAGTGCCTCAAGTTCCTTTGCATTGTCTACCACCATGTCTACTGCTGAAAATGCAATGCTGGCACTTGCTGACCTTGGGCATCTGTCTTCCACCTCACACCCTTGCAAATCAACCAAGCAGTCTGAGACCCAAGTTATGAAGCAGTATCTTTTGCTTTTTGATGATTCAGCTTTCTATGGTTCCTTGGGCCATCCATCTGACTCTGCCCTAGAAATGGAAGAGATTGAGTGAACTGATATCCAACCAATTGTTCACTTTGAGGATAAGTATGTGGGAGGACTGTTAAGGATGTAATATACGTCATATGAAGATATATTAAAATCTAGCTTATATTCAAAAATGGACGCTTTGCTGAATATTAGAATCATGTAGTGTTAATATGCTCTGAGTCATGTCACAAGATTCTGTCGCCAGGTTATGTCATCCTCCAGATGGACTCTGAGATGTTTGTATAATCCAGCAAGCTTATCAAGAATAAATGTACCTGTACCTGGGGATATTATCTCCCTCATAAATCGAACATCAATATGATATGTGCAAGACAGATGTCAGCTTTACCTAACAATATAGCCATTAGAGTGATAACCATTACAGAAATAACCGGTACAGCAATAATCATTAGAATAATGTTCCTTATAGCAATAAAGATAAAGACATAAAACATGTGTAATCAATAATGACTTGCAATAATTATAGATGAAAAACAAATGAGATAATGTGTGTAAAGTACCTTATTTCTCTCTATAAAAACCATGCTTCAATCTTGACCAATAAAATCAGAAATCATCTGAGACACAACTGCTTGCATTTGTACTCTGATTTCTCTGGCTGTAAACCTCTCACATACAATTTGGCAGAAGACAATTAAGATGAGAACACACACAAGGCTAGTGCACATAGTCAGCAAACCACCACAGCACATCTCTGATGATGATGACGAAACACAGGTGCCAACTGCTACGTTTTTCTGCAGTGTGCAGACCAATAAGAAGGGAAGAAATGAACAGTGGGTGGAAGATAATGCAGAGGATAATGAGATCCTAAATCTACATTGAGTGAAGGCCATCTGTGTGATGTGAGCATTTCAGAGGAAGAGGAGGTGGTCACACTACCCCAGCTGCACAGCAAGACCCTTAGCCAGTACGTCGACAGCTATTGCCCACTGCGCCGACGAACTGAGCACACAATAGCCAGCTCAAAGGAGCTCCCTGGCATGGAATTTCTTCAGGAAATATGCTGATGACAAGAGCCGGATGGTTTGCACGCTGTGCCTTCAGATCCTCAAGTGAGGCATAATGTTTTGAAACTGAGCACCACCTCATAATGAGGCATTTGAATTCAAAGCATGAGCTGAAGTGGAGTACATACCTGAAATACAAGGAAAGATCTGAAGTTCCTCCTGGTCCCTTTTCTTCTGCCATCTCAGCCTCTTGCTCCCGCCCCCAATCAACAGGGCCATCTGGCTCACTGCAAACAGAAGATGTGACAGCACCAACACCAGCCGTGTCACCAAGGATCTCCACACCGTCCCATGGAAGCGTCCAGCTGTCCATCCCCCAAACACTGGAGAGAAAAAGAAAATCCTCTCGTACCCACCCACAAGCACTGGACCTGAATTACATTTCAAAATTCCTGGCCTATAAAATTATGTCATACTGGCTGGTGAAGATGTACAGTTTTAAAAAAAATGATGGCGGTGGCTGTCCAATGGAAAGTGCTTCCCAGCTGCTACTACTTTTCCAGATGAGCCATCCCTGCCCTGCACCCACATGTTGCTGACAAAATCAGGTAAGCACTGCGCAACTCCATCAGTAGGAAAGTCCACATAACCACCGATACATGGACCAGTAAACACGGGCAGTGATGCTATATCTCTTTAACTGCCCATTGGGTAAATGTAGTGCTGGCTGGGCCTTAGGCGAAAGGCGCTCTGGCTCATGTCCTACCAGCATCGAGGACTACTGGACTTTCTCTGTACATGTTGCCTCCTCCTTCTACTCTGCTTCCTCCAACACCTGCTCATTGGTTCAACGTAACAACTGCACCACCAACTTCAGCACAGCTAGAGGGAAATGAAAGCATGCTGTTCTGAAACTCAGCTGTTTGAGGGAAAAAATCCCACACCGCGGCATATTCTATGGATGGGGATCAAACAAAACCAATGAGTGATTGGTGCTGCTGAACCTCAAGCCTGGCCTGGTGGTGTGAGATAACAGGCAAAATATCATAGCAGCTCTGAGCCTAGCCAGTTTGATGCACATCCCTTTGTCTGGCGCATGTGCTCAATTTGATGGTGCAAAGCTTCCTTAAAAAGCTGACTGCACTGCATCATTTCTGCCTTCTCACTCCCCATCTCATATGCGATGTGCCCACAAGGTGGAACCGCACCTTACATATGCTGGAGAGACTGTGCTAGCAGCTGCAGGCAATAGGGGAGTTATAGCTGCAGCATGCACTGTTAAGTCGCTCTGCAGAATAGCACCACTTCAGGATTAACCAGTGGGCATCCATGCAGGATGTGTGTGCCTTGTTGTGCTGCTTCGAGTACTCCACCAACATGACCAGTGCTGATGAAGCCATCATCAACGTTACTATCCCACTTCTATGCTGGCTTGAAAAAAAGCTTCACAAGACGATGGATGGAGTGGTGGCACAGGATGTAGAGGATGAGGAACAGGGACTATTCACACCATTGTCAGGCCACTTGTCCACACATTGCTCAGAGGGTGGATTTCTGTATTAACAGCAGTCAGGTACACAACTGTCCAGCCAGGGGATAGTTTTGGAGGATGAGGAGGAGTAACAATTGTGTTCACAGAAGAGTGGCACTCAAAGCAACTCACAGGAATCACTGGAGTGTAGTTGGGGGATACAGAGAACACCTCCCACCAAGGACAGCTTGTCATTGCCTCTGGGCAGCCTGGTATACATGAGCCAATACATGCTGCAGTGTCTGCGCAATGATCACTGAGTTGCCTGTATTATTACTAGGGCAGATTACTGGGTGGTCACACAGCTGGATCCCCGCTAAAAGGACAATGTATCATTATCACTTCTGTCAATGGAGAGGGATCACAAAATGCATGAATACAAGCAAATGGTGTTAGACAAACTACTATCAGCTTTCCCACCTGAGAGTAGTGGAAGAACAAGGCAGAGGAGGAGAAGGAAATGACCAATGCAGCTGGGGCACTGGCACCTCCTTGGAAGGGAGGGTTACTCTGGCCGAAATGTGGAAAACCTTTCTCTGCACGCCAGAACATCCAGCACTACTATCTGATATGGTCCGTATTCGCAGGGGGCAGCGTTTCAATGACATAGTGGAAGAGTACGTATCCACACATCTCCATGTACTGAGTGCTGGGTCTGCTGCATTAAGCTTCTGGGTCTCCAAATTGAATACAAGGCCTGAGCTTGCCCTTTATGCCATGTAGGAATTGGCCTGCCCTACAGCAAGTGTACTGTCAGGACATGTGTTTAGCGCAGCAGGGGTTGTGATGAAAAACAGGCACATCTGCCTGTCCACAGCCTATGAGCGGAAGTTTACATTCAATAAAATGAACAAGGCATGAATCCCACTGGACTTGTCCATACCTTTGGTTGACTAGAGGAGTATACCAAAAGCACCAAGCTATTGTTATACTCCATCACAGTTTGTTTGTTCTACTTGTATTCCCAATGTTTTGGGGCCTCTCCAAAAGTATAAAACAAACAAATAAAAAGCAAAAACAAAACAAAAAACACTGTTGGCTACCCCCCCTTCTCTTTCAACCAGACTGCCACATCAACCTTCAACTCTCTATCAACCTCCTTCTCCACTTGGACCTTCACTTCCAGGTTCAAGATTGTTATTTTTTATTTTATGTTATTTTAAATTATTTCCCCCCCAAAAAAAACAAAAACCAAATTATTTCAAAAATAAAAATAGTATTGGCTATCTTCTCCTCCTCTTCATCCACCCCTACCTCCCTGTCCACCTCCACCTCCTCTCAATTTGGACCTCCGCCTTCTGGTTCAAGATTATTATTATTATTTTTTTTATCTATGCTATTTTAAGTAATTTTTCTATCCACATTCGCTTGAAGGGCAATTGTTCTGCTCCTTCTCCCATTTTGCTTCTTTTTTCAGCCCCCTAGTCTTTAACAGGACATTTTAAAGTCATTTTACAGCACAAAAGTTCAGGTCACCATTGGCTTCTAAGGAGTTCGAGGTCAAGTTTGAGTCAAGTTCTGATACCCGAACCAAACTTTGGACTACAGTTCGACAGAACCCAACGAACGCGAACATACATGGGTCCGCTCATCCCAAGTCAATATAACTTTGTAACTGGTTGGTTTTGTCCAAAACAAGGGATCACTGAAGTTCAAAGAATCAGGCTAATGGTCATTACGGCATGAACTGTATAAAAATGTAATCTTAAGTGCATTACTGGCTTCCCTCAGTTTCATTGCAATTTTGGGATTCAGTAAGTGAAAAAACTGGCTGCAAACCAAATCATACTGATCAAAATTAGTACTCCAAGTCAAAAGTTACCTGACTAGTCATAGACTTCAAGAATCTGTTCAAAAATCTATTGGATATAATGTTTATATGTATATTGAAATCAAGCTTCATTCACATGACCATATTATGGCTGCATGCAGGAGCTTTCTACAGCATTGAAGTTCCATGATGTGAAATCTAGCAATCTTTGTATGAAACTAGATCAGAACTGTACACGACTAGAATTCCTAGACATGAGCTGCAGTCAATATTCCAGCATATATACAGTGTATACAGTACACTATAAATGCGTGCAATTTTACAGTTGCAGAATTTTGATTATTTCCAACATTCTTTATAAAGAAATCAATTACAAAATATATTTTAGAATGAAATGCTTGAGCAATAATCCTCCCTGCTGGAAAACTATTAGAAGTCAACAAAAAAATGCTCCTATTCAATATTCCCTAGGGAGTTTTCATTGTACACAGCTTTATAATTGCTTCCTAGTTGTGTAATTGGAAATACAGCTTTGAAGTCGATCATACAGGATAACTTTAAGTTTCAATATTTTACACTGTAATTCTATAATTAATGCTGATATCAGTTCTTCTTAGTCATATAGTGAAAGGTTTTCTAAATAAAACTATCAAATTTCTCAGGATTTGTGATATTTTTGATTTATACTATGTTTGTAGCTTTTGAAAATATAGATTTTTCTGGCCTCAATTCTTCAAAATTTGCATGCCAGTCTTAATGAAGTGATAGATAAGACTAAGCACTCAACTTAAGTGAAAAATATTTTATTGTAGTATATCCAAAAACGTTTCGGTCAATGTGACCTTCATCAGTTACTACGGAGATACAGAAAAATAATAAATTACAACAAGAAACAGAACAAAAAACAGAGAGCATGGATCATAAGTCCCATATGCATAAAATAAAATAAATAATAGTTGTCAAAATAATAAATAAAGTATATACACATAGTAGAGCATAGGTCAAGTAGTTGATACATTAATTAATGCAGTAGACCGTTGCCAAATATCAACTACAATCCTAAGGTTGTCCAGAGAGAGAACATGGAATAGTGCCACCCAGAGTGCATGACATACCATATATTACCTACAATAAGGCTGCTAGTAAAAATACCCACAAGGAAGTTCAGTAAGATCTGAAAGAATAGCGCAAGGTGAGGCAAAATAGCAGAAAGTAGACACTACTGTGACCACAATGTGTATACTCACATAAAAGAGCGTTGCTATAAGAATGAGCAAACAGAGCTGGGGATGTTAGAAGATAAATGATCGTTACCACAATATAAGAAGAACAAAAAAGTTCCCAAAGTATACCCAGGAGGGCGATGTAGAGAAATTACCTAAATAGTGCTGCCAGGTGGGGCAATCGTGCCTCCAGACGCGGTATCCGCTGCCAGTCTGGCTGTAGTGAGAGACACTGGTTTAAGAAGAAAGGGGGTGGGCCAGGAGATATGAAACCGCCAGTCAGCTGAGCGTTCCTGATAAACCGGAAGTGACTAGGCGGAAGTGGTATGGACGTGCGTTCCATGCCACTTGCTGCATGCGTGTCATTGCTGAGAGAGAGGGAGAACATAGAAAAACTCAGCGTAACTCCTTTTAAATAAAGCGTTTATGTGTTTGCAGTTATGTGTATGAAGGAAATATAAGTATTATATATAATATATAATAGGTCGGGTGTCATGGTAACTGTGATGGTAACAACATCCGGGTGGGACTGAATAGCAGGAGGAGGAGCAGAGATGTGAACGAAAAAATGCAATAAAAGAGTAAAAGTGAATTAAGTATTGTATTTTATTGAAAGAGATATACTGTGACCAATATGGAAAACGGTGGACCAATGGTGGTGGTAATTAGAGTGGTTCCAATTCGGCCATGAGGATTAACAGTGAAGTGATCTTATTAGGATTCCAGTGTGACAGAGATTTTGGCTTGCAGTATTAGTATCACGATCCACAGATTCTAATATAAACGACTCTAAAAAAGAAAGAGAGTGTATTAGTATGATGATCGAAAGATCAAGTTAATTAAGGAGAACATACAGTATCCCATATCATCGCATATAGAAAGTACATTTAGGTATTATTAATAATGACATATGGTAATAGTTACAAAAATGCAGACAATTCATACTCTCTATTTAATCCTTTTGGACTCATTGTGTCCAAAGTGTGGACCCAAAAAGTCTCCCGTTTTTTTAAGATGGAGGATCCTGTTGCCACCTCTGAGTGATGGTGGTACTTGCTCTATCACCTGAAATTTGAGCTGAGAAATATTGTGGCCAACAGAGACAAAGTGGTAAGGGATAGGAAGGAGAAGGTTCTTGCACCGTATTGTAGACTTATGTTTAGAGATCCTACCACGTATTGCCTGGGAGGTCTCCCCTATATAGAGTAGGCCACAGGGGCATTTTATGAGGTAGACAACGTGTGTAGAATCACATGTGAAGAAATTATTGATTTTGATTTTGTTTCTTGTTGTAATTTATTATTTTTCTGTATCTCTGTAGTAACTGATGAAGGTCACATCGACCGAAACGTTTTTGGATATACTACAATTAAATATTTTTCACTTAAGTTGAGTGCTTAGTCTTATCTATCTTGTCATTTGCTTGGGAACCTAGACTTTAAGCACCACCCAATACAAGTTGTGCTCACAGTGTCTTTCTTATAAGTCTTAATGAAGTGTGTGCTGGAGTAAGATATGCCAAATTCATTAAAAGGCATGTGGCTTAATTCAGTGCAGTGCAATGTACTCCGTTTAAAGATTATAGTACATTACTGTCATAATTTATCTAGTTTGTCTAGTTTGTGGCGTAAACTAAAATGAGTTTTCCTGCCACGCTCACTTCCTCTTTCAAGTTCCACACAATTTTCAAAAACTTTTTATTTTTTTACGTTACTTGGAAAACCACACTACAAAATCTCTATAATGGTAAAAATGTATAGAAAATAATTCCAAATATTCCATGAACCATGTCAATTTAGAGTCTGCAATCCATTGACAGCCTATGAAAAGCCGCACAAATAGTCATAAAAAAGGCACACAAAAAACTGTAATGAAACATTGTCATGTACCAAAGGTGAAAATGGTTTACACCTTAATAAATCATAGAGCAAATGGAAACATACTGTACAATCATGATTTCAGAACTAAGCCACATTCAGAACTAATCATGGTTTGAGAACCAAACCTTTTTAACCTCTTCTTGCATTAGGACGTAAATAAATATCCTGAGCAGGGGTCCGAAAGTTTGAAGGGAGCCCAGGAGCAGAGCTCCCTCTTTACATGGTAGGTGCTACCTGTGATACATAGTTGGCATCAGTGTCATATCTCTGATCTCGGCTGTTTACTATTTAGTTGTCTCTGACATTGGCATTTAAATAGTGCGGTTGCCAATGCATGTGAACATTGGCTTCAAATCGCTAAGTGCAATGTGATCGTTGGGCAACGATAGGTAACATGGCAAACTGGAGCCATCTTGATACTCTTGTGAAGCTTAACTCCATAGAAGACCATAAATTTATCTATATGCTGCAATACTGTAGTATTACCGTGTAGTATAGTATAAGTGATCAGATGATTGCAGTTTCAAGTCCCCTTAATGCCCTATTAAAAAATAATGTAAAAGCTAAAAAAGTTAAAGAATAATTAGCTGTTGTACAAAGAGTTGGGGAATATAAAAAAAATCCAGTTTAAGGGTTCGATCACATTAGCATTTAAATTGGACAAGTGAAATGCGAGAAAAAAAATCATATTTCACTCGCACCAATAATATTCAATGCGGCAGTGTTCATCTGCAAGTTTCTCTTTTCAGCTGGAATCATGCTCCATAAGGCCACAAATATATCGACCGAGACTCGACAATGGCAGTCAATGGGTGCGAGAAAAATAACAAATGCCGACCGATTTTCATGCACACATCTTAAAGAAAATCCGGAATTTCATCAGCTAAGCACAGTAAATTCACAGTTTGATTAAATATAGATAGAACAGATTGTGTATATAGATAGATACATACCTGTAGATATATAGATTTAAAATAAATATATAGATATATAGAATAGATGTATTGAATAGATAGAATAAATATAATAGACAGATGTCCTGTTGTAGATATACAGTGGTGTGAAAAAGTGTTTGCCCCTTCCTGATTTCCTATTCTTTTGCTTGTTTGTCACACTTAAATGATTAAGAGGACCAAACAAATTTTAATATTAGACAAAGATAATACAAGTAAACGTAAATTAAATGTGGGAACTTTGGGGAGTTGAGTTCAAATTCCCTAGCCACATGCAGGCCTGATTACTGCCACACCTGTTCTCAATCAAGTAACTAATTAAACAGGAAGTGCCCGGCAAAGTGAAGTAGACCAAAAGATCCTCAAAAGCTAGCCATCATGCCGTGATCCAAAGAAATTTTGGAACAAATGTGAAACAAAGTAATTGAGATCTAACAGTCTGGAAAAGGTTATAAAGCCATTTCTAAAGCTTTCAGAATTCAGCGACTCACAGTGATAGCCATTATTCACAAATAGTGAAAACATGGAACTGGGGTGAACCTTCCCAAGAGTGGTCGGCTGAGTAGAATTACCCCAAGAGTGTAGTCACGACTCATCCAAGAAGTCACAAAACACCCCACAGCAACATCCAAAGAACTGCAGGCCTCAATTAAGGTCAGTGTTCATGATTCCACCATAAGAAAGAGACAAGGAAAAAATGGCCTGCATAGCAGAGTTCCAAGACAAAAACCACTGCTGAGCAATAAGAACATAAAGCCTCACCTCAATTTTGCCAGAAAACATCTTGATGATCCCCAAGACATTTGGGAGAATACACTGTACACAAGACATAAGTTGGGATTTTTGGAGATGTATGCCCCATTACATCTGGCGTAGAAGTAACATAACATTTCAGAAAAGGAACATCATATCAATAGTAAAATATTGTTGTGGTATTGTGATGGTCTGGGGCTGTCATGCTGCCTCAGGACTTGGAAGACTTGCTGTGGTAAATGGAATCATGAATTCTGCTGTCTACCAAAAAATGTCCGGCCATCTGTTTGTGACCTCAAGCTGAAGAACATTTGGGTTATGCAGCAGCACAATGATCCAAAACACACCAGCAAGTCCACCTCTGAATGACTTAAGAAAAACAATTTAAGACTTTGGAGTGGCCTAGTCAAAGTCCTGACATTAGTCTGATTGAGATGCTGTGGTATGATCTTAAAAACGCGGTTCATGCACAGAAACCTTACAATGTGGCTGAATTACCACTTTCTGCAAAGATGAGAGGGACAAAATTCCTCCAGAGCATTGTAAAAGACTCCTTGCCAGTTATCGCAAAAGCTTTATTGAGGTTTGTGCTGCTAATGGTGGCCCAACCAATTATTAGGTTTAGGGGCAATCACTTTTTCACACAGGGCCCTGTAGGTTTGGATTTTTTTTTCCCCCAATAATGAAGACCTCAATATAAAAAATGCATTTTGCGTTTACTTGTGTTATCTATGTCTAATATTTAAATTTGTTTGGTGATTTAAAACATGTACAGTACAGATCAAAAGTTTAGACACACCTTCTCATTCAAAGATTTTTCTGTATTTTCATGACTATGAAAATTCTACATTCTCACTGAAGCCATCAAAACTATGAATTAACACATGTGGAATTATATATTAACAAAAATGTGTGAAACAACTGAAAATATGTCTTATATTCTAGGTTCTTCAAAGTAGCCACCTTTTGCTTTGATTACTGCTTTGCACACTCTTGGCATTCTCTTGATGAGCTTCAAGAGGTAGTCACCGGAAATGGTTTTCACTTCACGGGTGTGCCCTGTCAGGTTTAATAAGTGTGATTTCTTGCCTTATAAATGGGGTTGGGACCATCAGTTGTGTTGTGCAGAAGTCTGGTGGATACACAGCTGATAGTACTACTGAATAGACTGTTAGAATGTGTATTATGGCAAGAAAAAAGCAGCTAAGTAAAGAAAAACGAATGGCCATTATTACTTTAAGAAATCAAGGTCAGTCAGTCCAAAAAATTGGGAAAACTTTAAAAGTGTCCCCAAATGCAGTTGCAAAAACCATCAAGCGCTATAAAGAAACTGGCTAACATGAGGACCCCCCCCAAGAAAGGAAGACCAAGAGTCACCTCTGCTTCTGAGGATAAGTTTATCGAGTCACCAGCCTCAGAAATTGCAGGTTTACAGCAGCTCAGATTAGAGACCAGGTCAATGCCACACAGAATTCTAGCAGCAGACACATCTCTACAACAACTGTTAAGAGGAGACTTTGTGCAGCAGGCCTTCAAGGTAAAATAGCTGCTAGGAAACCACTGCTAAAGACAGGCAACAAGCAGAAGAGACTTGTTTGGGCTAAAGAACACAAGGAATGGACATTAGACCAGTGGAAATCTGTGCTTTGGTCTGATGAGTCCAAATTTGAGATTTTTGGTTCCAACCACCGTGTCTTTGTGCGACGCAGAAAAGGTGAACGGATGGACTCTACATGCCTGGTTCCCACCGTGAAGCAAGGAGGAGGAGGTGTGATGGTGTGGGGGTGCTTTGCTGGTGACACTATTGGGGATTTATTCAAAATTGAAGGCATACTGAACCAGCATGGCTACCACAGCATCTTGCAGCGGCATGCTATTCCATCCGGTTTGCGTTTAGTTGGACCATCATTTATTTTTCAACAGGACAATGACCCCAAACACACCTCCAGGCTGTGTAAGGGCTATTTGACCAAGAAGGAGAGTGATAGGGTGCTATGCCAGATGACCTGGCCTCCACAGTCACCAGACCTGAACCCAATCGAGATGGCTTGAGGTGAGCTGGACCGCAGAGTGAAGGCAAAAGGGCCAACAAGTGCTAAGCATCTCTGGGAACTCCTTCAAGATTGTTGGAAGACCATTTCCGGTGACTACCTCTTGAAGCTCATCAAGAGAATGCCAAGAGTGTGCAAAGCAGTAATCAAAGCAAAAGGTGGCTACTTTGAGGAACCTAGAATATAAGACATATTTTCAGTTGTTTCACACTTTTTTGTTAAGTATATAATTCCACATGTGTTAATTCATAGTTTTGATGCCTTCAGTGAGAATGTACAATTTTTATAGTCATGAAAATACAGAAAAATCTTTGAATGCGAAGGTGTGTCCAAACTTTTTGTCTGTACTGTACATGTTTTAAATCACCAAACAAATAAAGCAGACAGCTGATATTATTAGGCTGTGAAGGTCCATGGTTCTTGGGCCCTTCCCTGCCTAAAAATACCAGCCCGCAGTGACGCATTGCATTAGATATGCTAGTTCTGTCTCTTTGAACTGGTTCGGTGGCATTGTAAGTAATGGTATTTGGGGTTGATGTGAGCTGTGATATGTCTAAAGTATCTTAGGAAATCTGGAACAGATCGAAATCCTACCTGACAGAGCTTGAGAGAATCTGTACACAAGAATGGGAGACATTTTAAATGTTGAAAGACTTGATGTTGTAACAGAATTTATTTAAGGGATACATTATTGGAAACATTCTGAATACTCATTTATAAATTGCACTCTCTGCATTGCTCCCGAGCCCATGCATTTTTATCCATGAAATAAAGACTTCCACTTTTGGTAACAGTGAGTGCCTTCCTTTTTTCTTTCACTGTGCAATTGGACTCTATATTTACACAGGATTGAGCACCCATTCCCTGGGGTGTATGGCGTTAATGTAGTGTGTGAATGGTCTCTTCAGATTTGTTTAAGAGACCACGGTGGTTAAGCAGTGCCAAATCTGTTTTTGTCTGCTTTTGGACTTCATTTATAAATTGAATATCTTAAAAATTGGAAACAAGCTAGGTATATACAGAAAAACGTAGCTATAAGTGAACAATATCAGATCACAGTTTTCCTCATTGAAGAAAGCAGCAATAGTACAGTTGCATCTCACAAAATTAGAATATCAACAAAAAGTTAATTTATTTCAGTTCTTCAATACAAAAAGTAAAACTCATATATTAGAGTCATTACAAACAGAGTGCTGTATTTCAAGTGTTTATTTCTGATAATGTTGATGATTATGGCTTACAGCCAATGAAAACCTAAAAGTCATTATCTCAGTAAATTAGAATATCAGCTTGAAAATATATTTTTAAAATCCAAAATGTTGGGCTACTGAAATGAATGTTCAGTAAATGCACTCAATACTAGTTTGGGGCTCCTTTGGCATCAATTGCTGCATAAATGCGGTGTTGCATGGAATCAATCAGCCTGTGGCACTGCTGATGTGTTATGGAAGCCCAGGTTGCTTTGATAGCAGCCTTCAGCTCATCTTCATTGTAGGGTCTGCTGTCTCTCATTTTCCTCTTGACAATGCCCCATAGATTCTGTATGGGTTAAGGTCAGGCGAGTTTGCTGGCCAATTAAGCACAGTGATATTGTTGTTTTTAAACCAGGTATTGATACTTTTGGCAGTGTAGACAGGTGCCAAGTCCTGCTGGAGAATGAAATTTCCATCTCCAAAAAGCTTGTCAGCAGAGGGAAGCATGAAGTGTTCTGAACTTTCCTGGTAGATGTCTGCGCTGACTTTGGTCTTCATAAAACACAATGTATCTATACCAGCAAATGACATGACTCCCCAAACAATCACTGATTGTGGAAACTTCACACTAGACCTTAAGCAACTTGGATTGTCTATCTTTCCACTCTTCCTCCTGACTTTGGAACCTTGATTTCCAAGGTCTAGTGTGAAGTAGAGATGTCAGTGCTCGTGTGTGTAATACGTGTGACACGTGTGGCAACTGTGTGCCACCCATGTGCATTATCAGTACCACATGGCGGTCACCAGTAGCTGTTCACCGGCACCTGGTGCTGAAGACGACTCTCATCATTCTCCACTGCTCTGCCGGCAATCAGCAAGAGCAGGGGAGAATGATGAGAGTTGTATTCAAGTGAGAACAATGAAAGCAGGTGGTGGCTTTTGGGACTATTACTCCCATCAACCTACACCTGCTGCTGCTAAGAGTGAAAGCAGGAGCGGCTGATGGAAGTATTCCTCACCTGCCACCTGCTCTATAAATAAATAAATGAAAAAAATGGCGTGGGTTCCCCGGTATTTTGTATAACTAGCCAAGCAAAACTGACAGTTGGGGCTGAAACCCTCAGCTGTCAGTGTTATCAAGGCTGGTTATCAAGAATAGAGGGGTCCCCACGCCGTATTTTGTAATTATTTAAATAAATAATTTAAAAAAACAGTGTGGGTCCCCCCATTTTGCCAACCAGCCTTGCTAAAGCAGACAGCTGGGGGCTGGTGTTCTCAGGCTGGCAAGGGGCCATGGATATTTATCCCCAGCCTAAAAGTAGCAGCCCACAGCTGCCCAGGAAAAGCACATTAGTTGTGCCAATTCTCGCAATTTGCCTGACTCTTCCCACTTGCCCTGTAGCAGTGGCAAGTGGGGCTAATAATTGTGGGGTTGATTTCACCTTTGTATTGTTAGGCGACATCAAGCCCACAGATTACTAATGGAGAGGCATCTAAAATACACCTATCCATTACTAATCCTATAGTTGCATAGAAAACAAAACCTGACCAGCACCTCCATATGGTGTGAACAGGTGCTTACTACAATGAATACATAACTTGCAAAAAGGAGGAACGCAGCAGCACTCTGTAGAGACCAATATCTATGCGAACACAAAATCTATCATAATTGCTTAGTAAACTTTAAAAAAGGTAAAAAAAAGTTAAAAATTACTTCCAAAAGTGAAGGTTCTTAGCACATAAATTGGCCAATTCATGTGAGCCCATCAACCGCAACAAGGTGACACTTCTCTGATGGGTCCTATCATCTAAAACCTGCCTCTCATGTGCTATAAGTCTACTGTGGGAATGGGCAAACATGCTTCTCCGTGGTTAGAAACCTGCACATTTAAGTAGGCTGGTAGGAACCAGAGCTGATTGCAAACACCCTTGGACTGATGGGTGGGGTGCAAAGTCAGAAAGGAGGCAGAAACAACCTCCAATAGATACCTGCATAGAGCAAAAAACCTATAGTTGTATGGTAAATAAATACACAGCCTGAATAAAGTATTTAATTAGAACTAAAACCAAACACAGTTTTCCATTTTTATTTAAAAATAATAAACAAAGTTATACTCACATAATGCCTAATTGCACTAAATCCCTCGTCTCCTGTAATAAAACCAAAATAAAAAACAATATCTCTCACCTCTCCATCATTCTGTCCCATGCCTGGGGGAATGATAGTTTTCAACATGAATGGTGCCAAGACTCGACTGTCCAGGCTAAGAACCACTGGTGAATGAGCTGCTGCGAGCGCAGCCTCAGTGACAAGCGGTGATGTCATTGAGATTACCTCCCGTCACTGAGGCTGCATTCCCAGCTGGGCTAACTGCGGTGACCTCAGCACTGTGGGAAAAAATTCACTGAGTTCACCGGAGTTCAAGCTCAGTGAGAAATTCTCACGTGATCTGCAGTGAAGTCACTGAGCTTGAACTGTGGTGATCTCATCACTGACTGTTTCCCACAGTGCTGAGGTCACAGCAGTTCAGCTCTGCTGGGAACACAGCATCAGTGACCAGAGTAACCTCGAAGATGTCACCACTACTGATGCTGTGCTTGCAGCAGCTCATTCACCAGTGGTTTCTTAGCTTGGACTGTCACATCTTGACACCTACCAGGTTGAAAACAGTTTATCCCTCAGACATGGATTATAGCATGAGACAGAACATAAGCGAGGTGAGGGATATTGTTGTTTTTTATTTTTGTGTTATTACAGGAGACGAAAGATTCAGTGGAATTAGGCGTTAGGTGAGTATAACTGTGTTATTTAGCAAAAAAATTGAAAACTTTGTTTTGCTTTATTTCTAATAAAGGAATTTATTCTGTCTGTGTATTTACCATATAACTGTAGGATTAGTAATGGATAGGTGTCTTATAGACGCCTCTCCAATAGTAAGCCATGGGCTTGATGTCATCTGACAATACAAAGGTGACATCAATCCCACAAATATGAACCCCACTTGCCTGCGCTACAGGGCAAGTGGAAAGAGCCGAGCAAAGTACCAGAATTGACGCATCTAATAGGCGGCTTGGCGGCTATGGTTGGAAATTTTAGGCTGGGGGGCCTATATCAACGGCCCCTTAACAGCCTGAGAATACCAGCCCCCAGCTGTCTGCTTTAGCATGGCTGGTTGTCAAAAATGGGGGGACACCATTCTGGTTTTTAAATTATTTATTTAAATAATTAAAAAATATGGTGTGGGGACCACTCTATTCTTGAGATCCAGATTTGCTGAACATTACAGCTGAGGCTTGCAGCTCCCAACTGTGAAGTTTGCCTGGCTAGTTATTAAAACTACAGGGGAACCCATGCTGTTTTTTTTAAATTATTTATTTATAGCTCAGAAGATGGCTGATGAATAATCCCATCAGCCGCTCCTGCTTTCACTGTTATTAGCGGCAGCAGGCGTTGGCTGAAGGGAGCTGCAGTCCCATCAGCCGACACCAGTGACCAGGGGTGAACTTTATACCTCTGATCATAGTTGCGCGCTAACGCTGTGTTTTGACAGCTTGGGAACCGCAGCTCTCTTATCAGCAGTGATGATTTCACCGCCAATCAGAAGCGTGTCATGCACATGACAACGCAACAAACACCTGGTGTTCGGGCAGCCAATCACAGTAATGCCACACCAAAGATGGTGCTGACATTACTGTGACTGGCAAGCAAGCCCAGCATGTTCATTGGCTGCAAATAAAGAGCCAAACATGCTTAGCGGGTCACTCTTACATACCGAGGCGCATAGCAAATTACTCGCCAAGTAATGAAAAGCCCGAATACAGTACTATTCGTGCGTGTAACGAATAGTGTTGAATATATTCACATATCACTAGTCAGTAGTCATTTGACAATGTGGGAACTGCAGCTGTCTGCCTGGTAGTAATGATTTTACTGCCAATTAGAATCAGTGTTTTCCACGCTGTCATGCACATGACAGCGCAACAAACACCCAGTGTTCGGAGGGACGAACCTGAACAGTAACATGTGCTTACTGGTGAAGTCCGTGTTTGTTGTCGGTGCCTGAATAGTAGGTGTTTGTTACTGATGCCAATCTTTACTTTGCGGGTTCTTCCAACTCTAGTGATGAGTATGACAGAAGGAAAAATTAAGTTGGCTGTTACATTTGCTGGGTTTAATATGTAGATCAGTTTTGATTTTTCTGTCACCTTGTCGAATAATCTAAATAATCTAAGTGTCTGAACATTTAACTTATGCTTATCATATTGAATGGTAAATGATAGACTAAGAACTGATGAGTTCATGTCATTGAAGAAAGTGAGTATTGTAACAATGGTGCCTTGCCATTTAAAGAAAATATTGTCGATGTATCTAATAATAATAATTTTTATTTCTATAGCACCAACATATTCTGCAGAACTTTACATTTTAGAAGAGACTTGAAAGACAATAAAGACATTACAGAATAGCGTATAACTCAGATATGAAAATGAGTGAGCGCTCTGATTGCAAGATTACAATCTATGAGGAAATAGGGGAGACACGAAAGGTAAATGGCAAAAAGTGGTTATATAATTATATGGTTCATCCAGAGTGCTATTAAGTGCATGAAAGATGTATGAACAGATGCTATGAGGGTTCTGATTTTGAAAAAAAAAGTGTGTATAGTTAAAACGGGGATAAATGAGATGAGGCGATAGGCTAGTCTAAAGAAATTAGTTTTTAAGCCACGCATAAAACTGTTTGTGTTGGGAATTAACCAAATTGTCCTGGGTAGTACATTACAAAGAATTGACACAGCAAGTGAGAAGTCTTGGAGACAGAGTGAAAGATTCGGATTATTGAGGATGTTCGATATAGGTCAATAGCAGAATGGAGGTCACGGGTAAGGTGGTAGATTGAGACAAGGTTGGAAATGAAGGTGATGCTGAAACATGGAGTTTTTTGTGAGTGAGAGAGATAAGTTTATATTGAACTCTGCAGCGGATGGGCAACCAGTGCAATGACTGGCACAGGGTAGAGGCATTGGTTTAGCAGTTGTAAAGGAATATTATAGTGGCTGTTACATTCAAGATGGATTCGAGTGAGAGGAAGACCGATTAGTAGAGATGAGAATGTATAAGAGAAACAGTAAGAATTTTTGCCGAAAGGTAAGAAAAGGTAGAATTCTAGAGATCTTTCTGAGGTGTAGGTGACATGAGCAAGTGTGTGATCGGATGTGGGTTGTGAAGGAAAGATCTGAGTCCAATATGACCCCATGTTGCTGGGGAGTAATGGTACAACACACTCGGAAAAGGCAATTAGTGGAGAAAACACAAGTTTAGTTTTAGACAGATTCAATTTTAGGTAGAGAGAGGACAAAATGTAGGAGACAGCAGAAAGAAAATATTGGTATTTTGCAGTAATGCAGAGGTGATGTCAGGAAACGATGTGTATAATTGAGCGTCATCAGCAGAGAGATGGTACTGAATACTGAATTTACTGATTGTTTGTAGAAATTCGGGCAGTGTATAGAGGGAACAGGAGGGGACCTAGGAATGATCCTTGATTAACCCAAAAAGCCAGAAAGTAAGGGGAAGGAAGAAAGTAAGGGAAGAGGCGAGGAAGAGGAGTCAACAAAAGATGCAATGAAGGAGCGGTCAGAGGTAGGAGGAGAACCAAGATGCAGGGGTATCTTTGAGTCCAATAGAGCACAGTGAGGAGGAGCTAGTGATCCACTGTCATGTGTGCATTGCCACGAAGATCGTCGCGGTTGCACATTTTGACTTCTCACAGCTGAGCTGCTGTTTCTTTGTGTTTGGCAGCTAGGGAGTTAATTCTGTCTGTGCTCAGTGCTGGGACTGGGTGCAGTTTCTCCCGGCTGCAATTGATTATTTGTTGATTGGTTTCCTTTAAATTCCTGGTTGTCTGCTTGGGGAGTTGCCAGTGAAACCTTCATGCAGACCACAGATAGGAATGAATCTGTATAGACTTTAGTTGTGAGCTCCTTAGTTGTTCTAAGCTCAACTTGGTTAGAGTTTATTTCCCAGACCATTTATGTTCCTTTGGTGTTTGAGTGTGTATGCAAGCGAGTGTTATCCTGTCTGTCTTATATGTCTAATCTGTGTATTTAGCTAAGATCAGCCCATATCCCTTTGGTGGTAGTCAGGATCCTTCTTAGGACTGATTACAGGTTCAGGGTCTGATAGGAGACAGGGTTAGGTTGGTGACTTGGACCTCTGAACCATTATCAGTACCTCCAAGGTGAGGGATTAGTTAGGACCCCAGTTTAGGGTCAGGTTAGATCCCGGTCCACCTCTTTCCTGTTTCAGCTCATCAAGTCCTCAAGATTAACCCTGAGTTCAGCAGATATCGTGTCAGGTAAATCTATTCTATACTTACATGCTGATGTTGCTATACTAGTTGTTGTATAGAGTGTTGTTCCTGTATTAATAGTTTACTGACATTGTATACATATCATTAGACAGCGTGACATTTTCACTGGCCATAAAAATTATCTCCAGTTACCATGGATCCAGTAGCCCAGCTGGCTCTGCAGTTGCAGGGATTATCCATGGAGCTGACGGACATTAAGTCCAAAGTTTTGTCTCCCCTGGAGCAAACCAGAGTTGAACCTAAGGTTGCTCTCCCGGACAGGTTCACTGGTGGGCGAGACAAATTTTTCACCTTCCGGGAGGCATGTAAATTGTATTTTCGGCTTCGGCCTCGATCATCAGGGAGTGAGGAGCAGAGAGTGGGAATTGTTATCTCACTTCTGCAAGGGGACCCTCAATCCTGGGCATTTTCCCTTCCTCCGGGATCCCCGGCTCTACTGTCTGTAGATCAATTTTTTACTGCCCTGGGATTGGTATATGATGACCCAGATCGGGTCTCTCTTGCTGAGACAAAATTACGTAAGATACAGCAGGGAGATCGTCCGGCAGAGGAATTTGCTTCTGAGTTTCGTAGATGGGCCACAGATACTCAGTGGAATGACCCAGCTCTTAGGAGCCAGTTTTGTCATGGGCTTTCTGATAAATTAAAAGACGTTTTGGCTCAGTATGAGTCTCCTCCTTCTCTGGAGGCTGCTATGGCCTTAGCTATCCGTACTGATAGACGGCTTCGGGAGAGGGGTGAGGTAACCCCACTCCCTGTTGTTTCTCCACCTACCACTAAAGTCCCTTATGTTGAGGTTCCCCTTGTCTGTTCGGATGAGCCTATGCAGTTGGGAGGGACATCATTTCGTAGGAGGGGATTGGCGGTACGCCGCAGGACTAGAAGATGTTTTTTCTGCGGGAAAGAGGGACATTTTGTTGGAGAATGTCCATCCCGTGCCTTGTTGAGCCAAAAGTCGCCGGAAAACTGTTAATCCCAGGTTGTGTGGTGGACGACAACCTGGGAGTATGTATTTCATCCGCCAGTTCTTCTCAGTTCCTTGTACCAGTGGAGGTGGTAGTTGGTACGAGAGTGGAGAGATTGTCTGTTCTTCTTGATAGTGGTTCCGGGGCTAATCTGGTTGACGCTCAGTTTGCTCAGGCTCAAGGTATGCATCTGAGTGTATTGGTCAAACCGATCCCTATATTCTCCATTGACGCCAGGCCTCTCGGCCAAGGTAGCTTTGTTCATGAGGTTCATAACATTGACCTTCGGGTAGGGGCAATACATAGGGAACAATTATCTTGTTATGTGTTGGAGGGTCTACCTACTCCCATTGTGTTGGGACTTCCTTGGTTGGTTAAACATAACCCTGTGATTAATTGGCAGTCCAGAGAAATAAGCCAAATGGGGTGAGTTTTGCAAAAGCAACTGCTTGAACACAGTCATCAGTGCGGTCGTGCCTAGTACATTGCCTCCTTTTTTGGAGGATTTTGGGGATGTTTTCTCTGAGGAGGGGTGTCAGGAGTTGCCTCCTCATCGCGTGTATGACTGCTCTATTAATCTCCTTCCTGATGCTAAGTTGCCTAAAGCTAGGTTGTATAATCTTTCTGGTCCTGAGAGGCAGGCTATGAAAGATTATATTTCTGAAAGTCTGGCCAAAGGGCATATTAGACCTTCATCTTCCCCAGTAGCCGCGGGGTTCTTCTTTGTGAAGAAGAAAGATGGAGGCCTACGCCCTTGCTTGGATTTCCGCGAACTTAATCGGATTACTGTTCGAGATCCGTATCCACTCCCTCTTATTCCTGATCTCTTCAACCAAATTGTTGGCGCCAAATGGTTTTCTAAATTGGATCTCAGGGGGGCGTATAATCTGATTAGGATAAAAGAGGGGGATGAGTGGAAAACGGCGTTTAACACGCCGAGGGACATTATGAGAACCTAGTCATGCCTTTTGGTCTGACTACTGCACCAGCAGTATTCCAACATTTTGTTAATGACATTTTTCGTCACCTTGTGGGGCTGTTTGTGGTTGTATATTTGGACGACATTTTAATTTACTCGCCAGATCTTGTGTCTCATCAGGAGCATGTGAGACAGGTGTTGCAGATCTTGCGAGACAATAAATTATACGCCAAACTGGAGAAGTGTGTATTTGCCGTACAGGAACTTCAGTTTTTGGGTTTTTTGGTGTCAGCCTCCGGTTTCCGTATGGACCCTGAAAAGGTGAGAGCAGTGCTTGAATGGGATCAGCCAGGGGATCTTAAGGCTCTGCAGCGTTTTTTGGGGTTTGCTAACTACTACCGGAAATTTATTTGTAATTTCTCATCTGTCGTCAAACCTCTCACTGACATGACAAGAAAAGGGACGGATTTTTCTAAATGGTCGGACAAAGCTTGCCAAGCCTTTTCCTCTTTGAAGAAATGTTTTGCTTCGGCACCCGTTCTCATCCAACCAGATGCATCTCAGCCGTTCATTGTGGAGGTGGATGCGTCTGACGTAGGGGTGGGTGCTATATTGTCCCAGGGTCCGTCTCCTGGTAAATGGCATCCGTGCGCTTTCTTTTCTAAGAAATTGTCGTCCGCCGAAAGGAATTATGATATCGGCAATAGGGAACTTTTGGCCATTAAGTTAGCTTTTGAAGAATGGCGTCACTTTTTGGAGGGGGCAGTCCACCCGGTTACCGTTATTACTGATCACAAGAACCTGTTGTATTTGGAATCCGCTAAGCGTCTGAATTCCAGACAAGCTCGATGGTCGTTGGTTTTTACCAGGTTTAATTTTGTCGTCACTTATCGCCCGGGGTCTAAGAATGTAAAGGCTGATGCCTTGTCTCGCAGTTTCCCAGGGGCCGGGAAAACGGATGACCCGAGTCCTATCCTTCAGGAGGGGGTGGTAGTGTCGGCTGTATTTTCTGAGCTTGAGGAGGAGGTGTTAGAAGCTCAGGGGGACGCCCCTGCAGGACCTCCAGGGAGACTGTTTGTCCCAAATCTGTTGAGACAAAAGGTTATTGAGGCACATCATAATTCTGCTCTAGCAGGACATCCAGGGAGTAAGGCTACTTTAGATCTCCTTTCTCGCCGGTTTTGGTGGCCTAATGCTAATAAAGATGTTATAACTTTTGTCGCGTCATGTGGGGTGTGTGCTCGCTCTAAAACCCCTCATACCCGTCCGTCTGGGACCCTTTTACCCTTGAAACTTCCGGAGCGTCCATGGACTCATTTATCTATGGACTTCATTACGGACCTTCCTCCGTCGTCAGGGAATACTGTCATACTGGTGGTTGTTGACAGGTTCAGTAAGATGGCACATTTCGTTGCTCTTCCTGCACTTCCTAATGCTAAAACTCTGGCGCAGGTGTTCATTAGGGAGATCGTTAGACTTCATGGGTTGCCTTCTGATGTGGTGTCAGATAGGGGGTCTCAGTTTGTGTCCAAATTTTGGAGGGCATTTTGTTTACGTCGGGGGATGCAATTGTCATTTTCCTCGGCTTTTCATCCGCAGACCAATGGTCAGACAGAGCGTCTGAATCAGAGCTTAGAGACATATCTCCGGTGTTTTGTCTCAGAGAACCAAGAGGACTGGTCTTCTTTCTTGCCTCTGGCAGAGTTCGCTCTTAACAACAGGCGGAGCGAGTCCACTGGTAAGTCCCGTTTTTTGGGGCATATGGTTTTCATCCCCAGTTTTGTACTTTCAATGGGGGGGCCCTTCTGGGGTTCCTGAGGAGGAGCGTTTCTCGTCGTCACTTGCTTCTGTGTGGAGAGGTGTATTGAATAATCTGAGTGCGATGGGGAACCGTTACAAACGTATGGCTGATAGGAGGAGAGTTTCTGGTCCAGATCTGAATGTGAACGATCTGGTATGGTTGTCTACCAGGAATATAAAACTTAAAGTGCCCTCCTGGAAACTGGGTCCCAGATTCATCGGGCCGTACAGGATCAGTTCCATAATTAATCCTGTGGCATTTCGTCTGGACCTCCCTCCTACGTTTAAAATTCATAATGTGTTCCACAAGTCATTACTTAAAAGGTATGTGGCACCAGTCATACCGTCACCTCTACCTCCTCCTCCTGTGTTGGTCAATGGTAACTTGGAATTTCAAGTATCAAAGATCATTGACTCACGTCTGAATCGCCGGTCCCTTCAGTACTTGGTGCATTGGAAGGGGTATGGTCCAGAGGAGAGGACGTGGGTCCCTGCGTCTGATGTTAACGCAGATCGTTTGGTTCGGACCTTCCACAGAACTCACCCGGGCAGGCCTGGCCCTGAGGGTCCGGAGGCCCCTCGTAGAAGGGGGGGTACTGTCATGTTTGCATTGCCACGAAGATCGTCGCGGTTGCACATTTTGACTTCTCACAGCTGAGCTGCTGTTTCTTTGTGTTTGGCAGCTAGGGAGTTAATTCTGTCTGTGCTCGGTGCTGGGACTGGGTGCAGTTTCTCCCGGCTGCAATTGATTATTTGTTGATTGGTTTCCTTTAAATTCCTGGTTGTCTGCTTGGGGAGTTGCCAGTGAAACCTTCATGCAGACCACAGATAGGATTGAATCTGTATAGACTTTAGTTGTGAGCTCCTTAGTTGTTCTAAGCTCAACTTGGTTAGAGTTTATTTCCCAGACCATTTATGTTCCTTTGGTGTTTGAGTGTGTATGCAAGCGAGTGTTATCCTGTCTGTCTTATATGTCTAATCTGTGTATTTAGCTAAGATCAGCCCATATCCCTTTGGTGGTAGTCAGGATCCTTCTTAGGACTGATTACAGGGTTCAGGGTCTGATAGGAGACAGGGTTAGGTTGGTGACTTGGACCTCTGAACCATTATCAGTACCTCCAAGGTGAGGGATTAGTTAGGACCCCAGTTTAGGGTCAGGTTAGATCCCGGTCCACCTCTTTCCTGTTTCAGCTCATCAAGTCCTCAAGATTAACCCTGAGTTCAGCAGATATCGTGTCAGGTAAATCTATTCTATACTTACATGCTGATGTTGCTATACTAGTTGTTGTATAGAGTGTTGTTCCTGTATTAATAGTTTACTGACATTGTATACATATCATTAGACAGCGTGACATCCACAATGTTGAATGCTGGAGAGAAATCCAGGAGAATCAAGGAGTAGTGACCATTAGATTTAGCTTTCAGTAGATTATTAGAGACTTTAGTTAAAGCATTTTCAGCAGAGTGTAAAGCCCCCGTACACACAGTGATCACTAGTTTTGTGACGCAACAGCGATCTCCCCAGCGATATCGCTGTTTGTGGCATTCAGCGATGATCAGCCCCCTACTGGGTATCGCTGATCGTCGCTGAATGTCCTGAACATTTTTTTGATCGCTGGTCTCCTGCTGGCCAGCACGTATCGCTGCGTGTGGCAGGCAGGAGACCAGCGATAAGCTGGTAACCAAGGTACACATAGCGTTTCCAGGCGCCGGGCGGCGCCTGGAAACCCGATGTGCACGTTGGATACCAGCACGCTGCTGCAGGGGAGCTGGTAACCAAGGTACACATTGTGTTACCAGGCGCCGCGCAGCACCAGGAAACCCGATGTGTACCTTGGTTACCAGCTCCCTGCACCAGCGGGCTAGTATCCAACGTACACTGCGGGTAACTAAGCGACATTACCCGCAGTGTCCCCGTCCTGATCGCTACCTGAGCTGCCTGTTTGGCAGCTCACCAGCGATCATGTAGCGACACACCAGCGATCCTGACAAGTGCATATCGTTGTCGGGATCACTGGTGTGTCGCTATGTGTGATGGGGCCCTAAGGAGCAGAAACCAGATTGTAAAGGCTCAAGAAGAAAGTTATCTGAGTCACAGCGGGAGTGAATCAAGCATTACAGGAATTTAGAGATGAAGAGAAGATTAGAGACCGGTCTGTAGTTAGCAGTGCAGTTCTGGTCGAGGGGTGGTTTTTAAGTAATGGATGTATACTGGCGCCGGATCACTTCTTCTTCCGAGACTGGTTAAAAGACCGAAAGTGAGCTAGTTGAACTTCAGGAGGGAAGAGGATACATGATATTAGAGGACTGGGAGAAATATGGTCAATTTTTTCTTTGAAATAATTGGCCAGATTGTGAACTCTTAGATCTGTGGGGGGTGCCTGAAGTCTTGGATTGAGGAGAAAATGAAAGTCATCAAAGAGTTGTTTAGGATTGCTGGATAGTGAGGTGATAAGGATATTGAGGTAAGTTTATTTGGAGAGGTGAAGGGCAGAGTTGTATGTTTTAAGCATAAATTTATAATGGATGAAATCTTCTTCTAAAAGGGATTTTCTCCTCAGATGTACAACGCACCTGGAGCACTGCAGGAGAAAACGTGTTTGAAGCATGTGCCAGGGTTGTCACCATCTGTGCCAATTTGTTCTAAATGTAGGAGGTGCCGGTTCATCCAGAACACTTTGTATTGTTTGATTATAATTAGTGATGGGTGAGCAATAAAATGCTCGGGTGCTAGTTGCTCGGATCCAGAACACTTTGCAACGTTTCATTATAATTAGTGATGAGCGAGCAGAGCACTAAAATGCTCGGGTGCTAGTTGCTCAGGTCGAGCATATTGAAATATTTCATAATTTCCCTCGGGATCAATAAAGTGTATCGTATCGTATCGTAAATGCTCGGGTGCTCGATCCAAAAACCCTTTGAACTGACATCCTGGATGTCCACATGCAACCAAAGTTCCCTTTATTCATTTGGTATTCCCATAATGTTTTCCCATGAAGTGACTACAAGGCCGGCCTAGCCACAAAGGTAAACGCATCCCAATAACCCTTTGAACTGATGTACTAGATGGCCACATGATGCCAAAGTTCCCATTATTAGGAAGTTGGTACTACCATACTGTTTGACTATGCACTGAATTGCAGTGTTAAGCCTGAAGAACCTGCATTGGAATTGTAATGTTGAGAATGAAGAAACTGTAGTGGAGAATGTCAGTGTTGAGGCTGAAAAACCTCTAGTGCAACATTTCAGTGTTGAGGCTGAAGATCCTGCAGTTGAGAATTTCAATGTGGAGGATGAAGACCAGGCAGTGGAGCATTTCACTGTTGAGGCTGAAGAAAATGCAGTGGAGAATTGCAGTGGTGAGCCTGCAGAACCTGGAGTGGAGAATTGCAGTGGTGAGGATAAAGAACACCTGGCAGTGGAGAATTGCAGTGTTGAGGCTGAAGAACCTGCATTGGTGAATTGCAATGGTGATCCTGAAGAACCTGCATTGGTGAATTGCAGTGGTAAGGCTAAGGAACATGTGGCAGCAGAGAATTGCAATGTTGAGGATGAGGAACCTGCAGTGGAGAATTGCAGTGTTGAGGCTGAAGAACACCTGGCAGTGGAGAACTGCAGTGTTGAGGATGAAGACCCAAAAGTGGAGAATTGCATTGTTGAAGCAGCTGACCAACCCCTACAGTTCCCATTATTAGGAACTGGGTCTCTCATACTGTTTGGCTATGCAGTGAATGCAATGACTGCACCAAATTTGCATGCACCCCAATCTACCTTTGAAGAAACGTGAAGGAGGGTGTCATAAATAAATTTTCCCATTACAAAGGAGTGGGTCTCCTATACTTGTAATACTCATACACTAAGTGTATGGGCTGACAAACATTTCCCCCTGGGGGGTACACATCAACATAGTGTGTAAACATTTTTTTTACAGGCATCAAAAACACCCTTTAACATAATAACATGGCTGTTACATCACGGACTTCGGTCACCATGGTGATCTAGTGGTGGTGGAGGACAACAGCAAATAGGTCAAATCAGGAAGCGTATACACCTGTGTGAGTATGAAGACGTGCGTGGGAATAGACCTCCCAAAAAAAGTCACTGTATTTGAGTTTTTGTTACGCTGCTATCATTCAGTGGTGTACAGAAGTCAGGCCAAATCTAGCCCTTGTTCATTTTTATAAGACTCAGCCTGTCAGCATTTTCAGTTGACAGGCGGATGGGCTTATCAGTTATAATTCCACCAGCGTCACTAAATACTCGCTCAGACAAAACGCTAGCGGCAGGGCAGGACAGGACCTCCAAGGCGAAGAGAGCCAGTTCATGCTATGTGTCCAGCTTGGATACCCAATAATTAAAAGGCACAGAGGAATCATGGAGGATGTTGATACGGTCAGCAAGGTACTCCCTCAGCATCTTCCAAAAATGTGCACTCCTTGTGAGAGTACTCCGCGCCTCAGGGCCTGTGCGATGTGAGGGTTGGAGAAAAGTCTCCCAGAACTTTGTCAGTGTTCCCCTGCTTCTGCTGGATTGGAATTGTGTCTCTCTCACCTGTACTCCTTGCTTTTCCAATGAACTGTAGCCTCTGCCGCCAGCATTTTCAGATGGAATTTTTTTTAATAATTCCACAAGGGCCTTCTGGTACTGCAGCATTTTAGTACACTTGTCTGACTCTGGAATAAGAGATTGAAATTTCTCCTTGTAGTGTGGGTCTAGAAGTGACACCAACCAGTATTTACTGTCACCCAAAATTTTGCGCTTGTGAGGGTCACGATTAAGGCAGAGTAACATAAACTCAGCCATGCATGCCAGACTGCTAACAGGCAAGACTTCCATGTCCTCACCAAGAGGACGACTGACCATGCTCTCCTCCTCCTCTTCCTCCTCCTACCTGTTCTCAGGCAATCCATGCTGAACAGATGGTATGACAGTTGTGCCTGTAGTACCATCTAAAGCGCATGAAAATAGCTCCACTTTTTCCTCCTCCTACTCTTCCTCATTGTCACCCAATCCATGTTGGGATGAGATGAGGCTGCGCTGTGTGTAATCACCCTATATGGTTCCTTGCTCAGTCTCATCATGCATCCTCTTTGATTGTGAGGAAAGAGCATTTCAGAACACAGAAAAGCGGGATGGTGATGCTAATTAGGGTGTCATCGCCGCTCACCATCTTGGTGGAGTCCTCAAAGTTTTGGAGGATGGTACATATGTCTGACATCCATGTCTACTCCTTAAGTCTTATGTGTGGAGCCTGAAATGAATACTGACGGCCTTGTTGTTGATGGTAGTCAACAACTGCCCTCTTCTGCTCACAAATCCTTTCTAACATATGCAGTGCAGAGTTCCAAAGTGTGGGGATATTACACACTAGTCGGTGAGCCAGAAGATGCAAACTCTGCTGAAGCACGTCAGGGGCGGAGGAAGCTGTAGTTGACTTCCTAAAATGGGCACAGGTGGCATATTTTCACAAGGAGATCCAGCTGTCATGATCCCAGTGCAGGGTTGACCTGCACGCTAGGGGTTAAGGTTTTGATCCCAGTGCAAGCTCTTACCTGCACACCTGGGGCTTATTATTGTGGCCTCTCCTTGGTTCGGGGAGAACTTCTTATAGCCCTAGGAAGCTCCAATCCCTGTCAGTTATACTTTCGCCCTTGGCAGAGTGTGTTGACCCCTGAGTGTGTTTGTGCTGTGTTCTGGTTTGCCTGATACTTTGGTTTTGACTCGGTCTGTTCTCTGGATACTGCTTGTTGGATTCTGTTTCTGTAACTTCGCTGTCTGTTTGGTTTTGACCTCTGCCTGTCCCCGACTATCCGTTCTGTCTCATCCTTGGTATTATACTGTCTTCTCGTGCTTTGACCTTGGCTTGTTCAGATTTACGTCTCTGTCTGTGCCCCTGGGTAACTTTGTCCCGTAGTTACCTTTCTAGGAGTTTTCCCTCAGCTTCTAGCTCCCTGGAGCTGAAGCCACGCCCCTCAACTGTCAGGTGATTCAGGCCCTGAAACCATCTCTCTCCTGCCTTGCTCACCCTGCGTTCCTAGGAGCCTGAAGCTTTCTTCTGCACTCGTCTTCCGGGAGATTGCACTGGTGAGTTCTCTTGCAATCCTCACCGTGATATTATAACTGACCACTAAGTTTTTTTTTTTTTTTGCTTCACGGCTGTGTTTAGGGCGCAGGTTGTGCAGAGAGTTATGGATCCCATACAGTCGCTGTCCGAACAGATGAAAAATCTGAGTCAGATGTATCAGGATTTATCTCTGGAACAGCAAGCGCTGTCGTGTTCACAGCGGCAGGTTTCTGAGACTGTGCAGGGGGCTTTATCTGCTGGTTCTCTGAGGGCTATGGCAAGTGATGTTGCGCTCGTGTCCTCAGAACCACCTGTTAAACTGCCTGACTTCTTTTCTGGGAACAAAAAGGAGTTTAGGATCTTCATGGAGGGTTGCAAACTTTTCTTTAGTTTGAGACCACGGTCCTCTGGGGATGAAAGTCAGAGGGTAGGGGTCATCATGTCTTTATTAAGAGGGTCCCCACAAGCATGGGCATTTTCCCTTCCTCCCACTGCCCCTGAGAGAGTGTCAGTGAATGCATTCTTTGAGGCCCTCGGGCACATATATGATGAGCCTGACCGAGTGCGATTGGCAGAGGACATGGTGATGAGTGTCTGTCAGGGGAAGCACTCGGCCGAGTGGTTTTGTACTGAGTTCCGCCGCTGGGCCGCAGAGATTTCTTGGGAGGACGCCGCCCTCCGAGGACTATTTCGCAGAGGCTTGTCCGAGCGGTTGCAGGATGCTTTGGCGTTGCACCCCCCACCTAACTCTCTCGAGGACGCCATGACCCAGGCCGTCCGGATGGACCGCAGGTTGCGGGCCAGAGGGGTGATGCAGGTGGAGACTACATTGTTCCCCAGTGGAAAAGAGACTGTCTCTGAGCCCATGGATATGGGCGCTATCACTCTGAAGGAAAAGGAAGAGAAAACACAGTCGGGAAGAACAGTTGTGCTTCTACTGCGGTAAAGCTGGACATTGGAAAAAGGAGTGTCCTGTCTGCCCGTCCTCAACCCGGTCGGCGGGAAACGACTAGGTCTGGGTAGTCAGCGAGGAGACTACTCAGACCCTCAGGTACACTTTTCCTCGTTCTCTAAGGTGTTGCTTCATGTGGAACTGTTAGTGGATGGTTGTTCTTTTTCCTCTACAGCCTTTGTGGACTGCGGGTCATCCATCAATCTGATTGACTCTCAATTGGTCACACGCTGCAAGATAGGGACAGCTAGGCTTAAGACTCCGATCAAGGTGGTGGCCATTGACTCCTCCCCCCTCACAAAAGAGGGAATTCTCTTTATGTCTGACTTGTTTTCGCTCAGAGTGGGCACTGCTCACGAGGAAAAATTAAGTTGTTTTGTTCTGGACAATCTACCAGCAGGGTTGGTGTTGGGCATGCCCTGGTTACAACGCCATAACCCAGTTATTAACTGGAAAACTGGGGAGATTGTTCAATGGGGGTTTAATGATTCTAAGTTATGTTATGAATCTGCACTGCTGGTTAAACCTGTTAAATCTGTGTCTGTGTCATCTGTCGAGCTGGAAGGTATCCCGGAGTACCTGAAAGACTTCGAAGATGTGTTCTCAGAAAGCGAGGCCGAGACGTTGCCGCCACATAAACCCTTTGACTGCGCCATCGAGCTAGTCCCGGGGGCTAAACTACCTAAAGCCCGCCTGTTTAATTTGTCTGGACCTGAGCGCTTAGCTATGAAGGATTATATTGCTGAAAGTCTTCACAAGGGACACATATGTCCCTCAGTTTCACCTGTGGCGGCGGGGTTCTTTTTTGTGAAGAAAAAAGATGGCGGTCTTCGTCCCTGTCTCGACTTTCGTGAATTAAATAAGATTACTGTACGAAATACGTATCCCCTTCCGTTGATTCCTGATTTGTGTAACCAACTATCAGGGGCAAAATGGTTCTCTAAACTGGATCTTCGGGGAGCATATAATTTGATAAGGGTCAGGAAGGGGGATGAATGGAAAATTGCGTTCCTCACGTCCGAGGGACTTTTTGAAAATTTAGTCATGCCATTTGGTCTTCCCAATGCTCCCGCCATATTTCAGAATTTCATCAACGTGGTGTTTTCTGATCTCATTGGTCGTTTTGTTGTTATCTACTTAGATGATATTCTGATATATTCCCCCGACAGTCATTCACATATGAATCATGTACAAACTGTTCTCCAAAGACTTAGGGAAAATCATCTGTTTGCTAAATTGGAGAAGTGTGTGTTTTTTTGTTCAAGAATTATCTTTTTTGGGATTGATTGTGTCCTGTGAGGGTTTTCGTATGGACCCCAAGAAGGTGCAGGCCATTGCGGATTGGGTACAACCCCGAGATCTTAAAGGGCTCCAGCGCTTCTTGGGGTTCGCCAATTACTACCGAAAATTTATTCAGGGTTTTCGCAGGTGGTCAAACCACTCACTGATTTAACATGCAAAGGTTCGGATGTGAAAAATTGGTCCTCGCTCGCAAAAGAGGCCTTTGCTAGTCTGAAAAAATGCTTTATGACTGCTCCGGTGTTGGTACAGCCAGATCCGTCCAAGCCATTTATTGTGGAAGTGGACGCCTCTGAGGTGGGGGTGGGTGCTGTGTTGTCCCAAGGTCCTGCCACTCTGACCAACCTCAGGCCATGTGCTTTTTTTTCCAGGAAATTCTCTGCTGCTGAGAGGAATTACGATGTTGGCAATAGAGAGCTTCTTGCGGTCAAGTTAGCGTTTGAAGAATGGAGGCACCTTTTGGAGGGGGCCAGTCACACGGTTACTGTGATTACCGACCACAACAATTTATCATATATTGAGTCTGCTAAGAGACTAACACCCAGACAGGCCCGTTGGTCACTTTTTTTTTCCCGTTTTCAGTTTACTATTACGTTTCGTCAGGGGTCAAAGAATATCAAGGCTGATGCCTTATCTCGCAGTTTTCATCCGGTGTCTCCCCCTGAGCCACCTTCCTCCATTCTTCACCCTGGGGTTGTGTTGGCAGTGGTCTCGTCTGAGTTGGAACAGGAGATTGAGAGGGCCCAGTCTCTGGCCCCTGCTGCCAAGCCAGGGGGTAAGTTGTTTGTCCCAGAGCAGCTTCGGCTTAAACTCCTCCAGGAGTTCCATGAATCCAAGCTCAGTGCTCACCCTGGTATATCTGCCACACGTCGGGCGGTGGCTAGGATCTTTTGGTGGCCTACTCTTAGCTCTGACATAAAAAAATTTGTTTCTGGTTGTGGGGTCTGCACTCGTTCTAAAAACTCACATAGCCGGCCGGCTGGGGAACTGATGCCCTTGGCAGTTCCCGAAAGGCCATGGACTCACTTGTCCATGGATTTTATTACTAATCTTCCTCCATCCAAGGGCAATACGGTGGTATGGGTAGTGGTGGACAGGTTTTCGAAGCAGGCTCATTTTGTACCCTTATCCGCACTACCCTCAGCTGAGACTTTGTCCAGATTGTTTGTACAGCATGTTATCCGGTTGCATGGGGTACCCCTGAATGTGGTGTCTGATCGTGGAGTGCAGTCTGTGGCAAAGTTTTGGCGTGCTTTTTGCAAGAAATTGGGGATGTCTCTGTCTTTTTCATCTGCATACCATCCTGAGAGCAATGGTCAGACGGAACGCACTAATCAGTCTCTGGAACAGATCCTCAGATGTCTGACTTCTGCAAGACAGAATGACTGGTGTGATGTACTGCCTTTGGCGGAATTCGCCTTCAATAGTCGGGTGAGCCAATCTACTGGTATGTCTCCTTTCCTGATCAATTATGGTTTTAGTCCTCATTTTGGTGAGTTTTCTCGTTTGGATTCTGGGTGTCCAGGGGCAGAGGGGTCTGTTCAGCGATTAAAGAATACATGGGCGGAGGTCCAGCGGAATATATCCAGGTCTCAAGGCAGGTACAAGTTTTTCGCTGACAGGAAAAGAACACCAGGTCCTATGTTTCGGGTTGGAGAGAAAGTTTGGCTCTCCACGCGAAACATTAAGTTGAAGGTTCCATCAGCCAAGTTGGGCCCCAAGTTCATTGGCCCATACAAGATTGTGGAAAAGATCAATCCAGTGGCTTACAGGTTGTGTCTTCCAGTCTCATTCAAGATCCCTAACGTCTTCCATAAATCCCTACTGAAACCTTTTGAGGCAGTCCGGGGGGAGTCCGAGTCCGCTGCTCCTCCTGTTTTGGTTGAGGGACACATGGAATATGAGATTGAGCATATCGTTGACTCCAGGTTGGTGCAGCGGTCGGTACAGTACCTGGTTCATTGGAAGGGGTATGGACCGGAGGACAGATCCTGGGTGCCGGCCCATTTGATGCTGTAACGCTGGTATTGTCTGTACTTTGTTTTCCAGCGTTACTCTGCATGTCTTTTGCATTAACCCTTTTGCTCCTTTCCCCTAACCAGCTGGGATACTGTTGTCTGTTACCTGTATGGATGCTGCTCTGCTGCGTGGCCGTACTTGCGTGAGTGTCTCCGCTGCGTTGCATGACCACCCGCATGTGCGGTTCCTGACCTGCTGTAAAAGCCATCCGTAACTTGCAAAGTCCTCTGCAGTGATGTATGACTTACTACGTGTGTGGCAGCAGCTTCTGTCAGGCGCCTGGTCTGCTGTGAAGACCATCCGTAGGTTGCAAAGTCCTCTGCAATGGTGCATGATTTACTACGTGTGTGGCAGCAGCCACTGTCAGTTGTTCCTCTGTAATGAGTTGTCTGGCTCTGCATAGGGGGCACGGCCCACACCTGTCCTGCTTTTATGAGGATTGGGTGTGTACTAGAATTACTGCTCCAGCCTATCGCTGTGAAGCAGCTCATATATAAAGTTCCCAGCCCTAGTGGGCGTTGCCAGAGCTTCACATTGAATCCACATTGAATCCCTGAACCTAGCCGTATGTGGTTGTGTGTTCAGCTCCTGCTCTGAATTTGATCAGCTCTGGAGAGCTGATTCCCTGTTCCTGCTGTGTCTTGTTCCCTGATCCTGGATCTAACCCGGTACCTGAATGTCTGAACTGTGTTCTGTATTTCCGCCTATGCTGGGGGCTGATTACCCAGGTCGCCGTTCCTGGAGGCTGTATATCCAGGCCTGTTCCTGTTGTATCTTGTTTCCTGAATCCCTGATCCTGGATCTAACCCGGTACCTGAATGTCTGAACTGTGTCTTGTGTTTCCGCCTATGCGGGGGGCTGATTACCCAGATCGCCGTTCCTGGAGGCTGTATATCCAGGCCTGTTCCTGTTGTGTCTAATTACCTGAACCCCTGATCCTGGATCGCATCCTGTACCTGACTGTCTGAACTGTGTCCTCTGTGTTATGTTCCTGAAATCCTGCTGTGTCCTGAACCCAGTGCCAGTGACTGTGAATCCTTGCTATATAACCTGAGTTCATCTTGGAAGGAGGAGTCCGGTGTGTGCTGAGTTTCCGTTACTCTGTGCTCAGCTTCTGTGCAATTCCCGGCCAGCTCCCGTTGAGCCTGGCGGGGCTTGCACCAGACCGCTGGGGTTCCTTTTCAGATCGATACTAGATGTCCGGAGTCCGAGGACGGTGTCCTCCCTGATGACCACTGCCTGATATCCGATGTCTGACGACCACTTCCAGATGTCCGGATCCTATCCTCCCTGCCTGATGTCCGGATCCTGCCGATCGTTGCCAGATGTCCGGAGCCTGCTGATCGGTGCCAGATGTCCGGAGTCCGATGCCTGTGTTCCAGTCCGTGTCCCTGTGATCCAATCCATGTTCCTGTCCGTGTTCCTGACTCCCTGAGACCCAATCCGTGTTCCTGATGTTCCAGTCCGTGTTCCTGACTCCCTGAGATCCAATCCATGTTCCTGTCCGTGTTCCTGACTCCCTGAGACCCAATCCGTGTTCCTGATGTTCCAATCCGTGTTTCTGATGTTCCAATCCGTGTTCCCGATGTCCTGTCCGTGTTCCAGTGTCCCTGAGATCCAGTCCGTGTTCCTGATGTTCCGATGTCCTGCCGGTTCCTCCTTGGTCTACCCTGTGATGACGTCTGTCCTGGGTCAGTGTCTGATGTTCTCCTGCTGAGCCTGTGCTACGCCTGAGGCCTGAGAGAGAGGCCGTCCTAGTATGCCCGTGCCAGATGACCCTGGACTTCATCAACCCGTGATGACCCCGCCATCGTCTGACGTTCGTCCTGGGCCGGTGTCTGATGTTCTCCTGCTGAGCCTGTGCTTCGCCCGAGGCCTGAGAGTGAGGCCATACTAGTATGCCCGTGCCAGATGATCCTGGACTGCATCTACCCGTGATGACCCCGCCATCGTCTGAAGTCTGTCTGAGGTCGGTGTCTGATGTTCTCCTGCTGAGCCTGTGCTACGCCTAAGGCCTGAGAGAGAGGCCGTCCAAGTATGCCCGTGCCAGATAACCCTGGACTGCATCTACCCGTGATGTCCTCCAGCACTCGTCTGTGATCCTGAGTCGTGTACCCTTCTCTGATGTGCGGAATCGGGAGCCCGGTCTTATGTTCTGTTTATGTACTGTGTTTCTTTAAGTAAACTTTATGTTTCTTCTTACCTGAAGTTGTGCGGTGTTGTCTAGTCCTGCAGGTCGCCACCTTGCCCACATACTCAGCTGCCACGGATCCCGGTCGCTGCCCTTCCCTAGTCCGGGCAGGCCCGGGTCTCCCTCCGTGGTCCAGTGGGTCCACATTCTCTTACCATCTGGGACGCATGCCTCATGTCGTCGTGGACTGGCGGCGTGGGAGCATTGGCTAGTTAGGCAAGCTATGCCATGTCCCAACGCCCCGCAGCCGTGGGAAGCGTCACAGATGCATGCGGATCGCCTGGTTGGGGCTTTCCATGCCAGGTTCCCGGGCAAGCCTGGGGGTCCAGAGGCCCCCGTTGAGAGGGGGGTACTGTCATGATCCCAGTGCAGAGTTGACCTGCACGCTAGGGGTTAAGGTTTTGATCCCAGTGCAAGCTCTTACCTGCACACCTGGGGCTTATTATTGTGGCCTCTCCTTGGTTCGGGGAGAGCTTCTTATAGCCCTAGGAAGCTCCAATCCCTGTCAGTTATACTTTCGCTCTTGGCAGAGTGTGTTGACCCCTGAGTGTGTTTGTGCTGTGTTCTGGTTTGCCTGATACTTTGGTTTTGACTCGGTCTGTTCTCTGGATATTGCTTGTTGGATTCTGTTTCTGTACCTTCGCTGTCTGTTTGGTTTTGACCTCTGCCTGTCCCCGACTATCCGTTCTGTCTCATCCTTGGTATTATACTGTCTTCTCGTGCTTTGACCTTGGCTTGTTCAGATTTACGTCTCTGTCTGTGCCCCTGGGTAACTTTGTCCCGTAGTTACCTTTCTAGGAGTTTTCCCTCAGCTTCTAGCTCCCTGGAGCTGAAGCCACGCCCCTCAACTGTCAGGTGATTTAGGCCCTGAAACCATCTCTCTCCTGCCTTGCTCACCTGCGTTCCTAGGAGCCTGAAGCTTTCTTCTGCACTCGTCTTCCGGGAGATTGCACTGGTGAGTTCTCTTGCAATCCTCACCGTGATACCAGCAGCTCCGTGTAGCTTTTGAGAAACAGTTGAACAGCGAGGTTAAGCTCATGGGCCAGGCATGGCACATGTGTGAGCTCGCCTCACCTCAAAGCCGCCACCAGGTTCCGGCCATTGTCACACACGACCATGACTGGCTGTAGGTTCATTGGTATCAGCCACAGATCTGCCTGCTCTTTCAGAGCTGTCCACAGCTCTTAGCTTGGCTGAGGCAGTGCTGCAGTGCTTCCAACTTGTGACTGATGTGGTCATTTTGGAGATGGAGGCTGAAGAGGAGAAAGAGGAGGTGCAGGAGCTGTAGTCTGTGGGGGAACCCTGATTGACGTAGGGCCTGCATTTCTCGGCATCAGGAGGAAGTGTTCCATCCCAAGGTCCGAGCTTCCACTATGTTAACCCAGTGTGCTGTCAACAAGATGTACCGTCCATGCCCATAAGCACTTGTCCACGTGTCTGTAGTTAGGTAGACTTTCCCAGTAACTACATTGCTGAGGGCACCGCTAATGTTGTCTGACATGTGCTTATGTAATGTGGGGATGGCACACCGGGAGAAATAGTGGCAGCTGGGGACTGAACACCGAGGGACAGCCACCGCCATCAGGTTGCGGAAAGCTTCTGTCTCCACGAGCCTAAAAGGCAACATTTCGAGCGCAAGCAGATGAGAAATGTGTGAATTTAGTACTGTGGACTGTAGGGTGTTGGCTACATATTTGTGCTTGCATCATGTGCCTGATCATGCTGGTCTTGGTCAGGCTGGTAGTTTTGCTACCCATGCTGATGCTGGCATGGCAGGTGTTGCAAATGACCTTTTTAGGGGTTATTGGCAGAGTCTTTAAACAAAACAGACTCAGGAAGACCTAACAGTTGGAATGGCAACTTCAGTCATGTTGGTGTTATGGGGAACTGTTGCCAGGTTGGGTCAGTTACTATATCATCCACCACCTTGTCCTCCACTTCGGCACCCTGGTCCTCCTCCTGACTTTCTGTCAATTGTGTCTCATCATCGTCCACCTCTTGCGACACTTTCCCACTGTCACTTTCATGTGACTGAGGCTGCTCAAATATTTGGGCATCGCTACATGCGATTTCCTCTTGCCCCACTTCAAGTAGACCGGGTGAGAGGCCAGAATCTATAAATAGAAAAGTGAACAGCTCTTCGGAGTGTCCAAGTGTGGGATTAGTTGTCTCCGGGCACTCGGCATGGTGAGAGGAATGAGGATCAGGGTGAGTAATATGTGGTCAAGACTCACAGCTACTGAGACTTGACCATGTGGAAGACAGGGTTGTGGTGATAGTGGCGGAAAAGTGACTGGAAACATTATCCGCTATCCAATCAACAACCTTTTGACACTGCACTGGGTTCAATAGTGGTGTACTGTTACGGTCCCCAGGCAATTGGGACAGGAAGGTCGGGCGAGAAGATGTGGGTGTTTGTTGTGGCCCAATTTAAGCTTGCCCATGGCCTTGGCCTCTGCATGCACCATCACCATCACGTCCCTTGACACGCGCCTTGCCCATTTTAAATGGAGTACAATATTTTCCACGTTCACTACAAATGGCTGAATTTGGAGCAAACTTGTAGGTGATCCGTGTGCGGGAAAACCACAGTTTAAATATCTGACCTGTAAGTACCATTTTTTTTGGCAGCAAATTGGTGTCAATAAGGTGGCTAAGACACAGCCAAAAAAATTCAATGAATGCCTGAAATGCCAAAATTTTGAACTAACTAATATGTGAGGCCTGTGAATTTTAAATAACTAGACTGTATTGTTTTTTTAAACAGCTAAATAGTGTCAATAAGTAGGCTAAGACAGAGCAAAAACAGTTTATTTCATTATTGTCCTTTTTACTCTTTATCTATCACTCAAATTCACTTATATCCATCCATTATCCTTTTTTATTCATTATTCACTTGCCCCTTTTATATTAATTATCACCTTTTATATTGCTTATCATTCTTTTTACACATAGTTAATATTTACTGGTCCCTTTTATAGATTATCAATTTTTTTGGCACATAGTTAATATATTTATTCATGCCCATATATTGCTGCATTCTGTCCTTTTTCCTATGCATTTAGCACTTTTAATATTTATCCCTCCTATAGTCAGTGCACATGCCCAGACTTCCAGCATCCTGACCTTCCCGATGTGTGGTGTGCATGCCATCACCATCGCTTGGCGACAATGGGTGGCTTGCGTTCCACGGAGCGCAATAGGAAGTGCCTATACCGGATGCAGCGTCGTCTGCGCATGCGCCGTGATGACTACCTCATCCACAGCGCACACCGCTGATTGGCTCACGATGATATATACTGGCACCCATGGGAACATAAGCCACGCCACCTGATGAAGACCAGTGTTGAAACGCGCGTAGAGGTGACAGGCAGAGGTTCATAGTAACGGACATCATGTAAGTTATAGCCCTTACTTATTACTTGAAATTTATAGTTGTTATAATTGTATTGTGAGCATTTTCGCCCTTTATGCCACTGTGCTCATGCCCTAACATTTATACTGCGCTCTACTGCACTTAAGGCTACAGCTTAGCTATATATCCCTTTTTCTATGTATGACCCGGTTGGGACATTTGCATTTTATTTTAGGGATATGCAGATGCACTGTTAATATATGTGGTTTTACATATGTTACTTCATTAAATTAACTATATTGTCATATTTATAATTTAATACATATCTACCTTGCTTTTTTGCACATATATACACTCTTGCACCTTATGCTGCATCTCTGTCATATACCCCTTTGTTCATATAATTCCTATTGGCACATTTATTTGGGGAACACGGATGCATTGTGAACTGTAGCTTTGTATATGTCACTTTATCATAATGAAATATATATATGGCTGTACATTTATTACCTCTTTAAGAACCTGCTCTTGTGCTACTCTGATTGCATATTGTCCTAATTTTAAAATCATATTTTTTGATTAATAAACTTTGACTTGTTTTTATACTCTCGGGCCATCTTTTGGTGATTCCTTCTGCCTGATAGGGTTTTTTTTTTTATTTAAAATATCTGGCCTGTATTTTTTTAAACAGCAAAATAGTGTGAATAACTAGGCTAAGACACAGCAAAAATAGTTCAATGGAGCCCCAAAAATGCCACAATTTTTAGCCCACAGATAGGTGAGGCCTGTGATGGAGATAGCTGACTTTAAAATATCTGGCCTTTATTTTTTCTTTTTTTTCACAGAAAAATAGTGTCAATAACTAGGCTATGGCACAGCAAAAACCGTTCAATGGAGCCAAAAAAGGCTACAATTTTTAGCCCACAGATAGATGAGGCGGGTGACGGAGATCCCCCACTTTAAATATCTGGCCTGTATTTTTTTTTTAACACAGCAAAATAGTGTGAATAACTAGGCTAAGACACAGCAAAAAAGTTCAATGGAGCCCAAAAAATACCCCAATTTTTAGCCCACAGATAGGTGAGACATGTAATGGAGATATCAGACTTTAAATTATCTGGCCTGTAGTTTTTATTTTTACAGCAAAATTATGTCAATAAGTAGGCTAAGACACAGCAAAATTAAAATTAAATGGAAGGCTGAAATGGCACTATTTTGAGAGCAATGATTATGTGATGCCTGTGACGCAGATACATTACTTTAAAATATGTGGCCTGTTTGGACAGTAATGGAATGGACTATCTTGCTGTATACAATAAAGTATGCCACATACAATGCCTGCCTGACTAGCAGTGATATCTACCGTATATACTCGTGTATAAGCCGAGATTTTCAGCACCTTTTTTCGTGCTGAAAATGCCCCCTCGGCTTATACACGAGTCATAGGGCAGAAACCAGCCGGGGAGGGGATGCCGCGGCAGGAGCCGGTGGCTGGGATCATACTCACCCCTCCCCATGCCATCGCTGAGGGTCCCTGCAATCCTGCGTTCTCCCCAGCTTCCTGCAGCTCTCCAGCACTGAGCGGTGATGCAATACCCGCTCATTAAGGTCATGTAATATGGACGCGACGCCACTCCCATGGGCGTGGCCTCCATATTCATGGCCTTAATGAGCGGTGTTACATCACCGCTCAGCGCTGGAGAGCTGCAGGAAGCTGGGGAGAACGCAGGATTGCAGGGACGCTCAGCGATGGCACGGGGAGGGGTGAGTATGATGGAGGAGAGGACAAGGAGCACGGAGCTGGACGGGGGATAGAACGGTGGACGGGGGAAGCATGGAGGAGGACGGGGGGGAGAACGGAGGACGGGGGAAGCATGGAGGAGGACGGGGGAGAACGGAGGACGGGGGAAGCATGGAGGAGGACGGGGGAAGCATGGAGCAGGATGGGGGAGGACGGGGGAAGCATGGAGCAGGACGGGGGAGAACGGAGGACGGGGAAGCATGGAGGAGGACAATGAGCACGGAGCAGGACAGGGGGAGGATGGAGGGCACAGAGGAGCACGGAGCAGGACGGGGGGGCACAGTTCTCAGTGCATTTTGTGCATATAAGGGTGTGACTGCCTGCTTTTGAGCTGAAAAATCCATCCTGTCTGGCCTATGCTTCAACTGGTGGGTTCAGTCCCTCTGCCTTGTTCACATTTACGTCACTTGACAAGTGGAAAGGTTTTTAATATTAGAGTAGGACTGTCCCACAAAGGGTTGCCTTGACGTGGCGGGATGGCTTGTACATTCTTTTGATCAAAATTATGTTTACCAAATACCCTTTTTATTATTATTACAACTTCATGCATGTTTTGCAATATATTTTTTATTTTATTTTATTTTAGGATATTTGCTTCTTGTTTTTTGTTTTCTCTGTTTAATGGTCATGTGTTTGATATGCATTTACATTTTGCATACACATCAACTTACTTTTTCAGTTCAGACCCAGTTTTTCATTTAGTTCTCAGTGCATTTTGTGCATATAAGGGTGTGACCGCCCTGCTTTTGAGCTGAAAAATCCATCCTGTCTGGCCTATGCTTCAACTGGTGGGTTCAGTCCCTCTGCCTTGTTCACATTTACGTCACTTGACAAGTGGAAAGGTTTTTAATATTAGAGTAGGACTGTCCCACAAAGGGTTGCCTTGACGTGGCGGGATGGCTTGTACATTCTTTTGATCAAAATTATGTTTACCAAATACCCTTTTTATTATTATTACAACTTCATGCATGTTTTGCAATATATTTTTTATTTTGTTTTATTTTAGGATATTTGCTTCTTGTTTTTTGTTTTCTCTGTTTAATGGTCATGTGTTTGATATGCATTTACATTTTGCATACACATCAACTTACTTTTTCAGTTCAGACCCAGTTTTTCATTTAGTTCTCAGTGCATTTTGTGCATATAAGGGTGTGACCGCCCTGCTTTTGAGCTGAAAAATCCATCCTGTCTGGCCTATGCTTCAACTGGTGGGTTCAGTCCCTCTGCCTTGTTCACATTTACGTCACTTGACAAGTGGAAAGGTTTTTAATATTAGAGTAGGACTGTCCCACAAAGGGTTGCCTTGACGTGGCGGGATGGCTTGTACATTCTTTTGATCAAAATTATGTTTACCAAATACCCTTTTTATTATTATTACAACTTCATGCATGTTTTGCAATATATTTTTTATTTTGTTTTATTTTAGGATATTTGCTTCTTGTTTTTTGTTTTCTCTGTTTAATGGTCATGTGTTTGATATGCATTTACATTTTGCATACACATCAACTTACTTTTTCAGTTCAGACCCAGTTTTTCATTTAGTTCTCAGTGCATTTTGTGCATATAAGGGTGTGACCGCCCTGCTTTTGAGCTGAAAAATCCATCCTGTCTGGCCTATGCTTCAACTGGTGGGTTCAGTCCCTCTGCCTTGTTCACATTTACGTCACTTGACAAGTGGAAAGGTTTTTAATATTAGAGTAGGACTGTCCCACAAAGGGTTGCCTTGACGTGGCGGGATGGCTTGTACATTCTTTTGATCAAAATTATGTTTACCAAATACCCTTTTTATTATTATTACAACTTCATGCATGTTTTGCAATATATTTTTTATTTTGTTTTATTTTAGGATATTTGCTTCTTGTTTTTTGTTTTCTCTGTTTAATGGTCATGTGTTTGATATGCATTTACATTTTGCATACACATCAACTTACTTTTTCAGTTCAGACCCAGTTTTTCATTTAGTTCTCAGTGCATTTTGTGCATATTAGGGTGTGACCGCCCTGCTTTTGAGCTGAAAAATCCATCCTGTCTGGCCTATGCTTCAACTGGTGGGTTCAGTCCCTCTGCCTTGTTCACATTTACGTCACTTGACAAGTGGAAAGGTTTTTAATATTAGAGTAGGACTGTCCCACAAAGGGTTGCCTTGACGTGGCGGGATGGCTTGTACATTCTTTTGATCAAAATTATGTTTACCAAATACCCTTTTTATTATTATTACAACTTCATGCATGTTTTGCAATATATTTTTTATTTTGTTTTATTTTAGGATATTTGCTTCTTGTTTTTTGTTTTCTCTGTTTAATGGTCATGTGTTTGATATGCATTTACATTTTGCATACACATCAACTTACTTTTTCAGTTCAGACCCAGTTTTTCATTTAGTTCTCAGTGCATTTTGTGCATATAAGGGTGTGACCGCCCTGCTTTTGAGCTGAAAAATCCATCCTGTCTGGCCTATGCTTCAACTGGTGGGTTCAGTCCCTCTGCCTTGTTCACATTTACGTCACTTGACAAGTGGAAAGGTTTTTAATATTAGAGTAGGACTGTCCCACAAAGGGTTGCCTTGACGTGGCGGGATGGCTTGTACATTCTTTTGATCAAAATTATGTTTACCAAATACCCTTTTTATTATTATTACAACTTCATGCATGTTTTGCAATATATTTTTTATTTTGTTTTATTTTAGGATATTTGCTTCTTGTTTTTTGTTTTCTCTGTTTAATGGTCATGTGTTTGATATGCATTTACATTTTGCATACACATCAACTTACTTTTTCAGTTCAGACCCAGTTTTTCATTTAGTTCTCAGTGCATTTTGTGCATATAAGGGTGTGACCGCCCTGCTTTTGAGCTGAAAAATCCATCCTGTCTGGCCTATGCTTCAACTGGTGGGTTCAGTCCCTCTGCCTTGTTCACATTTACGTCACTTGACAAGTGGAAAGGTTTTTAATATTAGAGTAGGACTGTCCCACAAAGGGTTGCCTTGACGTGGCGGGATGGCTTGTACATTCTTTTGATCAAAATTATGTTTACCAAATACCCTTTTTATTATTATTACAACTTCATGCATATTTTGCAATATATTTTTTATTTTGTTTTATTTTAGGATATTTGCTTCTTTTTTTTTGTTTTCTCTGTTTAATGGTCATGTGTTTGATATGCATTTACATTTTGCATACACATCAACTTACTTTTTCAGTTCAGACCCAGTTTTTCATTTAGTTCTCAGTGCATTTTGTGCATATAAGGGTGTGACCGCCCTGCTTTTGAGCTGAAAAATCCATCCTGTCTGGCCTATGCTTCAACTGGTGGGTTCAGTCCCTCTGCCTTTTTCACATTTACGTCACTTGACAAGTGGAAAGGTTTTTAATATTTAGAGTAGGACTGTCCCACAAAGGGTTGCCTTGACGTGGCGGGATGGCTTGTACATTCTTTTGATCAAAATTATGTTTACCAAATACCCTTTTTATTATTATTACAACTTCATGCATGTTTTGCAATATATTTTTTATTTTGTTTTATTTTAGGATATTTGCTTCTTGTTTTTTGTTTTCTCTGTTTAATGGTCATGTGTTTGATATGCATTTACATTTTGCATACACATCAACTTACTTTTTCAGTTCAGACCCAGTTTTTCATTTAGTTCTCAGTGCATTTTGTGCATATTAGGGTGTGACCGCCCTGCTTTTGAGCTGAAAAATCCATCCTGTCTGGCCTATGCTTCAACTGGTGGGTTCAGTCCCTCTGCCTTGTTCACATTTACGTCACTTGACAAGTGGAAAGGTTTTTAATATTAGAGTAGGACTGTCCCACAAAGGGTTGCCTTGACGTGGCGGGATGGCTTGTACATTCTTTTGATCAAAATTATGTTTACCAAATACCCTTTTTATTATTATTACAACTTCATGCATGTTTTGCAATATATTTTTTATTTTGTTTTATTTTAGGATATTTGCTTCTTGTTTTTTGTTTTCTCTGTTTAATGGTCATGTGTTTGATATGCATTTACATTTTGCATACACATCAACTTACTTTTTCAGTTCAGACCCAGTTTTTCATTTAGTTCTCAGTGCATTTTGTGCATATAAGGGTGTGACCGCCCTGCTTTTGAGCTGAAAAATCCATCCTGTCTGGCCTATGCTTCAACTGGTGGGTTCAGTCCCTCTGCCTTGTTCACATTTACGTCACTTGACAAGTGGAAAGGTTTTTAATATTAGAGTAGGACTGTCCCACAAAGGGTTGCCTTGACGTGGCGGGATGGCTTGTACATTCTTTTGATCAAAATTATGTTTACCAAATACCCTTTTTATTATTATTACAACTTCATGCATGTTTTGCAATATATTTTTTATTTTGTTTTATTTTAGGATATTTGCTTCTTGTTTTTTGTTAGCTCTCCAGCACTGAGCGGTGATGCAATACCTGCTCATTAAGGTCATGTAATATGGACGCGACTCCACTCCCATGGGCGTGGCCTCTATATTCATGGCCTTAATGAGCGGTGTTACATCACTGCTCAGCGCTGGAGAGCTGCAGGAAGCTGGGGAGAATGCAGGATTGCAGGGACGCTCAGCGATGGCACGGGGAGGGGTGAGTATGATGGAGGAGAGGACAAGGAGCACGGAGCTGGACGGGGGATAGAACGGTGGATGGGGGAAGCATGGAGGAGGACGGGGGGGAGAACGGAGGACTGGGGAAGCATGGAGCAGGAGGGGGGGGAGAACGGAGGACGGGGGAAGCATGGAGGAGGACGGGGGAAGCATGGAGCAGGACGGGGGGAGGACGGGGGAAGCATGGAGCAGGACGAGGGAGAACGGAGGACGGGGAAGCATGGAGGAGGACAATGAGCACGGAGCAGGACAGGGGGAGGATGGAGGGCAGAGAGGAGCACGGAGCAGGACGGGGGGGCACAGGAGGACGGAGAAGGAATGGGGGGGAGCACAGCGGAGGACGGAGCAGGAGGGGGGGAGTACAGAGGAGAATGGGGGAGAACAGAGCTGGATGGGTGAGCAAGGAGCAGGACGGGGGCAGCACAGACCAGGAGGGCAGTTTATACACCCAGCTTATACACGAGTCAATAAGTTTTCCCAGTTTTTTGTGGCAAAATTAGGGGGGTCGGCTTATACACGGGTCGGCTTATACACAAGTATATACGGTATATACCCCGTAATTAGTCTTTAGAAGGACTGTTTGTTTAACTGGATTTGTGTATTCAACAATGGTATACCCTCACTAACTGATACCCCACCTATTCTGTCCCTATGTCTGCAGCAACTCTCCCGACACTGGTGATTCCAGAGCTGACTGTGATGAGCAGGGCGGCGCTAGGTCTAATATAGACCTGATGATGCTCTGCGGCCAGCCAATCACTGTAATGCCACAGCCAACATGGCTGCGGCATTTCAGTGCATGGCAGACAATCCCTGCATGTTAATTGATGCTCTAAAGAGCGCCAAACATGCATGGCGGGTACCCGAGCTCCCGCTGAGCAACCCGAGAATGCTCTGCACTTGCCGAGCATCGCGAGCACTGCGATGCTCGGGCGAGTACTGAGTATTACCGAGCATGCTCGCTCCTCACTAATTATAATGTTTCAATGCAAAGTTAAGACCTGAGAGGGAGGAGTTTGGGGCCAATGATGACTGTAAAGTCTTCATAAATTTCTGGGTATTACTGGCACATAAATTTCTACGAGTGTGGAAAGTGTGAGTGGGGTGACAGTTCTTGACAGAGAATGAAAAAAGGTTATGTGTCAGAGAGTGGAAGAGGGGAGTTAATAATGTCATACACTGAGCAGAGCCAGGAGAAGACCAGGTCCAGCGTATTTCCTTTGTGTGTAGAAGAGTTAGTGACTGTGAAAGGCCAAAAGCGGAAGTCAGAAATAAAAGATGAGTGGCAGGTGGGGAGAAGGGATGACCAATGGTTATGTTAAAGTCCTCCATGATGAGGGTGGGGATGTCACAGGATAGAAAATGTGGAAGCCAGGTGGCAACATGATCCAGAAACTGAAGGTAGGGGCCCGGAGGGTCATACACAACCATCACTTGCATGGAAAAAGGCCAAAAAAGTCTGACAGTGTGGACCTTAAAAGAAGGGAATATAAGTGAGGGTACTAAGGGGAATACCCAAAAGTACATTTTGTTGAAAAGAGCAGACTAACAACTCCACCTGATCTGTTCTCAGATCTGGGAGTATGAGAAAAATGTAGGCCACCATATGAAAGAGCAGCAGCGGTGGTGTCCAACTGCTGGATCAAGGTTTCAATAAGAGAAAGAAGGTTAAGGGAATTTGAAATGAAAGAGTCATGGATTTAGGAGAGTTTGTTACACGCATACTGTGAGTTCCTTAGGACACAATAAAAAGAGACAGCAAGAATGCAAGGAACAGTAATGAGATTTGCAGGGTGTCTGAGTGTAGCAGAGGAGAGGTTAGAATTACTATTACAAGAAGAGCTGGGGTTGGGAGATATATCTCCTGAACTAGGAGTCTAGAGAGTGAGCAGATCGTTAAGTGATTTGTGACAGCATCTCTTATGCTTTATGGTAGGAGTGAATGGATCAGTGCAGTTTAAGGTTGTGAAAAGAGCATGAGTGCTATACATAGGAGAGGAGAAGAGAGAGGGGCTGATATGGATGGAGTGTACAGAGTTTGTGAAGAGACAGTAGATGTGAGTGAATGCAGCATACAGAATATAAATAGTACAAATACATATGGTGAATTTTTGCAATGCAAATGATCTAGAAGTAAGTTTCTTTAAAAGTCTTGCATGTCTTGTCCTGTCCAACTCCCATGTTTATCTGCTCTGTTACTTTGAAAAATATGGCAGCTTGATAACATTAAACATTACTGCAAAGATGGAAGAGAGGGTGCAGGCTTTCAAGGGATAAATGCAGCAGATGCAGCATATGAAAGAAATACATTGGGGAAAATAAGTATGTGATACACTCCCGATTTTGCAAGTTTTCCCACCTACAAAGAATGGAGAGGTCTGTAATTTTTATCGTAGGTACACTTCAACTGTGAGAGACAGAATGTTAATAAAAATCCAGAAAATAGCATTGTATGATTTTTACATAATTAGTTTCCATTTTATTGCATGAAATAAGTATTTGATACAATATAAAAACAGAATTTAATATTTGGTACAGAAACCTTTTGTTTGCAATTACAGAGGTCAGACATTTCCTCTAATTCTTGTTCAAGTTTGTACACACTGTAGCAGGGATTTTGGACTACTCATCCATACAGATTTTCTCCAGATTTTTCAGGTTTTTGGACTGACCCAGGGCACATTGAGTTTCAGCTCCCTCCAAAGATTTTCTATTGGGTTCAGGTCTGGAGACTCAGGACTGCCACTACGAATTTCACAGCAAAATTTTCGGGGCCCCCTTGAGATGCCGCCCAGGCTCCACCCCAGCTCCGCCTCCATTCCTAGAACCCTCCACAGTCCCACCGCCCTCTCTTGGAAAAGCTCCACTTATGCACCACATCCTCACCAATCAAACATTAACATTTCCCATCACCAGATCGCCATAGATAGCTGGCAGCTTTTGTTTTGGACAGAAGATTTTTTAATCCACCACCACAACAAGGTAGACTCCTCTGGCCAGTCCATACTCTACTGTAACTTATTAACATTTGTTAAAATATCCAATAGTCTATAGGCATGTTTTATTTATTTTTCAATTTTTAAAATGACCATTAATATCACATACAAAGAACAAATACTGCCACACCATGGCCGTAACACATATTAACACCACATAGTGACCGAATAAAACCACATACAAGAGACAAATACCGCCACACTATGGCCAAACCAGATATTACAACCACATAGTGACAGAATAATACCACATACGAGGAGCAAATACTACCACATCATTACTGGACCACATATTACCACCACATAGCAACCGAATGATACCACATTTAGGGGACAAATACCACCACACCATGGCCGGACCGCAAATTACCACCACATAGTGACCAAATAATACCACATACAGTACAAGGAACAAATAATGTCACACCATGATCAGACAACATATTACCACCACAGCGACCGAGTAATACCACATATAAGGAACAAATATCACCACACAATGGCCGGACAACATATTACCACCACATAGCGACCGAATAATACCACATACGGGGGACAAATATCGCCACTCCTTGACCAGGCGACATATTACCACCACAGTGACCGAATACTACAATACTGATCATTAATAGAAAAACACAATATATATCACAATAAGTCACATTATACACCGGAGATCTGCGCTTAGTATACAGTGTCAGTGTACAGGTAATTCAGTGATCACCCATGACATTATATACAGGAACTCTGTATATAGTGTATAGTGTCAGTGTACAGGTAATACAGTAATCACCAGTGACAGGAGCTCTGTATATAATATACAGTGTATAGTGTGCGTGTACATGTTATAAACTGACTCACCACTGACATCTCTAGTTGAAGTCCTTCGTCTTTGCTTTTCATCATCATCCAGCACAGACCACCATCATTTCTTCCAGCCAGGACTTGTCTCTGCAAGAAATTACACAGTTATCTAGAGCATCGCTTGCAGAGCACATTACTTAATTTTTTCCCAATTTCTACACTACACCAGATATAGAAAAAAAGGCGACATAGTGTCGCTCTGAACAGTATCAGGAGCCCCCATTAAAAGCAGAATCCTTCAAAATAAAAATTAATCACTGCAGTAATAATATCCCTTAATTAGCCCTTACAGTAATGATATCCCCCATCCTGTCACCCTTGTGTCTTCTTCCTGGCTTCAGCTATATGTTGTCCCATTATGGCCCCATATGTTCTCCCATCCTGAACTAATGAGTATCCATTCTGCCCCCATGTGATGTCCCAGTCTGCCACATATGATCTCCCATCCTGCCCATCTGTCTCCATTCTGCCCCATCTATCTCCATCATGCCCCATGATCCTGCACCATGTGTCTCCATCCTGCCCCATGATCCTGCACCATGTGTGTTAGGGTTCGAGTTCCCGCTGCTGCACAAGGGGAGTCTCGAACCCATCCCGCTGCGGTCTCCCATTCATCTCCGGCTGCAGTGGAGCCTGCTCAGCAGAGACGTCGGTCCAGGCGTCTTGCCCACTCCTCTACTGTGCAGTGACTTGCTGCTGCCTTTCCTGGATCTGCTATTATAGCCAGTGCTGGAGCAGTCGTCTTTGAGACAAAGTCCTGCGTTTTCCCATCTGAGCATGCCCAGAGTGAGATCTCTCATTGGAGATCAGGGGTCACATGTTCAGGTGCTGCAGCGGCTCCTATTGGTCCGCCAGGAAGGTCATGTAGCTACGTGTGTTTGTAACAGCTTCTCATTGGTCCTTGTTCCTGGAAGGTCCTGTAGCTGTTGCTATAAAAGGGTAGCATGGCTGGGCCGCCATGCGCTAATATCAACCATTGTATGCTATGCGCCAGTGTGATCATGCGTATGTGTGGTTAGGGACCCGGCTGAAATAAGCCACTAGAATACCGACTTAATCGGTGAGGAGTTTGGTATGGTAGCTGGCCAGGGTCGGTGTCCTAGATGCCATAGATTACCGGCGTAACCGGTGAGGAGTTTTGATTGCCGTATTCAGAGTCTGGCGTTCAGACGCCATAGATTGCGGGTGACTCCCGCGAGGACATTAGCACATGATCACGCGTTATGTACGCTTAGCACTTAACTGTGTACCTGAGAGCCTAACAGGACACAGCACTTTTCCTCAGCGGCCCTGTGACGTAACAGGGTTTGCTTTCGACGCTAGACAGCGCCCTAGCGTTTTACTTTGCGGCTCACTGAAGCTAAGTGAGTTCGCACCTATCGCCATATAGCGCTGTGGCATTTCCGTTAGCGGCTCTGGGTATTAACAGAGTTCGCACTTACTGCCACAACGCGCTACGGCGTTTATTTTAGCGACTCTGCGGGATAACAGAGTTCGCTACTTTTGCCATTTTACTAGCAGCAGGTTCCGCCTGCACGGTGGACCCCGGGCTGCGAACGCACCTCTCTACCTCATATATTTGGTGCGTTCCGCAGACCCTAACAATGTGTCTCCATCCTGCCCCATGATCCTGCCCCATCTGTCTCCATCCTGCCCCATCTGTCTCCATCCTGCCCCATCTATCTCCATCCTCTCCCCTCTGTCTCCACCGAGCCTTATGATCCTGCCCCATCTGTCTCCATCCTGCCCTATCTGTCTTCATCCTGCCCCATCTGTCTCCATCCTGCCCCATTCGTCCAATGATCCTGCCCCATATATCCCATGATTTTACCCCATCTATCTCAATCCTGTCCTATCTGTCTCCATTGTGCCCCATGATACTGCATCATGTCTCCATCTTGCCCCATCTATTGCCATCCTGTCCCATCTGCCTCTATCCTTCCCCATGTTCCTGCCCCATCTGTCTCCATCCTGTCCCATCTGCCTCCATCCTTTACCATGTTCCTGCCCCATGTGTCTCCATCCTTTCCCATCTGTCTCCAGCCCTCCCCATCTGTCTCCATCCTGCCCTATGATCTTTCACCATATGTCTCCATACTGCCCCATGTGTCTCCATCCTGCCCCATGATCCTGCCCCATCTGTCTCCATCCTGCCCCATCTTCATCCTGCCCAACCTGTCTCCATCGTGCCCCATGATCCTGCCCCATCTGTCTCCATCCTGTCCCATTTGTCTCCCTCATGCTCCATGTGTCTTCATCCTGCCCCATCTGTCTCCATCCTGCCCCATGATCCTGCACCATGTTACTAATCCACTGACTCACCAGGATTAGGACAACTGTGATTTGGGGGCTTTCAGGGATGACTAACTCCACCAGTGGCATGTCACTTTTAGTGCACACCCACAGAAAGGAGGTAATGACAAGCTTAGGAAGCTGGCAGTCCATTGAGGCCCGTGGTCAGGTGAGTGGAGGGACACAACCTGGCATCCCCAAATGTTTCCATGCAGACAGATGACCAGAGTGTTCCAGCCTGACTTCCCCAAACATCTCCACGGTTTCAGTGATGCTCAATGAAGCAGATATGAATTCTTCCAGCAAGGGTCATGATCCCTTAAGCTGGCATCCTATAGAATGTCAAATGTGTTCCCCTTGATGGTACCATGGTGCCTTGGCTGTTGTTCTGTGCAGTCTCTCCTTTTTGCAGAATGGTAGAAATTCCTTTTTATACCCACATCTGTGGCTCAGGTCATCATCCACAGGTCAGGAGGGAGGTGGGATGACATTAATTCTCATTAATTGAGTATTTAATAAATCTGCATAGTTTGACCTCCACTGTTTTGCAGGTCAACAAGCTACATGCACTTATACAATGGGTAATCAACGTTTTATCAAAAATTGATTGTTTAATGACACTGCGTCCCTGTCCACCAAAGATAGTAATAGCAACTGTAGGAGCTGATTTAAGAGGTAAACAGCAGCCATTCAACCATTCACAAATATCAATTTCATGAGTCAACTTTCAGACTCATATGACAATAGTCTATGTTTCTTGACTCACTGAAAAAAAACATAAATGTAATAGTCAACATTCAGACAATAGTTTATATCTCCTGGCCTACTGAAAATGTACGTCTGATGTAATTAAGATTAAATGCTGTGTCGTAACATTGTTCCCCCATCTTAACCCCTTACTGTCCATTGACTTGCACAGTCCGTCATGGCAGGGTGTCAGTTTTGGCACCATGACGGACTGTGCACGTCATGCCTTTGAACTACCACTGCGTGTAGACACGCAGTGGTAGTTCAGTGCCGACAGCTGTCTATGACTGCTGACAGGCACGGCAAGCGGTGCGGGGACCTTTGCAGTCGGTACCCGCACCTACACCGCTGTGATTGGTCAGTCAGATTGATGCATCTCCAGTGCGATCAGTGCAGGAGTTCAGCGCTGCGGTGTTGACGGCTGTTAACCCCTGATTGCTGCGATTGAGGAATTAAAAAAAAAAAAAATACACATGTTTGGTATCGCCGCATCCAAAAAATCCCATCTATAAAAGCCTAACCCTAGTTAACCCCTTCAGTGAAAGCCATAAAAACACAAAAAACACAAAAAAGTAGTAAATTATACATTTTCCAAGCGGTATCATCATACCGCTTGGAAAAAAAATGCAATAACACGCGATCAAATAGATGGATATAAATAAACATGGTACCGCTGAAAACGTCATCTTGTCCCACAAAAAACAAGCTGCCAAACAGCATCATCAGCGAAAAAATAAAAAAGTTATAGCTCGCAGAATAAAGTGATGCAAAAATAATTATTTTTTCTATAAAAGTTTTTATTGTGTAAAAATCGCCAAAACATAAAAAGGATATAAATGAGATATCGTTGTAATCGTAGTGATCCGAAGAATAAAGCTGCTTTATCAATTTTACCACACGCGAAACGGAGGAAAAAAAAAAACAATTCCTGAATTGCTGGTTTTTGTTCATTCTGCCTCCACAAACATCGGAATAGGAAGCGATCAAAAAACGTTATGTGCCCAAATATGGTACCAATAAAAACATCAGCTATTCCCGCAAAAAACAAGCCCACACATGACTCTGTCGGACAAAATATGGAAAAATTATAGCTCTCAAATACGGCGATGTAAAAATTTCTTACAAAAAATTCATACAAAAAAGCGTCTTTTAGTGTGTGACAGAAGCTAAACATGAAAAAAGGATGTAAATCTGGTATTGCTGTAATCGCACCGACCCGAAGAATGAAGTCGCCTAATCACTAATACCACATGAGGAAAGGCGTAAAAAAGAAAACCAATTCTTCACCTTTTGTGCATTTGTTCATTCTGCCTCCCAAAGATAGCAGTAAGGCGATCACAGTGGTTCCCACCCACATATGGGGTATCAGCGCACTCAGCACAAGTTGCACATCAACTTTTGGGGTACAATTTCTCCTGTTACCGTTATAAAAATAAAAATTTGTGAGCAAAAAGATCATTTTTGTGGAAAAAAATATGATTTTTTTTATTTTCACGGCTCTACGTTATAAACTTCTGTGAAGCACTTGGTGATTCAAAGTGCTCACCACACATCTAGATAAGTTCCTTTTGGGGGTCTAGTTTCCAAATTGGGGTCACTTGTTGGGGGTTTCTACTGTTTAGGCACATCAGGCACTCTCCAAACACGACATGACGCCAGCAGAACATTCCATCAAAGTCTGCATTTGAAAACTGCGCTCCTTCCCTTCTGAGCTCTGCCATGCGCCCAAATAGTGGTTTACCCCCACATATGGGGTATCAGCGTACTCAGGACAAATTTCACAATAAATTTTGGGGTCCTGTTACCCTTTTCAAAATAAAAATTTGGGGTGAAAAGATCATTTTTGTGGAAAAGATATGACTTTTTAATTTTACGGCCCTACGTTATAACCTTCTGTGAAGCCCTTGGGGGTTTAAAGTGCTCACCACACATCTATATAAGTTCGTTTGGGGATCTAGTTTCCAAAATGGGGTCACTTGTGAGGGGTTTCTACTGTTTAGGCACATTAGGGACTCTCCAAATGCGACATGGCGTTGAATCTCAATTCCAGCCAAAAAAGTCAAATGGCGCTGCTTCGCTTCCGAGCTCTGCCATGCGCCCAAATAGTGGTTTACCCCCACATATGGGGTATCAGCGTACTCAGGACAAATTGCACAATAACTTTTGGGGTCCTGTTACCCTTTGGAAAATAAAAATTGGGGATGAAAAGATCATTTTTGTGGAAAAGAAAAGATTTTTTAATTTTACGGCTCTACGTTATAACCTTCTGTGAAGCCCTTGGGTGTTAAAAGTGCTCACCACACAAATAGATAAGTTCCTGGGGGGGTCTAGTTTCCAAAATGCGGTCACTTATGGGGGGTTTACACTGTTTAGGTACATCAGGGGCTCTCCAAACGCGACATGGTGTCCGCTCTCGATTCCAGCCAATTTGACATTCAAAATCTCAAATGATGCTCCTTCCCTTCTGAGCACTGCCGTGTGCCTAAAGATTGGTGTTCCTCGACACATGGGGTATCGGTGTACTCAGGAGAAATTGTATAACAAATATTGTGGTTCATTTTCTCCTGATACCCTTGACAAAATTAAAAAAATTGTGTCGAAAGAAAAATTTTGGGGAAAAAAGTTAAATGTTCATTTTTTCCTTCCACATTGCTTCAATTCTTGTGAAGTAACAAAGGGTTAATAAACTACTTGAATGTGGTTTTGAACACCTTGAGTGGTGTAGTTTTTAGAATGGTGTCACTTTTGGGTATTTTCTGTCATATTGACTCCTCAAAGTCACTTCAAATGTGAGGTGGTCCCAAAAAAAAATGGTTTTGTAAATTTTGTTGTAAAAATGAGAAATCACTGGTCAACTTTTAACACATAACTTCCTAACAAAAAAAATGTTGATTCCAAAATTGTGCTAATGTAAAGTAGACATGTGGGAAATGTTATTTATTAACTATTTTTTGTGACATATCTCTCTGATTTAAGGGCATAAAAATTAAAAGTTTGAAAATTGCGAAATTTTCAAAATTTTCGCCATATTTCTGTTTTTTTCATAAATACCCACAAGTTATATCGAAGAAATTTTACCACTAACATGAAGTACAATATGTCATGAGAAAACAGTCTCAGAATCTCCAAGATCCGTTGAAGCGTTCCTGAGTTATAAGCACATAAAATGACAGTGGTCAGAATTGTAAAAATAGGCCTGTTCCTTAACCTACAAAATGGCTTGGTCCTTAAGGGCTTAATTAGCCAGACATGTTAGGATTCCGATCATCCCTTTCCAGGTTCTCGGCTTGACCTGGGTAACCCCTCACGTAATCGATGAGAACTGACTCATATCCATTGCGTCCACACATGGGGTCCTTCGCATCCCGGGGTTCCTGGATCAAATCTGATCGAGTATCAGCTGCTTGGTATTCAATCTGTCAAAGCTGGTACATTTCCTGTAGTTGCCGTTGCTTGTTACAGTTATACATCCACTCCAGTCCTCTTCACAAGGCCTAACTGGTGAGGTTGGACATGGTGTCTGAAACCAGCTGTGTATGCCTCACCTATGATCTGCTGGGTCTGTATATATGCCCTTCTGATTGTGGAGCACTTGGACAGCATTTATGAACACCAGTCCCCTGCACCTCCCCTCGAACCGCCAGGCTGAGTAGTATCCCACCACTGCCACCAAGTGTGGAGACACGAAGGTCAGTGGATACTCTCGTCTGCTGGCCTGGCTGTCTTGAGAAAGACTGCATGGACTAGGGCTCATCCCACTGAATGCCCTCCCGCACTATTTTTCTGTGGGCAGATTACCTCTCAAAAATCACAGGGTGATGGTAAAACAGTTTGGCAATAATTTATTGAACCACCAAAAGACAATAACATATAGAACAACACCAGAAAATACTCAAGTTGTTGCAAATTGCATTCTCTCACCCTTCAGCTGACTCACCAGGATTAGAGCAGCTGCGACATAGATGCTTCCAGGGCCGACTACCCCCACCAGTGGCACCCCACTTTTGGTGAATACCCACAGAGTGGAGGTAACAAAAAGATTAGAAAGCTAAAAGTCCGTGACCAGGTGACCAGAGGGTCACAACATGGCTTCTCCAAACATCTCCATGGAGCCAGGTGACCAGAGAGTCCCAACCTGGCTTCCTCAAACATCTCCATGGGTTCAGTGATGGTCAATGGAGCAGATCTGCATTCTTCCAGCTAGGGCCGTGGTCCCTTAAGTTGTTATCCTGTAGAATGTCAAATCTATGTTTCCCTTGATGGTGCCATGGTGCCTTGGCTGTTCTGTGCAGTCTCTCCTTTTTGCAAAAGGAGAGAAATTCCTTTTTATACTCACATCTGTGGTTCAGGTCATCATACACAGGTCAAGGGGGGAGCTGGGATGAGATTAACTCTCATTAAGTATTTAATTAATCTGCATAGTTTGACCTCCACTGTTTCACAGGTCAACAAGCTACATGGACTTATACAATGGGTAATCAACATTTTAGCAACCAGTCAATTTTTAAATGACCCTGTGTCCCTGATAGTAGCACAATAAACTGTAGTAGCTGATATAAGCGGTAAACAACAGCAATTCAACAATTCACAAACATCAATTGCAAGAGTCAACTTTAAGTTCTATTTTGGTCTCATCTGACCACATGACCCTCTCCCATGCCTCCTCTGGATCATCCACATGGTCACTAGTGATCTACAAAAGGGCCTGGACATGTGCGGGCATGAGCAGGGGAACCTTGCTTGCCCTGCAAGATTTTAATCCATGATGGCGTAGTGTGTTACTAAGGGTAATGTGTGAGACTGTGGTCCTAGCTCTTTTCAGGTCATTGACCAAGTGCTCCACTGTAGTTCTTGGCTGATTCCTGACCATTCTCAGAATCATCCTTACCCCACAAGGAGAGATCTTGCATGTAGCCCCAGACTGAAGTAGATTGACAGTCATCTTGTGTTTCTTCCATTTTCTAATAATTGTGCCAAAAGTTCTTCTCGCCAAGCTGCTTTCCTATTTTCCTATAGCCCATTCTTATGCAGGTTTATAATTTTGTCCCTGGTGTCCTTAGACAGCTCTTTGGTGTCCTTACACAGCTCTACCATGGTGAAGAGGTTGGAGCGAGATTAATTGAGTGTGTGGACAGGTGTCTTTTATACAGGTGACAAGTTCAAACAGGTGCAATTAATACAGGTAATGAATGCAGATTAGGAGGGCTTCTTAAAGAAAAACTAACAGGTCTGTGAGAGCCTCAATTCTTGCTGGTTGGTAGGTAACCAAATACTTATTTTATGCAATAAAATGCAATTTATTTAAAAATCATACAATGTGATTTTCTGTTTTTCATCTTTAGATTCTGTCTCTCACAGTTGAAGTGTACCTAGGATAAAAATTGCTGCTCTTTCCATTCTTTGTAGGTGGGAAAACTTGCAAAACCAGAAACGTATCACATACTTATTTTCTTCACTGTGTATATCTGTATGACGAGAAGAGAGATGAGTATTATATTCATGCCATGTTTCACTGCCCTGACACTTTAAAAAATGTAGCACTTAGATAAAATCTGAACAAATGCCCCCTGCACCCTGAAATTGACCACTGTATCTTTTTTCACTGTAATGTATACTGGGTGTTGTTACACCCGGTTATGGCTCTGCACCGATGGCCGGTGCTGCTCATAGCTTTGGCCCCTTACCCGTTCCTGCTCCCGAGACTGCCCCTGTACCGATTCGAGGTCCCTGTCGGGATCCTCGCTCACTGACTGTTCCTCGGTGTCCTCTCTCCCCTGCTTCCTGGCACGCTCCCAGTAGGCCTCCTGAGAGAGTGCTTAGGACACGTGCGTGCTTATCTCAAGTCTCTTAAAGGGACAGAGTGCATTTTTTGAAAATATCCATTAACAAATGGCAGCACACTGACTACTATTTCTGGCCTCTCCTCCATAGGGAGAGTGTCGGAGCAACAAATATCTACTGTTGCTAGCTTCCAGTTCCGCTGTGTTTGTGCCTGTGTTTTTGCAGTGTTCTGCCTTCTGCTTTGCTTACACTATTTGTCTCCGCAGACTATCAGTTACCTGTTACCCTGCTGTCCAGGACAATGTCTGTACTGACAACGCCAGCTCTGTTTCGTTCCACCACTCTGCCATCCGAAACACTGGACAACGCCGGTACAAGCTTATACTCAAGTACGTTGGACTCGTCAGTCAGCTCTAACTTATCTGTTAAATCTATTTACCCATTGGTCCCGCTGGGACAGCTGCCTCGTGTCCGGGGTCTAACTGGAGGTAGCACCTGTGTCTGCCAGACATTCTATTCTGACCCTGTTCGAGGGGACTTACTACGGGTGTCTGGGGCTCACTTAGTCACGGCCCCTTCGGAGCCCCCCAGACCGTGGTCCCGAGGTTCCTCAAAAACAATAAAAAATGAATGTGATCTTCACCTCCTTTGCCTCCGCTTCCATTCGTTACAGGTGTATAAAGTATGGGTTTATATATATTCATCTTCAAATAAGGATATGTATGTACAGTGAATACAGAAAGTATTCAGACCCCTTTGATTTTTTCACTCTTTGTTTCATTGCAGCCATTTGGTAAATTCCAAAAAGTTCATTTTTTCTCATTAATGTACACTCTGCACCCCATATTGACTGAAAATAAACAGAAATGTAGACATTTTTGCAAATTTATTAAAAAAGAAAAACTGAAATATTACATGGTCTTCAGTTTTCAGACCCTTTGCTCAGACACTCATATTTAAGTCACATGCTGTCCATTTCCTTGTGATCCTCCTTGAGATGGTTCTACTCCTTCATTGGAGCCCAGCTGTGTTTAATTAATCTGATAGGACTTGATTTGTAAAGGCACACACCTGTGTATATAAGACGTCACAGCTCACAGTGTATGTCAGATCAAATGAGAATCATGAGGTAAAAGGAACTGGCCAAGGAGCTCAGAGACAGAATTGTGGCAAGGCACAGATCTGGCCAAGGTTAACAAAAGAATTTCTGCAGTATTCAAGGTTCCTAAGAGTAAAGTGGCCTCCATAATCCTTAAATGGAAGAAGTTTGGAAACAACAGAAGTCTTCCTAGACCTGGCCATCCAGCCAAACTGAGCAATTGTGGGAGAAGAGCCTTGGTGAGAGAGGTAAAGAACAACCCCAAGATCACTGTGGCTGAGCTCCACAGATGCAGTTGGGAGATGGGAGAAAGTTCCACAAAGTCATCTATCACTGCAGCCCTACACCAGTCAGGCCTTTATGGCAGAGTGGCCTGACGGAAGCCTCTCCTCAGTTCAAGACATATGAAAGCCTGCATAGAGTTTGCTAAAAAAACACATGAAGGACTCTCAGACTATGAGAAATAAGATTCTATGGTCTGATGAGACGAAGATAGAACTTTTTGGTGATAACTGTAAGTGGTATGTGTGGAGAAAACCAGGCACTGCTCATCACCTGCCCAATACAATCCCAACAGTGAAACATGGTGGTGGCAGCATCATGCTTATTGGGGGTATTTTTCAGCTGCAGGGACAGGATGACTGGTTGAAATTGAAGGAAACATAAATGCGGCCAGGTACAGAGATATCCTGGATGAAAAACTCTTCCAGACTGCTCTGAACCTCAGACTTGGCCAAAGGTTCACCTCCAACAAGACTAAGCACACAGCTAAAATAACAAAGGAGTGGCTTCAGAACAACTCTGTGACCATTCTTAACTGGCTCAGCCAGAGCCCTGACCTATACCCAAATGAGCATCTCTGGAGAGACCTGAAAATGGCTGTACCCCAAAGTTCACCATCAAACCTGACAGAAATGGAGAGGATCTGCAAGGATGAATGGCAGAGGATCCCCAAATCCTCGTGTGAAAAACATGTTGCATCATTCAAAAGAAGACTCATGGCTGTACTAGCTCAAAAGGGTGTTTCTACTCAATACTGAGCAAAGAGTCTGAATACTTATGATCCTGTTTTTTTTTTCTTTTTTAATAAATTTGCAAAAATTTCTACATTTCTGTTTTTTTTCAGTCAAGATGGGGTGCAGAATATACATTAATGAGAAAAAAGTGAACTTTTTTAAAATTTACCAAATGGCTGCAATGAAACAAAGAGTGAAAAATTTAAAGGGGTCTAAACACTTTCCGTACCCACTGTATTTTCATATGTAGGCATTTTTTTCAAATTCATTGCTATGATGTTCTTTTGGATATAAAATTGATATTCACATAGAAAGTAGTTCCTAGTAAGGTAGTAAGGATGAATATAAGGTGTAAAAATTATTTTTGTGAGTGTTTTTGGATGTTGAGTACGAGCTTCACTAATGGTGTTCTAAGTGTATGGCTATACATGTATACAGTCATGTGAAGAAAGTGTTAGCACCCTTAAAATTGTTAAAGAGAAAGAAGAATTTCACCCACAAAATTATTGCAATTGCTCCAGGTCTTTCTTATTTGAAGGGTGCCTTCCCTCAACAGCAATTTTAAGATCTCTCCACAGGTGTTTAATGGGATTAGGTCCAGACTCATTGCTGACCACTTCAGACCTCTTCAGCACTTTGTTTCCATCCATTTCTGGGTGCTTCTTGAAGTATGTTATCCTTTGGTAATCTTCTGATTTCATGATGTTTTCAATCAGGGATAAATATATTTCAATGCTTTGATGGATCTTTGGTGGTTTGAAACATCTTGGTATTTATACCTCCAACTTTTCTAAGGTAAAAGGCTAGTTGCCATCATCCATGGTAGATGTATACTCTGAAAAATGTTTCAACGTTGTAAAACACCAATGTAGCTCCTGGTTGGAATGTGTTGAAGCATTGACCAAAAGGGAAAGTGCTTTTTAGAAAATATTTGGTATGTTATTCTCAACTGGTTCAGCTGTACCTGAGAGAGCGGGTCTAAATTAATGAACCTTCTGCTGTTGTGTCTCCTGCTGGATTGGGTGCCCTTTTTTTGCAGTATCATCCCTGATGATTACCTAGAAAAATAGTTTGCATGCATGCTTTTGAATTCCATGATGGACGTGTCTAGATTGAATTTCAAGTAGTTTTCATGGTGTTTGAGGGCAGTAATGTTGTCTTTGGTATCCTTTATGGTTTGCTGTAGATGTTCCAAGGTAAGTATCATACAATTTATGGACTATTTTTTGAGGATGCCTTTGAATTTTTTGCAATATTTGTCTTTGTTTTGAAACATGGTGGGTTGAAAATGTGATCATAATCCTCTTAGAAGTATATTGTATCCGATATATCGTACCCGCAGAGTGTTATGCACATATTTTCCGAGCAAATCGAGGCTTTATAGTATTAAGATTCACCGTAAATTTATTCGTTGTGAATCAATCCAAATCCAAATCTTTGGGTAAATTCGGCTAAGCTGGTGAATTTGAATTTCACCTCTAAATGTATATAGGTAAAGTGTGGAGTGCATTCATTCTCTTCTTGATCCACTCTCCTATACATCTTTGTTATGCAAAAAGGTCTAAGGAGTTTATCCTATAATTACATTCTCACTCTATATATCAAAAGCCTCTCAATCATCCAGCCAGTATCCTACTGAGGGACAACAACCCTGAACAGATGTTTGTAATGTAGGGATCCACACACTTAGGTAGGCATTAGGTAGCGTTCACACAGACACTGGATCCTTGGGTCATAAGAATGTGATGTTTATTTCGACTGCTTGCACAGCACCAAAACAAAACCATAAACATAAATCCCTAGCCTTGTTCAGGCACTAACTAAACAATACAGACCCTGGCTAATCGTACATGGCTGAGCTAGTCCCAGTTCAGTCAAACACAATGGCTATTGTCCATAGCAACTACTGATACCTCCATAGCCTGTGCAGTGTCTTCTGAGAGAGAGAGATTCTGGCTAGTATCTCTTGTCAAGACCAATACAATCCACTCTGGTCTGCTTTCCCCACAGTTGACTGACTGAGATGAACATCTAGCCTGTTTTTGTGCAGAGCTAGACAGGTCCACCTAATCTGAGCCTGAAGAGCTAGGATTTAACCGTAGCCTACCTGAACTTGCTTCAGTAAATAGAGGTCTATTCTTTTTTTTGGATAGGATTATGGTTTGGTTAAACTAAAAGTCATGCACAGTAGCAAAAACCTCCCATTTGTGATATCAATAGATTTTAAGAAGAAAAGTTGACAAGACTGATATATGTAGAGATATGCAATGATGAGAAGTGTCATTCTTATTTTTTTGTAATATATTGTCTTAGCATTGAAATATCCAAGTCATATAATAAAAGTAGTAAAGTAACATTGGTAATGGAGTGTGAATTTTTCCAAATGCCAACTTCACATTGCTGTTTAGTGCCAGTAGGGCTAACTGGGCAATATAGGAGTTAATGATAGTGGCTCAGCTTTTAGTCCTATGAATAATTATATATGTTGCAGGTGACTGAGTAACCATTCTTGCCACACAGGACGGTCTTCCACTTGCTATTTTATTTCCCATGCTAAGTCTCAATTATTTCAACAAAACAAGTACAGTGAAATAAAAATCTGCTGTAGCTTCCAGAATAGGTTTCAGAAAGGAATGAAAACAGAAGCCACTTGTATGCTCTTAGCATGCGTCAATGATTTCATTGCTAAAAACTATCAGCTGCACTATATGTATATGTAACAGAAAAATCCTACTGTTACCATTACATTGTTACATGCACCTGCTCATCCAGGTGGACTTTTCTCTCAGCAATTCAAAATCTGTTTCTTACTGATATAAGGAGAAACAGTGAGATCATTGTGCTTCAGTAAAAGAGAGAAGAAATTAGAGACATTCAGCTGTGATCAATGGGTGACTGACTAGATGTTCCAAGAATTGCGCTTCTCACAGTGGATGCAATGTGCAACTTACGTATATGTAAATGAGGATGACCCTGCACAACACTAGTGTCTATTCTGTTCTGTCCAGCTCTGATGTACTTACATCCAAATGTGTTACTGCAACAGGCAACTGCAAAAAATTTTGCCTAAAATCAAAATATGGCATCTCTAGGTTTGCAAATGGACATGATACCTGCTAGGTGTGAAATCAATGAAGTCTTTTACAAACCTACGTGGAGATGCAGCAGAGCATTTTTTACTTATTTAAACTCTCATTGATGTCACTATGTGAGATCTGTAGACCAGGGGCAGAATAACCTCCTTTGACTCACAAGGCTGACAAAGTGACTCAAATACTATTGTACTCCTCTTCATAACAGTATCTGCTACAATGACTTCATAATGGTGCAGTGCATTTCAACAGTAGGCCAGTGTACAACTAAAGAGTGTCCAATTTTATAAAGATGCTATAGAATAAAGCAATAGTTTTACATTTACTTTCAAAGTGCCAAGGCAGCTAAACATAGCAGATGGACAAGGCAAGAAGACTGTTGAGCCTTGCAACATAGTCACACAAACCTGTTCGTATTGCATTTGTGCTGCAAAATGTATTCACCATACAAGTATGAATTTGTATCATTTATGTTCTAGCTGTGGCAATCACTCACATCTACTGCCCATTCATACACTCTGTACACTCCATCCATATGAGTCCTTCTCTTTTACCCTCTCTTATGTTTAGCTCTCATGCACTTTATGAAGAATGTGTAGTCATCATTGGCACCAATCTCATCCCTGTCATGTCCTGACTCTGATCTGAAACATTACAATGAAACACAGCAAAGTGCCCTAGATAAAGTTGCATCTACTACACAAAGAACAACTCAGCACAGATGGCAACTGCCAGCAACTATGACACATGCTGCAAATACAGTGGGTACGGAAAGTATTTAGACCCCTTTAAATTTTTCACTCTTTGTTTCATTGCAGCCATTTGGTAAGGGGAAAAAAGTTCATTTTTTTCTCATTAATGTACACTCTGCACCCCATCTTGACTGAAAAAACAGAAATGTAGACATTTTTTCAAATTTATTAAAAAAGAAAAACTGTAATATCACAAGGTCATAAGTATTCAGACCCATTGCTCAGTATTGAGTAGAAGCACCCTTTTGAGCTAGTACAGCCATGAGTCTTCTTGGTAATGATGCAACAAGTTTTTCACACCTGGATTTGGGGATCCTCTGCCATTCTTCCATGCTGGATAAGCATGAAGCTGGGATTGGGTGTACCCTCCGTAGCACAAACCAAAAACTCCTGTTTCTCCTCATCTTCCTCCTCCTACTACTGTTCCTCGTCATCACCCAATGTGGCCTGAGAATATTGTGTGGAGGCTAGGTTGTGTAGTGTCAACCACTGTAAAATCTTGCTCCATAGCCAACCGGTCAGTATTTAAAGCTTCCTCTTTGAGATTTTGCAGCGAACATTTTAATAGTCAGAGCAGCAGGATGGTTATGCTGATAATAGCATCATCAGCGCTCACCATCTTGGTGCAGTACTAAAAGTTTTCAAGAATCTCACATATATTAGTGATCCACACCCACTCGGCAGTTGTTATGTGTGGGGGCTGAGTGTTATTCTGATGGGCATTGAGAAGCTGGAATTCAGACATTGCCCTCTGCTGCTCACTAAGCCTTGCCAACATGTGAAAGGTCGAATTCCAGCATGTGGGCATGTCACAAATCAGTCGGTGACGATGCAAATTAAAGTGCTGCTGCAACGAAGCTATACTGGCGAAAACCTTTGGAAATGTGTGCTGACATGGCCTACCTCGGCAAGCAGGTCTGGCAAGTCAGGGTATGTTTTTAAAAACCGCTGTACAACCAAGTTCATCACGTGGGACATGCATGGAATGTGTATCAGCTTGCCAAGCTTTAAAGCCGCCATCAAGTTACGCACATTATCGCCCACAATCAGCCCTGGTTGGAGGTTCAGCAGGGAGAGCCACTGATCAGTCTGTTATTTTATCCCTTTCAACATCTCTGCTGCGTTGTGAGCTATATCACCTAAACAAATGAATTTCAGCAGAACATGCTGCCTCTTTGCCAAAGCAGTGCTGTAGACCTCCCAGCTGGGGAGTGATGGGGAAGCTAGTTCCACTGAGGAGGAGAGACAGGACCTGGAATACAAGGAGATCGAAACCCTGATGAAAGCTGGGCCCACTATTCTTGGTGTGGGTAAGTTGTGTGGTGTCTAGTGTTGAGCGAATTTGTTCGGAAAACGATCGCCAAACATAAATTTGCCACGAATATGGCACATTAGGATTCATGATCGGAAACACAAGAAAAATTTTATAAAAACGGTAAAAATCGGTGACATTTGGCGAAACTGCAGGAAAATATTTGCATTGCAACAAAAATATTTTCAGCACTTTAGCAACAATAATGGTGGTGTATCATAAGCGTTTGGCACATGCTTGATGAGAGGAGGGGGATTGCAGAGCTCAGAGGTGCAGCGTTCTTGTAAGCAGTCATTTTTTTTTCTAACTTTATGTGTGCACATTGTGGCTAGCCAATCAGGGAGCAGGAAACACCAATAATGTACTGACACAATGGCTTGTGTCATTGGCTGCTCACATCAGATGTCCCTCTCCATATAAATAGCGGACATCTTGTTTTAGCACCATTTTGACACTGTAACAGCGCAGAGATGCTGCTCCTGATGCTGGCACTGTTAACAGCAGTATTTTAGCTAGTTATTTAGGTGGTTGTATATCAGTCAGATAGTGTAGCTAGACTGTGTCCATTGTGGCTGTAAAATTTACCTTCCGGAATTTTTTTTTTGTCTGAGGTCCAGCAGGGCAAAAGTTGTGCACTGCTTCCATTGTGGTCCATGCACGAGTATAGCATTCTAATTATTATTTTTTCACTAGGTAAGTATGAAAAAGTCTGCTGTATCCCGCATTTTAGCTAGTTAGCTAGGTGGTTGTATATCAGTCAGATAGTGTAGCGAGCTACTGTCCAGTGTGGCTGTTAAATTTTTCTTCCAGCCTTTTTTTTACTTTTTTGGACATTACTGAGGTCCACAAAGAAAGCCAGCAGGTTACATGTTGTGCACTGCTTCTATTGTGCTTCATGCACGAGTATAGCATTCTAATTCAGATGTAGCAAGTGAAAAAATATTAAACAGCCTGCTGTATCCCACCTTGTCATTTAGTGCAGTGGTGATATAAAACTGTCTGCAGACCGAAGGCACAATAAAAATAAATTTTAATTTTTCAGTTGCAAAAAGTTAGACAACCTGCCGTATCATACTTTGTCATTTGGTTGGGTTGAAATTAAGCTGTACAGACCTGATCCATAGGCCACAAAAAATCTTCTGTTATTAACGTCATACAGTAAGGGACCTGACTTTAAAATAGTTTGTAGCATCTAGTGTGTTATAGAGGTCTGATTCATATGCCACAAAAATTATTCCGTTATTAACGGCATACAATAAGGGACCAGACTTTAAATAGTTTGTAGCATCTAGTGTGTTATAGAGGCCTGATCAATAGGCCACAAAAAATTCTTCTATTCTTAGTGTCATGCATTAGGGGACCTGACTTTAAAATTGATTGTAGCATAACTTCTTTGTCATACAGGGCTCATCCACGCTCAAACAATTCTTTTTTCTGTGACTAATATGATACAGCATGACATATTTCAACTTGTCGTTTAAATTCAGCTGTTTGCAGAGGTGGTGCAGAGTTTAAAATCTAATTTTTGGTTGCTAATACTGTGCTCCTACCACGCTATCTGAGCAACATGACTGGGAAAAAGAAAGGCCGTGATGGAAGGGGAATTAGGCTTTGTGTTCAAGGTGTACGTGGGGTAGGTGGTAATGTTTGTGAAAGCACAAGTGAAGCAATGTCATGTCCTATACAAAGACAACTGACAATTCATGTTACTGAACAGGCTACACCACTACCTTTCTTTGGCAGACGCACAGCGGTACGCATTGTCGAGGATGCCCAGAAAGAGCATGCACTCGAGTGGATGGCAAGTGCAGCTTCAAGTGGGCTCTCCTCCTCTTTCTCCACCTCAACATCAAACCCAATACAGTACACAGAGGTGGCACCCAAATTCCCTTTCTTTCCCCCACGTCCCAACTATCCAACCATTCAACTGTCTGTACAGAACCACAGGGTGAGTCTGAAGAGCTGTTCACACATTCTGTACCATGTTCATCAGAAGTGTACTCAAAAGCTTTGCAGAGTCAAGAGGAGTAAATCTGCACCGATGCACAAAATATTTTTAGCTTGGATCCAGGGCAGGATGAAGTATGGTCGGAACAGCATCCTGACCCTCGTTATCAGATTTTAACCCCTGTGTGGGAGGTGATCCTGATGAGACTCAGATATCTGAACTGTGCTTTCAGGGCAAGAAGAGGAGGTGGGTGACTCCAAGGGTTAGGAATGTGATAACACAGAGGATGATGATGATGAGGTGTTAGATTCGAGTTGGTGTGAACATAGAGGTACACAGCTGGGTAGGTCATCTGAGGAGGAAGACGAGGAGGTTATGGTGCGCCATCCGTCACAGACACGTAGTGATGCAGCCACGACGAGCGATGCATCCTCAGCCACAACTGTGCCTCTGACCAGCAGCATCCACAGGTCTGTAGCTCGCAGGGGTGGCAAGGGTTGTCTAGCCTGGGCCTTTTTTGACACTGTAAAGGATGAGCCAACTCACGTAATTCTGTCAACTTTGCAAAAAAAAACTGAGTTGAGTTAAAAAGTGCAATAATTTGACTACTACATGTATGAACCTTCACATGCTTTACTGTGGGAATCCCATTGTGCCAAAATGCAGGCCTTAACAACCATCAAACGCCCAATCAATTGCATCTGCTGCTTCTTTCATCTCCTCTGTTACCGTGCCAACTATTGAGATGCAGGTCTTTGACCGCAGAACCATGGGTTCTTTACCTGCTCCAGTCACGCTGACTGAAAGGCCGCCTTCATCTGTAACAGAAGCGGACATGCCTGCTGCTTTTGACCAATCTCAGAGAACAAGCACAGCACAATTTCTCAATCCACAGTAACATCTCCGCCTGCACCTCTCTCACGGTCCAGCAGTTTGTCCAGTTCACCATAGTCCACCCTCTCTCAGCACTGCAGCCAGCCCACGGTTCTGCAGTTGTGGTCATGTAAAAGATTGTTTCCTCCTACGCATGACAAAGCTAAGAGGTTGAACTCCACCATCTCCAATTTGTTGGCCACGGAAATGCTGCCTTTCCGCCGGTAATACAACGTTTCTGAAAGCTGACTGCAAATTACAGTCCCAGTACAACCCATCCCATCTTGGTTCTCCTCTACCATGTGCTCACTGTCCTTCTTTGCCTTCAACGAGACATTCCAAGAATGCGAGTAACTCCACGCACCTCATGTTTGCGGAGACTCTTTACGCCAATCAGCAGCTTAGCAACACCTACTTCATATCACAGGAACACATAAGGCTTGATCTGGTGTACACCATCTGTAAAACAGTTCTTCTTTTTCAATAATCTTATAAATGTCCATTCAAAAAACTTATCCACGTAAATTCATCAGGCAAAATTATTGCAAGGTAGCAACAGGGCAAGTGAGCAAGACATTTTGAATCTCACAATTCGTTCTTATCGAGCTTGGCTACACAATCAAGAAATTTACTAATCAAATTACTAAAACAATCTTCCAATGAAAACAGTTGGAACAAGTCACATGACACAATTACATCAATGAATACATTCATTATGCAACAGGTGTATGAAAACAGTCAATAGTGATACATGGTTTTCCTCTTTAGATTAAAACCTTTAGGGCTTCTTGAATCCAGATTGAATATCCAATATGCTTCTTTTGTTAATAATTTGTGTTTAACATATCCACCTCTTGAATATGGAAATAGTTTTTCTATACCTAAAACTTGTAAAGAAGACATGTCACAAATTTGCTCAACAATAAAATGTTTTGCAATAGCAGAAACATTTCTGCTGGTATTAATTGCATTAAGTATCATTGTAATGTTCATTAAACCTGGTTTTTAATTTGCGTGTAGTGCATCTTATATAGACATATGGTGCAATTCATTGTGTCACAATTAATATACTGTTTGATTTCATACTCATTAGAATAGTCAGAATCATAGAAAACAGAACTGCATAGTGTGAATGAGCACATGCGACATCTCTGTGAACCACATTTAAAATGTCCTTTTCGCTGCAGCCAAGTGCTTTGTTTTGTTTGTGGATCAGAAAAAAAAGTTGGAGAAAGTGAGTTACCTAATGAAGTTGCTTTTTATGCTACAACATTGCAGCCTTTTTTCAAAAAGCATGCTAATGTCTCATCCTCGAAAAGTATTGGTAGATGTTTATTAAAAAAAAATTTATTTCTGAAAATTGTGCACTATATTGAAGCAAATTGACAGGTTTACTGTTCAAAAAATCATTTTTTGCTTTTGTTTAAGATGCAACAGATCCGTTAGTTTTTTGTCAGAAATTATTTTCTTACCCATGTCCAATACCCATTGGGGATAGCCCCATTCTTTTAATCTTTTTGAGGTTTATATTCTTTCATTTTCAACCACTGCGGGATCTGAACAATTTCTGACAATCCTAGTGAACTCACCTACATGTATAGCCTTAAGGTACTGCCACACTGCACGATCCCGCTAACGATCTCGTTAGCGTCGCATACTAATGAGATCGCTAGCGGGATCGTTTACAATATCGCTAGTGTCGGCCACATTTAGCAATGTCGTTAAGGACGCTATCGCGGTTAGCGATCTCTTAACGACTTTAGCGGTACAAAAGTACCGCTAAATCGCTAAAAAAGGTGCCACACTCAGCGATATATACTTACCCAGCGGGACGCCGACGATCAGAATAGGGTCCGGAATGATCAGGACGACGGACGAGATCACAGCAGGGGCCACGTCGTTGCTGCATGCCGCACACAACAACTTCGCTAACGGGATCGCTAAATAGTGACTTTTTTAGCGATCCCGTTAGCGATGTTGTTTAGTGTGGCATACCCTTTAGCCACATGCTTCAGTTGCCTACTGGAAAAATGCATAATGGAATTACCTGCAGACGGCTTGTGATGGATAGCAGTGGATACAATTTTACCTGGAATGCTCATAAGAATCAAATCTAAGAACTCCCAATTTTTAGAACTATAGGAAATAGAAAAGCGCAAATTAAATGAATTGTCATTCAAAAATGTGACAAATCCTGGAATGGCAGATTCATCCCCTTGCCATATGAATATCATATCATTAATTAATCTGCCATACCAGGATAGATTAGAGATGTAAGGCCGGCGTCACACAGAACGACAAAAAATCGGACCGTTTTAGTCTGTCGATTATCGGACTCAAATGCATTGTTTTGACGCATTCCTTCCGCAAACAACCGCATACGTTTTTAGGCGGACAATTGACGCCTCCAAAATTGCAACATGTTGCGTTTACCGTGTCCAGTTGCCGTCGACGAAACGACGCATGCGTCGTCAAATGCGGCAAAAAGCAATCGCATGTACCTGCGGCACCAATTTTAAAGATAGGAAAACACAACGCATGCAGAAGTTTGCAGACTCAACCACAAATGTGAAACCAGCTTAAAACAACTATTTTGCCACCTTTATCAACCCTTTTCACTGTGATATCTTTCATGGATTTTAGATGATTAAATGCTTTGACTAAATTTGGACTCAGATTTTTAGGTGAGGTATTTTTATTGATTTTAAGCTTAAACTGCGTATTTCCCTCTCCAAAACCTCCTGAAACCGCTCCATGCAATCAACCCTTGAGTTGACAGGATAGAAATAAGGATTTTTCATCCTGATATTGTCCATCTTTGAAATGGCATCTTCGGATGAATTTCCTCTTAATTATTCCAAATTCAGTACAGAAATCTGCTCTGAATAATCCAATCCTCGATCCACATGTTAGATCCACATTATATAATCAAATTTTGCTAGATGATTCTAGCCCTAAAAAGGGACACGTGAATGTTGGAGTATCGAAAAACACTTTTGCACAGCCTTAAGAGAGCTTTTCCCCAAGACAGCAGTGAAGCACACAGTTCGCATCGCAGCTGTAGACTTCCAACCTCCGTTATGTCAATTCGACAATGCCAAAACATTAGCAGCAGTGGTGGAAGTGGAAGAAGCAATTTCTGTGAGTCCTTTGAAACTTTTTTTAGACCAACTTGTGTGCCAGCACAACAGAGTCCAAGTCTTACAAGTGGTGAACTAATGGAGAGGATGGTGCAGGAGTATCTAGAACTAAATATCAATACCATCAGGGAGGGTTTGGACCCTTTCACATTTTGGTTTTCAAAAACTGATGAGTGGCCTGAGCTCACCTCACACGCTTTGGATGTTCTCTCAGAACGTGTCTTCAGCGCTGCTAGTGGTGTCCTGTCAGATAAGCACAGCTGGCTGTCCCCTGAAAGTGTAGACTGCCTAACTTTCATTAAGATGAACAAGTCATGGATCTCCAAGGACTTTGCACCCCAATCACAGACTGTACAGACTAGGTGATATTGCATTTTTTAGTGTGATGCATTAATGTCACGTTACTGCACTCTGTGATATCTTTAGTGTGGCTTCTGTGCCAGCTGTGGCTGCTGCTGCGGCTGATGTTAACACAAATTTGTGGAAATGTGAACAGTCATGGTTGGTCTACATCTGCTGGGTAAGCAGTAGAGGAACACGTCTTGGTCCCAATTATACTATTTCTATCCTCGTGAAAGATATTCCACTTCGGTGTTGTAAGGCCCTCATTTGCTTAAATGTGAACACTCCTGGTTGGGTGTCCATCTGTTAGATTCGGTGTAGTGGAAGACCTGTCGGCCCTATTATACTATCTATACTGTGGTGAAATTGATGCCCCTTTTGTAGTGTCTGCCAGTAATTTTTGGAAATGTGAACACTCCTTCTTGGGTATCCATCTGCCGTATTGAATGTAGTGGAAGAACTGTCGGTCCCTATTATACTATTTCTAATGTTGTGAAATTGATGCCACCTCTGTTGTAAAAGGCCCTCATTTCTTTAAAAGGAACCTGTCACCTCTTTTTGCCGCTATAAGATGCGGCCAATGCCTTTCAGGGCTTATCTACAGCATTTTGTAATGCTGTAGATAAGCCTCTGGTCCAACCTGCAAGATAAGAAAAATAAGTTTTATTAAACTCACCCGGGGGCCGGTGCGGTGCAGTTCGGTCCAATGGGTGTCGCAGGTCTGGGTCCGGCGCCTCCCATCTTCATGCAAAGTGTGAGCAGTCCTGGTTGTGTGTCCATCTGCTGTATTGGGTGTAGTGAAAGACATGTCGTCCCTATTATACTATTTCTACTTTGGTGAAATTTATGCCACTTTAGTGGAGTCTGCCAATTATTTTTGGAAATGTAAACACTCCTTGTTGGGTGTCCATCTGCTGTATTGGGTGTAGTGAAACATCTGTCGCTCCCTATTATACTATTTCTACTGTGGTGAAATTCATGCCATGTTAGTGGTGACTGACAATAATTTTTGGAAATGTGAACACTCCTTGTTGGGTGTCCAACAGCTTTATTGGGTTTAGGGGAAGAACTGTTGTTCGCTATTGTAATGCCTGCTGCAGCGCAGTAGCGCACAACCACCACCCGGGGGCGCGGGTGAAGGAAAAAAGGTACACTCACAGTGAATATCCAACAAAGAAAAAATGTTCCAGCTCCTTAACAACTCTCTGCCATCAGACGTACTATTCCGTCCATGTGACCCTGGACCTAATTCCCATGGACGGAATAGTACGTCATGGGCGATCAGCTGCGCTCCCGGGTGGAGCGCAGCTGATCGTCGCCGGGTGTCAGCTGATTATCACAGCTGACACCCGTGACTGTGTGTCAGGAGTGGTCACGGACCGCTCCCGGCACATTAACCCTTGGCACACCGCGATCAAACATGATCGCGGTGTACCCGGGGCAAAGGGGAGGATCGCGCAGGCAGGGGGCTCCCTGCGCGCTCCCTGAGACCCTCAGAGCAGCGCGATGTGTCGCGCTGTTCCGAGGGTCCGTCCTCCCTCCAGGTCTCCGGATCCAAGATGGCGCCGGGGTCCTGCAGGGAGGCGGCTTCCTCAGTGCCTGCTGAGAGCAGGCGCTGGGGAAGCCTGCAGCGATGCCAGAGCGATCGCTGGTGTGACAGAGTGCTGTGCACACTGTCACACCAGCGATCTGATAAAATACTGTGATGTCCCACCCTGGGACAAAGTAAAAAAAGTAAAAAAAGTAAAAATAAAAAGTGTAAAAAAAAATCATAAAAAAAAAAAAAAATATTCCCCAATAAATTCATTTTTTCCTGTAAATAAAAAAAGAAAACAATAAAAGTACACATATTTGGTATCGCCGCGTCCGTAACAACCCCCCCTATAAAACTGTCCCACTAGTTAACCCCTTTAGTGAACCCCTTAAAAAAAAAAAAAAAAAAAACAAGCAAAAAATCAATGCTTTATCATCATACCGCCGAACAAAAAGTGAAATAACACGCGATCAAAAAGACCGATATAAATAAACATGGTACCACTGAAAACGTCATCTTGTCCCGCAAAAAACGAGCCATCACACAGCATCATGAGCGAAAAATTAAAAAAGTTATAGCTCGCAGAATAAAGCGATGCAAAAATAATGATTTTTTACATAAAATTGTTTTCATTCTATAAAAGCGCCAAAACCTAAAAAAATGATATAAATGAGGTATCACCATAATCGTACTGACCCGAAGAATAAAACTGCTTTATCAATTTTACCACACGCGGAACGGTATAAACGCCTCCCCCAAAAGAAATTCATGAATTGCTGATTTTTGTTCATTCTAACCTCCCAAAAATCGAAATAAAAAGCGATCAAAAAATGTCACGTGCTGAAAAATGGTACCAATAAAAACGTCAACTCGTCCCTCAAAAAATAAGACCTCACATGACTCTGTGGGCCAAAATATGCAAAAATTATAGCTCTCAAAATGTGGTGATGCAAAAAACTACTTTTTGCAATAAAAAGCGTCTTTTAGCGTGACAGCTGCCAATCACAAAAAACCGCTATAAATAGTAAATCAAACCCCCCTTTATTACCCCCTTAGTTAGGGAAAAGTAATAAAATAAAAAAATGTATTTATTTCCATTTTCCCGTTAGGGTTAGGGTTGCGGCTAAAGTTAGGGTTAGGGTTGGCGCTAACGTTAGGATTAGGGTTGGGATTAGGGTTATGGGTGTGTTAGGGTTAGGTTTGTGGTTAGGGTTGGGACTAGGGTTATTGGTGTTTGGTGTTAGGGTTGGAGTTAGAATTGGGGGGTTTCTGCTGTTTAGGCACATCAGGAGCTCTCGAAATGTGACATGGCGTCTGATCTCAATTCCAGCCAATTCTGCGTTGAAAAAGTCAAATGGTGCTCCTTCACTTCTGAGCTCTGCCATGCGCCCAAACAGTAGTTTACCCCACATATGGGGTATCAGCATACTCTGGACCCCAAGAGTTATTTTGCAATTTGGCCTATTTCTCCTGTTACCCTTGGGAAAATAAAAAACTGGGGGCGACAAAATCATTTTTGTAAAAAAAAAAATGATTTTTTTGTTTTTACGGCTGTATGTTATAAAACTTCTGTGAAGTACTTGGGGCTTCATAGCGCTCACCACACTTCTAGATAAGTTCCTTGTGGGGTCTATTTTCCAAAATGGGGTCACTTGTGGGGGGTTTCCACTGTTTAGGCGCATCAGGGGCTCTCCAAATGCGACATGACGCCCCAGACCATTCCATCAAAGTCTGCAATCCAAAACGTCACTACTTCACTTCCGAGCCCCGACGTGTGCCCATACAGTAGTTTTCTCCCACATATTAGGTATCAGCGTACTCAGGACAATTTGGACAACAACTTTTGGGGTCCAATTTCTCCTGTTACCCTTGTGAAAATAAAATATTGGGGGCGAAAAAAATCATTTTTGTAAAAAAAAAAAAGGATTTTTTATTTTTACGGCTGTACGTTATAAACTTCTGTGAAGCACTTCGGGGTTCAAAGTGCTCACCACACATCTAGATAAGTTCCTTGTGGGGTCTATTTTCCAAAATGGGGTCACTTGTGGGGGGTTTCCACTGTTTAGGCACATCAGGGGTTCTCCAAATGCGACATGACGCCCCCAGACCATTCCATCAAAGTCTGCAATCCAAAACGTCACTACTTCCCTTCCGAGCCCCGACGGGTGCCCATACAGTAGTTTACTCCCACATATTGGGTATCAGCGTACTCAGGACAAATTGGACAACAACTTTTGGGGTCCAATTTCTCCTGTTACCCTTGTGAAAATAAAATATTGGGGGCGAAAGAATCATTTTTGTAAAAAAAAAAGGATTTTTTATTTTTACGGCTGTACGTTATAAACTTCTGTGAATCACTTCGGGGTTCAAAGTGCTCAGCACACATCTAGATAAGTTCCTTGTGGGGTCTATTTTCCAAAATGGGGTCACTTGTGGGGGGTTTCCACTGTTTAGGCGCATCAGGGGCTCTCCAAATGCGACATGACTCCCCCAGACCATTCCATCAAAGTCTGCAATCCAAAACGTCACTACTTCCCTTCCGAGCCCCGACGTGCGCCCATACAGTAGTTTACTCCCACATATTGGGTATCAGCGTACTCAAGACAAATTGGACAACAACTTTTGGGGTCCAATTTCTCCTGTTACCCTTGTGAAAATAAAATATTGGGGGCGAAAAAATCATTTTTGTAAAAAAAAAAGGATTTTTTATTTTTACGGCTGTACGTTATAAACTTCTGTGAAGCACTTCGGGTTCAAAGTGCTCACCACACATCTAGATAAGTTCCTTGTGGGGTCTATTTTCCAAAATGGGGTCACTTGTGGGGGGTTTCCACTGTTTAGGCACATCAGGGGCTCTCCAAATGCGACATGACTCCCCCAGACCATTCCATCAAAGTCTGCAATCCAAAACGTCACTACTTCCTTCCGAGCCCCGACGTGCGCCCATACAGTAGTTTACTCCCACATATTGGGTATCAGCATACTCAGGACAAATTGGACAACAACTTTTGGGGTCCAATTTCTCCTGCTACCCTTGTGAAAATAAAATATTGGGGGCTAAAAAAATCATTTTTTGTAAAAAAAAAAAAGATTTTTTTATTTTAACGGCTGTACGTTATAAACTTCTGTGAAGCACTTTGGGGTTCAAAGTGCTCACCACACATCTAGATAAGTTCCTTGAGGGTTCTATTTTCCCAAAAATGGTGTCATTTATGGGGGTTTCCACTGTTTAGGCAGATCAGGAGCTCTCCAAACACGACATGGCAATCCAGCCAATTCTGCGTTGAAAAAGTCAAACGGCGCTCCTTCCCTTCCAAACTCTGCCATGCACCCAAACAGTGGTTTAAAACCCACATATGGGGTTATCAGCGCACTCAGGACAAAATTGCACAATAACTTTTGGAGTCTTGTTTCCCTTGGGAAAATAAAAATTGGGTGAAAAGATCAATTTTGTGAAAAAATATAATTTTTAATTTTACGGCTCTACGTTATAAACTTGTGTGAAGCACTTGGGGGTTCAAATTGCTCACCAAAGATCTAGAATAAGTTCCTTAGGGGGTCTAGTTTTCCCAAATGGGGTCACTTGTGGGGGGGTTTCCACTGTTTAGGCACATCAGGGGCTCTCCAAATGCAACATGGCGTCCAATCTCAATTCCAGCCAATTTTTGTTGGAAAAAGTCAAATAGTGCTCCTTCCATTCCGAGCTCTGCCATGCGCCCAAACAGTGGTTCCCCCCCACATATGGGGTAATCAGCGTACTCAGGACAAATTGGACAACAAATTTTGTGGTCCAATTTCCCCTGTTACCTATGGGAAAATAAAAATTAGTGACTAAGAGATAATTTTTGTGGGAAAAAAATAGGATTTTTTATTTTTCATGCCCGGGCATTATAAACTTGTGTGAAGCACTTGGGGGTTCAAAGTGCTCACCAAAGATCTAGAAAGTTCCTTAGGGGTCTAGCTTCCAAAATGGGGTCACTTGTGGGGGGTTTCCACTGTTTAGGCTCATCTGGGCACTACAAACGGAACATGACCCCCATCAATGTTTGCATTCCAAAACGTTACTGCTTCTTTTCCAAGCCCTGCCGTGCGCCCAAACAGTTTTCCCCCCCCACATATGGGGTATCAGCGTACTCAGGACAAATTGGACAAACAAGTTTTGGGGTCCAATTTCCTTGGGAAAAATCAAAAATTTGGGACTAAAAAATCATTTTTGTGGAAAATTGTTTTTTTTTTTTTTCACACCAGGCATTATAAACTTTTGTGAAACACTTTGGGGTTCAAAGTGCTCACAACAGATCATAGATAAGTTCCTTAGGGGGTCTAGTTTACAAAATGGTGTCACTTGTGGGGTTTCCACTGTTTAGGCGTATCAGGGCTCTCCAAACACGACATGGCGTCCAATCTCAATTCCAGCCAATTTTAGTTTGAAAAAGTCAAACGGCGCCCTTCCCTACGAGCTCTGCCGTGTGCCCAAACAGTGGTTTTCCCCCACATATGGGGTATTGGCGTACTCAGGAGAAATTGCACAACAACTTTATCTGTCCATTTTCTCCTTTTACCCTTGTGAAAATAAAAAAAAGTTTGTAAAAGATCATTTTTGTGGCTAAAAAGTTAAATATTAATTTTTTCCATCCACGTTGCTTCAGCTCCTGTGAAGCACCTGAAGGGTTAATAAACTTCTTGAATGTAGTTTTGAGTACCTTGAGGGGTGCAGTTTTTTATAATGGTGTCACTTTTGGGTATTTTCTGCCATATAGACCCGTCAAAGGAATGTGAGGTGGTCCCTAAAAAAATGGCTTTGTAAATTTTGTTGTAAAAATGAAAAATCACTGGTCAACTTTTAACCCTTCTAATTTCCTAACAAAGAAAAATTTTCGTTCCAAAATTGTGCTGATGTAAAGTAGACATGTGGGAAATGTTATTTCTTAACTATTTTGTGTGACATATTTCTCTGTTTTAAGGGAAAAAAAATTCAAAGTTTGAAAATTGCAAAATTTTTAAAATTTTCGCCATATTTGCGTTTTTTTTCAAAAATAAACACAAGTTTTTATCGAAGGAAATTTTACCACTAACATGAAGTACAATATGTCTCGAGAAAACAATCTCAGAATCGCGAAGATCCGTTGAAGCGTTCCAGAGTTATAACCTCATAAAGAGACAGTGGTCAGAATTGTAAAAATTGGCCGGTCATTAAACGTGCAAACCACCCTTGGGGGTGAAGGGGGTTAAAAAAACTGAAAATTTATTAAATCCATTAAAACAAATTTGTCATAGGTGGTGAATGCTCCAAGAGAGAATGCCACATACAGAGACGCGTTTCGATCAAGAGATCTTCATAAAGGCTGCTACACATATGAAACAATTGACAAATCTATATAGTACATCCTAGCCAATAACACCTAGAGTTACGATCACATGATTAATCAAAGGTCCTGGCAGGTGCACATTAAAATCCAACATTAGGAAATACAATGAAACATAACTAATAACAAACTTAAAATTGTAATGGTACATCAATTCATTCTTTCTATTCAATCCATTAGATATCTCGTATTAAGATTAAAAATCCAGAAAGCCTCTCTGGTGAGGAGTAGGGTTGAGCATTCCGATACTGCAAATATCGGGTATCGGCCGATATTGGCTGTATGGGATTTTCCGATTCCGAGTTCCGATTATTTTCGTCATATCGGATACCGGAATCGGGATTGTCACTGTCACTGTCAGTGTCCGTCGGTCGGGTCTGTCAGGAGTCAGCGGCACTTACCTGGCAGAAGATCTCCCGGCGGCCCACGTCCTGGACTGCTTGATGGCTGCAATCTTCTTTCCCCGGCGGTCACAATGCAGTTTCTCGCGATAACTGCAGTGACTGCTGGGTAATCCCGGCCGTTAAAGCAGTCATCCGATGACGTCACCGCCGGGGAAGCAGGTAATCAGCTGTGTGCGTCGGGATTGACAGCCTCTGCTGTCATTGCGATGTAGCAGAGTTGGATGTCGTGGGACTGTCGTTATGGACTGCGTCGGACAGGTGGTATACTGTTGGGTGTTTTTTTTTTTCTTTTTTTACAGGAGACGATGGCGTCGCAGGAATGAGAGTACAATAAAATTAATGAAAACTGTGTTGTCTTTTTTATTTCATTAAAAGACTTTTTTCTTGCTTTTTTCTTTTTTTTAAACATTTAAAAACTTTGGGATAATAATGGATCGGTGTCTTATTGACACCTCTCCATTATTAACCGGGCTTATTGTCACCGGCAAACAACGGTGACATTAACCCCTTATTACCCCTTGCCACCGCTACAGGGCAAGTGGGAAGAGCCGGGTAAAGTGCCACAATTGGCAAATCTTTTGATGCCCCAAATGTGGGGCTGCTGTAGCCTGGTATTATCAGGCTGTTGAGGGCCAAAATCCATGGGCCTTGACAGTCTTTTAATACCAGGCCGCAGCAGTCTGCATTTTACTTGGCTGGTTACAAAAATAGGGGGATCCCCACGCCGTTTTTTTTTTCGGGGGGATCCCCTATTTTGTAACCAGCCAAGCTAAGCAGACTGCTGTGGCCTGGTATTATCAGGCTGGCAAGCTCCATGGATCTTGGCTCCTTAACAGCCTGAAAATCCAGCCTCAGCGGTCTGCTTCATCTGGCTGGTTAACAAAAATAGGGGGGACCCCACGCCAATTTTTTTCGAGGGGATCCCCTATTTTTTGTTAATCAGCCAAGATATGCAGACTGCTGTGGCCTAGTATTATCGGGCTGGCAAGGTCCATGGATCTTGGCTCCTTAACAGCCTGAAAATCCAGGCCTCAGCGGTCTGCTTCATCTGGCTGGTTTAACAAAAATAGGGGGGACCCCACGCCATTTTTTTTTTTAAAGGGAACCCCTATTTTTGTTAATCAGTTCCCTCTGACGTCACTGATTGTGTCCCGGCTGACCTGAAGTGAAAGTGGAAAGCAATCAATTAACTTTCCACTTAAGGCCCGTCTCACATAGCGATATCGCTACCGAGATCGCTGCTGAGTCACTAGTTTTGTGGACGCAGCAGCGAGCTCACCAGCGAAATCGCTGGTTGTGACATTCAGCGACGATCAGCCCCCCTGCCGGGTATCGCTTTATCGTCGCTGAAATGTCAGGACCTTTTTTTGATCGCTGGTTTCCCGCTGACAGGCACACATCGCTGCGTGTGACAGGCCCGGGGGACCACGATCCGCTGGTAACCAAGGTACACAGCGGGTTTCCAGGTGCGGGGCTGTGCCTAGAAACCCGCTGTGTACCTTGGATACCAGCGCCCTGATGCAGGGCTGGTAATCCAAGGTACACAGCGGGTTTTCCAACGCTGCGCGGGCCTGGAAACCCGCTGTGTACCTTGTTACCAGCGATCGCTGGTCTCCCGCCTGTCACACGCAGCGATGCGTGCCTGTCAGAGGGAAACCAGCGATCAAAAAAAGGTCCTGACATTTCTGCGACGATCAGCATACCCGCAGGGGGGGCTGATCGTCGCTGAATGTCACACACAGATATCGCTTGGTTTGAGCTTCGCTGCTGCGTCACAAAAACTAATGACTCAGCAGCGATCTCGGTACGATCGCTATGTGAACGGGCCTTAAGCGATGTTACCGCAGTGTCCGCTGTCCCAGATCGCTGCCTGAGTTGCCTGTTTTGGCAGCTCAGCAGCGATCATGTAGCGATACACCAGCGATCCTGACAAGTGGCATATCGTTGTCGGGATCGCTGGTGTATCGTTAATGTGACACCCAGCCTTTACTCTCCTGTCAGGCAGGAGAGGAACTCTTCATTTGGGGTTTACTGTAAGGCTGCAGCATTAGCTGCGGTCCCTGCAGTAAACATTAACCTTTCTGAAGGATTACAACCGTGGGAAACCTGACTGTGCATGGGATAGGTAAAATAATTTTGCTTTTTTTTATTTTATTTTTATTACAGGAAATGGTTTTTGCAGTAAAATAAAAGATGGTCAAAAACGTGTCTTTATTTCATTAAAATGATTTTAATTAAAGTGTGTTTGTTTTATTTTTATTTCATGCAATAGGATTAATAATTGATAGTTGTCTATTGACAGCTCTCAATTATAAACCCTGGCTTAAAAGGTCACCCTTTTCAATAGCAAGTGGCTTTAAACCCCATATAACCCATTCGCCACCGCTACAGGGCAATGGGAATAGACGGGCAAAGTTGCCAAAAGGGCGAATCTAATTATAGATTTGTCTTTCCTGGGGTGTCTGGGGCAGATGTTAGTACCGGGGGGGGGCAAAAATAATGGTCCCTCTCTGGGCTATTATTATCTGCCCCCACTCACTGCTTTGTCTGTCTGGTTGCCGAAAATAGGGCGGGAGCCCATTGCATTTTTTTTAAACAATTTTACACCTCATATATATATATACATGTCATTGAATTTGGACACATATATTATATATAATATATTATATATTTGTAGTTCTACACTTCTACATAGTATAATAGCCGTTAATTCAATTGCCGGCTTTTTGTGGAAAATCAGAACCCGACATGAAATGACACTTGGTGTACAATAGGGTTAACCATGTCTTTTCATGTCCCTTTGCTATCTAATTTGCACAAACAATTAAATCAGTCTATGTGTGCAAAATTTTCACACCTGTAGGGGTTAATTAAAGGTGTAAATTCGTAGCAAAAAAGTCTGTTTTTTTTTACAAACGAATTTACACCTTTAATTAACCCCTACAGGTGTGAAATTTCGCACACATAGACTGAATTTAATTGTTTGTGCAAATCAGATAGCAAACGACATGAAAAGACATGTTTAACCCAATTCACCAAGTGTCATTTCATGTCGGTGCTTCTGTCTTTTCACTGAAGCCGACTTTACCCGGCAATTGAATCAGAGGAATTTTTACTATGTAGAAGTGATAAACTATACATATATGTAAATATATATTCACATGGACATGAATATATATATTATGTATTCTATGTGTGTATATTTAGTGTTTACAAGGAAAGAATGGGTTTTTTTAGTTGCGATATTTTGTTCCCATAGACTTACATGGGACTTCCGGTATCGGTATCGGGTATCGCCGATATTTAGTGATATCGGCGATACCATTCCGATTCCGATACTTTAGGATATCGGAAAGTATCGCTCAACTCTAGTGAGGAGGCTTCTACTGGCGTCTCCCCCACATGAAAATCTATTCACATTCTCATGGCACAGACCTGAAAAAACACAGTACTGCGATCATGATGGGTGATGTGAATAGATCATTATTCCTGTGTATAAGAAAGACATAGCTGAACTGGAGCGGGTGCAGAGAAGAGCGACCAAGGTTATTAGAAAAACTGGGGCGTCTGCAATACCAGGACAGGTTATTACACTTGGGGTTATTTAGTTTGGAAAAACGAAGGCTTAGGGGTGATCTTATTGCAATGTATAAATATATGAGGGGACAGTACAAAGACCTTTCTAATGATCTTTTTTACTTTTAGACCTGTGACAGGACAAGGGGCATCCTCTACGTCTGGAGGAAGGAAGGTTTAGTCATAATCACAGACACAGATTCTTTACTGTAAGAGCAGTGAGACTATGGAACTCTCTGCCGTCTAATGTTGTAATGAGTGATTCCCTACTAAAATTTAAGAAGGGACTGGATGCCTTTCTTGAAAAGTATAATATTACAGGCTATATTCACTAGTTTCCTAATACTGCGTTGATCCAGGGAGCTAGTCTGATTGCCGTATGTGGAGTCGGGAAGGAATTTTTTTCCCCAACTGAAGCTTTGTAAGGTTCTTTGTCTCTGTTGACATGTTCCTTGAAACTCATTTTCCGTCGGCCATTTTGCTTTCTGTCTTTCTGCAGCTCTTGCCCTCAGTTAATATGGAGTTTCCAGTTTTCATGTTCCCACCCTGATTCTTCCCTCTTGCTTCTTAAGCAGCCTCAGCTGAACAATCAGTGCTCCTGAATCAAGCCTCAGTCAGTCTGTGACCTGACTCCTGGAAGCCTTGGACTTGTACTCCAGCTATTCCCTACTGAGGAACCTTGGAACACTTTTGGACTCTGGAAACCTGCTGTTTGGTGAATCCATGTTTGCAGAGAAATTACGGTACAGAGAAGAGATCCTGAACCTGCTTTGGAGATTTATTGTAGTGCTTGAAGTTACTCTGGCCTGCTGTGTCTCCTGTCGCTGTTCCTGCAAACTGTGTGAACTTTTCAGCATGCTTGTATGAAGTAATACAAGTCATTTCATTTCAACCTATGTCTCCTGTGTTTTTCCTCGCACCCAAGCACAAGACGCTATAGGAACTGTACACTATACATGACAAGATTCAGGAGACAATGTTTAGTGTCTGCTGGGTCTGGGAAAGCCGTGTCTGCTGTGACTGTGGATATCAGATGTCCGTTTAATACCTTATGTGATGACAGTGGTTGTGACTTCTCACAACCATTCCAGGTGAGCGCATTCCCTTAAAATTTTACTCTGGAGTGTTACCACAGGTAAACACTATTGTTTTTTTTTTTTTTTTTCCTTTCCTCTTCTCCTTCCAGCACTTCTGCCTTAAAAGATCTGGAAGATGGAGGCCCGCATAAAGGAACTTTGCGGAGTGACTGATACAATCCTTTCAGATGTACAGACTTTAAAAACCCGTTTTGCAAGCCTACAGGACCTCACTAATCATAATTGCAAGTGTTTGGACAGACTACCCAGGAATTGCGAGCCAGGATTGAGGCTCTAGAGGAACGAGCCCAGGCTCCTGCCATAACCCCAAGTTCTGGGATCCCCAAATTACCTCCTTTCGTTTTGGCGGTGAACGTGAGAAATTCAGGGGATTTATTAATCAATGCAATTTATTTTTCTCTGCACATGCTTCACAATTTCCCACTGAACGATCCAAAGTGCTTACTATAATCATGTTGCTTACCAATAAGGCTTTTGATGTGGGCAAACCCTCTGATTGAGACTGAGGATGATTGTTTGAATCACCTTGATGCTTTTATTTCAGCCATGGGGCAGGTGTTTGATGACCCCAATCGAGGTGCAACAGCTGAAGCAGCCATGTTAACTTTGCGCCAAGGTAAGCGTTCAGTAGCCGAATATGCCCTGGATTTCAGGAGATGGGCTCTTGATACCACTTGGGACACTTCCGCTAAAAAATCTATTTTTCGGAAAGGGTTGTCTCCACTGATTAAGGATGAACTTGCTCGTGCCGACCCTCCCACTGTGTTAGGTGACTTTATTAACTATTGTATCCGTATTGATGCTCGTCTGACTGAACGCAGACAAGAGAGATGGTTCGAAAATAATCGCACTAACCTTTTACTACCTCCCTCCTCAGCTAAGGAACCTTTGAGTAGGATTTACAAGGGAACCAGAACCTGAACCCATGCAGGTGGACTCTTTACAAAGACGGGTTAGTGATGCACGCAAAGAACATCGTATAAAGGAAAATCTATGTTTCTACTGTGGTAAGTCAGGGCACTTCATTATAAACTGCCCCAGCCGTTCTCGTAAGACTACTGCAGCAGTCATTCACTGTGAGTGTTGCGAGAGGAGCTCTGTCATGTCCGAGCCTCAGGCTCCAGAGAGATCTGCTGCAAGAGATCTTGATTTCTCGGACTTAAACTCTGTTAGTTCTGGGGACGATGACGGTATAAACGCTGCAATTTTTCAAGTTTCCTCAGCGGTGTCCCAGCTGAGTTGTAAAAGAAACAATTCTCATTGCTTCCTTTCCATCAAACTCTGGGTTGACTCAGTCTGGGTGTCTAGCTCTGCTATGATCGACTCAGGAGCAAGTGGAAATTTTATGGATATCTCCTTTGCTCTGAAACAGGGGATACGTTCAGTGAAGAAGGCTACTCCAGTACAGATGGAGACTGTGGATGGCTCTCTACTGACTTCTGGACCAGTCGATCAAGAAACAGAGCCTTTGAGGGTCCTTATGGGTAAAGATCATCAGGAGAAAATGTCTTTTTTGCTTATCTCTTCTCCCCACTTTCCCATTATTCTAGGGCTACCATGGCTGCAGGCGCAGAATCCTACGATTAACTGGGAGACCAAGGAATTACACTTTCCGGAGAAACAGATGAGTCAAGGAGTTTCAGCTTGCTCTGTTCCTAAAGGAACCATGCAGTCCCTGAACTACCAGCTGTATACCAGGACTATGTGGATTTATGTGACAAGAAGAACGCTGATAAGCTTCCTCCTCACCGTCCATATGATTGTCCAATTGAATTATTGCCTGGAGCCGAGATACCTTTTGGTAAGATCTACCCCCTAGCGGGGCCCGAGCTAAAAGCTTTGAAGGATTATATAGACGAAAATTTAGCCACGGGCTTCATACGCCCCTCTTCATCTCCCGCAGGTGCACCCATCTTCTTTGTGAAGAAGAAAGATGGATCTCTGAGACCCTGCATAGACTATAGGGAACTCAATAAGGTTACTATTAGAAACCGTTATCCATTGCCTTTAATCCCTGAATTGTTGGAGAGAGTGCGGCATGCCAAAATTTTCTCTAAACTGGATCTCCGTGGGGCCTATAACTTGGTCCGTATTAGACCTGGGGATGAATGGAAGACTGCTTTCAGGTCACGCTATGGACACTTTGAATATCTAGTTATGCCTTTTGGTCTGAGTACCGCCCCAGCCACTTTCCAACACTTCGTGAATGATATCTTCAGGATCTCCTAGATACATTTGTGGTGATTTATCTGGATGATATTCTAATTTTTTCTAACTCCACAGAGGAACATCATGGACATGTGAGAATGGTCTTAGAACGCCTAAGACAAAACCATCTCTACATCAAACTTGAAAAATGTGAATTCCATAGGACCGAAATTCAATTTCTGGGGGATGTACTATCTACGCAAGGGATTAGTATGGATGGAAGCAAGACCCAAGCCATCAAGGATTGGCCAATTCCTAGAAATGTGAAGGAGGTGCAGCGTTTCATCGGGTTTGCCAACTTCTATAGACGTTTCATTAAGAATTTTTCTGAGGTAGTGTCACCTATCACCCAACTTACCCGGAAACAGTCTAGGTTCTCCTGGACCCCGCAAGCTCAGGAAGCATTTTCCTGTTTAAAGGATAAATTTACCACCACACCTATCTTAGTACATCCCAACCCCGAGCTTGCCTTCATAATAGAGGTGGATGCTTCAGACTGTGCCGTTGGAGCTATACTCTCTCAGAGAACAGGTGAGAAGAATGTCTTGCATCCCTGTGCCATCTTTTCCCAGCAGTTGTCTTCGGCTGAGAGGAACTACGATGTGGGCAATAGAGAATTGTTGGCCATTATTGCCGCCTTCAAGGAATGGAGACACCTTCTTCAGGGAGCTGCACAGCAAATAGTCGTCCTGACAGACCATCGTAACCTTGAATTTATCAGGTCGGCTAAGTGCCTGACTCCTCCCCAGGCTCGCTGGAATCTTTTCCTAAACCAATTTAATTTTGTAATTTCTTATAGACCAGGATCGCGCAATGGAAAGGCTGATGCACTCTCTAGGATTCATTCAGCAGAGACACGTCCACTTACTCCTCCTAAGACTATTCTTCCTGACTCTAGATTCCTGGGAGTGATTCATAATCAAGACCTACTTAAGGACATCAAGGAAGCATACCATGCGGATTCTTTGTTGGCTCAACCCCCAAAGGACGTAAGTCTTGTCTTTAAGAATGGTGTGTGGATTCAGGGACAACGTCTGTATATACCTGAAACAGTCAGATTGAGAGTATTGCAACTCATCCACGATTCCAAGATAGCCGGGCATAGGGGAATTCTAAAGACACAAGAATTTCTTTCTCGTTTCTTTTGGTGGCCCACTTACAGGAAAGATGTCTTAAACTATGTCACTTCATGTGAAGTCTGTGCAAGCTGCAAAACACCTCGCTCCTCACCAACTGGTCTGTTGCAACCTCTTCCCACCCCGTCCCGCCCGTGGGGATCCATTTCTATGGACTTCATTGTGGAGTTACCAACCTCTCAAGGGAAGAACACCATTCTAGTGGTGGTTGACCGTCTAACAAAGGCAGCTCATTTTATCCCTTGTGTCGGCTTACCCACTGCAAAACAGACATCAGACTTGATGATTAAGAATGTGTTTCGCTTACATGGAGTACCGGATGAGGTCATTTCGGATCGAGGGGTGCAATTCACTTCAAGGTTTTGGCAAAATTTCTGTGCAGCATTGGACATTAAAGTAAACCTTTCTTCTGCTTTTCATCCCCAGACTAATGGACAGACAGAACGAACCAATCAGACCCTGGAGCAGTATCTCCGCTGTTTTATCTGCCACCTACAGGATGATTGGGTGGATCTACTTCCACTGGCTGAGTTCTCTTATAACAACTCTCAGAGCGCCTCCACTAAGCAGTCTCCTTTTTACTCCAATCTAGGTTATCATCCTAACCTTCTTCCTCGATTTCCCATAGATACGCCCTTGCCGGCAGTGGCTGAAAGAATCACTTCTTTACAAAAGAATATGGATCTTCTAAAGGAAAATCTAGAATTGGCTCAGGAAAGGTACAAGAAAGCAGCAGATAAATTTCGTAAACCTGCACCAGCTTTCAAGGTAGGAGATTTGGTCTGGCTGTCAACCAGAAATCTTAAATTAAAGATTCCATCGTCTAAATTGGGACATAAGTACATTGGACCTTATAAGATCAATAAGATTATAAGTGCTGTTGCTTGTCGTCTTCAACTGCCCAGAACTATGAGAATCCACCCTGTCTTTCATGTATCCCTACTAAAGGCTGCAACACCGAATACGTTTCCTGGACGTTCTTCTCCTTGCCCTGACCCAGTGCTGGTCGATGGTCAGGAAGAATTTATGGTGGAAAGGATTCTAGATTCCAGGTTGTACAGAAATCAGTTGCAATATTTGATTAAATGGCAGGGCTACCCAGTGGAGGACAACTCATGGGAACCAGTCAATAATGTAAATGCTCCTCGCCTGCTCCGCCAGTTTCATCAGAGGTACCCTGACAAGCCTGGTCTGAGGTCATCCGGAGGTTGTCCCTAAGGGGGGAGTAATGTAAGGTTCTTTGTCTCTGTTGACATGTTCCTTGAAACTCAGTTTTCCGTCGGCCATTTTGCTTTCTGTCTTTCTGCAGCTCTTGCCCTCAGTTAATATGGAGTTTCCAGTTTTCATGTTCCTGCCCTGATTCTTCCCTCTTGCTTCTTAAGCAGCCTCAGCTGAACAATCAGTGCTCCTGAATCAAGCCTCAGTCAGTCTGTGACCTGACTCCTGGAAGCCTTGGACTTGTACTCCAGCTATTCCCTACTGAGGAACCTTGGAACACTTTTGGACTCTGGAAACCTGCTGTTTGGTGAATCCATGTTTGCAGAGGAATTACGGTACAGAGAAGAGATCCTGAACCTGCTTTGGATATTTATTGTAGTGCTTGAAGTTACTCTGGCCTGCTGTGTCTCCTGTCGCTGTTCCTGCAAACTGTGTGAACTTTTCAACATGCTTGTATGAAGTAATACAAGTCATTTCATTTCAACCTATGTCTCCTGTGTTTTCCTCGCACCCAAGCACAAGACGCTATAGGAACTGTACACTATACATGACAAGCTTACTGTTTGCCACTTGGGTTTTTTTTGCCTTCCTCTGGATCCACATGTTAGTGCAGGTTAGGATAGGATATGGGTTGAACTAGATGGACTTAAAGTCTTCCTTCAACCTTAATAACTATGTTACTATGCATGGCTTACCCAAAATACAAAAAAAATGAAAATTCCCCCAATGAGATCAATTGTGTCTGGAATTGCTTCATCAAATGAACATTTAGGAGAGTGGGTAGATTCCCTTTTGCAACCCTTGGTTTGTAGGACTCCTGGTTAAATCAAGGATCCTAAAGATGTCCTCAAAGCATTTTCTTAAAGAATTTGGAGCAACAATTTCACGTGGTTATGTTGCAATGTTGTGTATTTGTACACATGCATCCCACATAGTGTTGCCATGACTGCGCTCCAGTTTCATTTACAAAAATTTAGTCAATATTCTGACGATTTAATTAATTTTCTTTTGCAGGTAATTTTTTTTCTTCTCACCCACAATTTTTTTAACATTTGACAATAAATTTTATTTACAACGATCGGGAGTGGCGATGGGTGCCAAGTTTTCACCCTCCCAAGCTAATTTAGTTATGGCTCATTGGGAGTTCAATTAGATTTTTTCTGCAGAAAATGCATTTTGTGATTCGGTTGTCTGGTATGGCAGATACATCGACGATATCCTGATTATTTGGGGGGGCGATGTATCTGCCATACCAGATTTTGTCAAATACATGGACAATAATGATTTCAATATCCGTTTCACGCATAGGTTTGATTCCAGGGCAATTTCTTTTTTGGATCTTGATTTGTGTGGTTTACAGGGACAGTCCATTTCTACCAAGACTCATTATAAGTTATTTGGGGGAAACACCATTCTCCACGCTAGTAGTAGTCATTCTAGACATACCTAGACATCAGGTCTGTTCCCCTGGGTGAATATGTTAGAATTAAGAGAAATTGCAGCATTAACGAAAATTTGGAGGGACAGTTTGACATGTTTGATGATAGGTTGACTAATCGTAACTATCGCTGGATGATGAATAGAGCTCGACGTATTGTGGGTCAGAGGAGACATGAGGACCTCATTGATTCGGGCAGGGAGATCTCACGAGTTCCAGGTAATAGTTGTTATCGTGTTAAACCTTTTGTAAGTTTACAGTTTAGTCCCCAATTTGGTGAAATAAAGAAAATAATCAATAGATTTTTACCGATTTTGTACGAGGATGAAATATTGGGTGAGATTTTACAACCTGGGGTAAATATAGTAGCAAGGAGAGCACCGTCCATTGGCAATAGGGTTTTACCCAGTAGTTTCATGCTAACAGTAGAAATGACATGTGGTTGAGATTCAAAGGTTTTTTCAAATGTGGCATGAATAATTGTAGGACATGCAAGCACGCATTAGTCACAAAAACCTTTCACAATAATAATCAATCTGTCAGTTATGACATTAAACAATATATAAACTGTAACTCAACACATGTAGTATACAAAATCAATTGCACTTCTTGTAGTCTGTCATATGTTGGATGCACCACAAGAAATATAAAAATTAGAATATCTGAACATTTATCTGACATTAGAAATATAACCCATGTGAATCGAAATGTGTCAGTGGCGGCTAAACATTTCATCACCCATCATGATCGCAGTACTGCGTTTTTTTCAGGTCTGTGCCATTGAGAATGTGAATATATTTTCACGTGGGGGAGACGCCAGTAGATGCCTCCTCACCAGAGAGGCTTTCTGGATTTTTAATCTTAATACGAAATATCCTAATGGATTGAATAGAAAGAATGAATTGATGTACCATTACAATTATTAAGTTGTTATTATGTATGTTTCATTGTATTTCCTAATGTTGGATTTTAATGTGCACCTGCCAGGACCTTTGATTAATCATGTGATCGTAACTCTAGGTGTTATTGGCTAGGATGTACTATATAGATTTGTCAATTGTTCATATGTGTAGCAGCCTTGATGAAGATCTCTTGATCGAAACGCGTCGCTGTATGTGGCATTCTCTCATAGAGCATTCACCACCTATGACAATTTTGTTTTAATGGATTAATAAATTTTCAAGTTTTTTAAGGAGCTGGAACATTTTTTTCTTTGTTAGATATTCGTGGATGTTTCATCAGACGTTGTTCCGTGCACCTGTGGTGGCTGTTGGTGAGCTGGTTTGCTTTTTCTACACTCACAGTGAAACCTCAGTGCAGCAGGTAGGTGCCACTAGGTTGTGGAAGAGTAGTCAGACAAGTCGGGTCAGCAACAGAGAGAGAAAGAAGTACCAGAGGTCATAGCAATACACGTGGTCAGAAACAAGCCAGAGAAGTCAGAGCCTGTCGAGAGAAGGAATGCCAGAGACGGAAGATGGTAAAACAGGTCAGAGGACAAGCCAGGTCAAATGCCAAGGGGTCACAACACAGAGAGCAAGTACTAAGACGAGTGGAGTCACAGGGGAGCACAGGAACAGGAACTAGGTAAACGGGCAGAGGATAACGGGGTCAGCCTCTCAAGCCAGAAGCAGGAACTATAACTGATGCTCCCTGCAGATAGCAGCGGACTTAAATAGCCAAAACAGATCCCAAAGTGAGGCAGAGAAAGTTAACCCCGCATGACCTGGCCAGAAAGAGGAAAACAAGGAACAAACCCCGTCCTGGATCATGACACCTATTATACTATTTCTACTGTGGTGAAATTGATGCCACTTCTGTGGTGTAAGGCCCTCATTTCTGCGGGGTGAAGGAAAAAAGGTACACTCACAGTGATACCTCAGTGCAGCAGGTAGGAGCCACTAGATGGCGGAAGAATAGTCAGACAAGCCGGTCAGCAACAGAGAGGGAAAGAAGTACAAGAAATCATAGCAATGCACGTGGTCAGAAACAGGCCAGAGAAGTCAGAGCCGGTCGAGAGCAGGAATGTCAGAGACAGAATATGGTAAAACAGGTCAGAGGACAAGCCGGGTCAAATACCAAGGGATCACAACACAGAGAGCAAGTACTAAGTTGAGCGGAGTCACAGGGGAGCGCAGGAGCCTGAACTAGGTAAAAAGGCAGATGACAAATCAGGGTATAACGGGGTCAGTCGCTCAAGCCAGAAGCAGGAACTATAACTGATGCTTCTGTCAAGGTAAAATATAATTTTCTACTATACTTTTATATTTATAGTGTGTATATGTATTTTGTAAACACGAAGTTTCCCTTAAATGATATTATTCAGATTGAAACTTATTTTAGGACAATGTTAGTATCTGCTGGTGTCTGTCTCCACCTTGTGTCCTATCACTGTATTACACTAACTATCTAATAACTTGAACTGGATCCACTGAAATGCCCCCCACCTTTGGGGAATTGAGGAACCACATGATACACGAGAACAATAGAATCTTTCTTCAAGAAACGAAACTGAGGATGACAACACGATCAAGGAGGACTTAGAAGAAGATCTAAGGACCAATTAGGATGACCAGATGCTGAATGTGTACATATATGGGCATGACTCAGCATATCTCTTTCTCCTCAATCCCGCCTTTACTCCACCCCAATATTCTGTGTATGTAATCTTATGTACGTGAATAAAAGTTCAGTGCTTACTGGAGATGGCCGCCTAATAGCACCATTTTCTTTAGGGCACGTTCTGAAGTCTGAACCAGCGTATTGCCTGATTCATTCTCGGTCGACCCGTGCTCTTAGTCTAATTTGGAGTGACTGGAGGATGAGTGGTTTGTCGTTACGACCCCGACAATTGGCGCCCAACGTGGGGCCGTGGATTGCCGCCCGTCCGGACCCGTCCCGAGGACTTTGCGGTGGTGCCCGCGGTGACTGAGTGCGAGGACTGCAGCCTCCGTTGAACACGGTAAGTTGGGATCATATACTTTATATGCGTCCCACTTGCCTGTGTGTCAGTCACTGTTTGGTCCTGTCGTATTGTCCATTTGGGTCTGGAGGGGTGACTGGTTGAGTGGTGAGACCAGGGGCAATCCCACGCCACGAACCAGCAAGTGTGACCGAGTGACGTTGCATGCCTGCACGTGCTTGAGTCGAAACACCACGTTCCTCCTCCTCCAGTCACTGTACTTTTATGCCGATAGTTGTCTCCCGTGATTATTTGGTAGTGTCTAAATTTCTAGCATTTTATAGAGAATTGTGGGAGGGGTGCGCATACCTAAATTTTGCAAGGAGACAAATGGAGGGGGTTCTCTTTGTCTTGGACAAATGGAGGGGGTACTCTTTGTCTAACCCGGGAAGTCTCATTAGGAGAAGCCCAGGTGTCAGCATATGGAGGGGGACTCTGTGCTGTGTAGAGTGTCACGGTGTACTGCGCTGTAACGTCACCATCCACAGTTAGGGAAGGGACAAATAGAGGAGGAGTCTTTGTCTTGTCAGTGTATTGAGGGGGACTCTGCAGTGACGGGTGGTGACCTGCGAGTGACGCCGGTGGTCTGAGTCGCGACAGATCATTACACTCTGTTAATATTATGATGCGCATGTTTAAATCAAACAAAACCCACAAGTTAGAGGGTGGTGCTTTGGGAGTGGTTGAATTGATGGAATCACGTGGAGGCAAGAAGGCTGTTAAGAATGAGCTTGCCGAGTACAGGCAGGCTTCAGCCTTCAGTGTGGAAAGACTTTGTCGCACAGAATGAGGGAAAGTTGAGAGATCAGGGGCTCTTGTATCAAGCCCAAGCACATTTAAGAGTAGTAAATGATTTGAAAGTTGAGGGTTGGAAAGAGGTAGATGGAATAAGGAGGTTCGGAAAGTGCTGAGCCTTTGTTCGGATATGTAAAATGCTCTGCATATGATCTTGTTGATGTAACTAAAATGGCCGCTCCAAGCCCTCGGCCACCGCCCTACAATAGTGCCGATCTCAGAACAAAGGGAGGTTGGACTTGTCATGTGTGTGGTGAACAGAATCCGCCCTGGGCGGAGACCTGCCGTGTTTGTGGGGCGGGTCGCCCCTGGTGTAATGCCCAGCCCATCGCCCCTCCCACACCCAGCGGCCATTTTGGTAAACCCAGTGGCCATCTTAATACACCCGGAAATGGCCAACACCCCATCTCCTCCGGCGGCCATCTTGGGACACCCAAGCACACCCAGTCAGGCCTATATCCCTTGCTGATACCAACCAGGGCCTACTACCAGCCCCCGCCCGCACCTGTGCAGGCCACAGCTCCCAATATGGCACCAGATGCAACACCATTGTTCCCTTTCACACACCCCAACCCGGCCATTGCTGCAATGCATGAATCTTCAGTTTTTCAAACAATGATCAGAAGCCGCCGCCATGATATTATGGGATCTAATGAAGGGGAGGAGGATCAGGAGATAGAAGAGGGGTGGGCCCCTCAACAGCCACCACTATCCCCAGCAGCACCAGTATCTTTTCTTCCCTCCTCCATTCCCCCACCATCATTGTCAACCCCTGGTCCTAGGGCCTATTCCACCCCTACTCCAGAGATGGGGCACCTTCCTCTCCTTCACAAATCCTCAGAGAGGACAGTCGCTCTGTAAGATTCACGGAAACCCCGGTCAGGCCCCCAGCTCCCTGTGTACTTGAAAACTGGTATCCCAGCCATTCACAGCATTACACAGACCGCAACGGAAATCCAGTGACATTATCCATAGGATACGGTGATATCCTGACACATCGGGTTGGTGCTATAGTTAGTCCTGCCAACTCAAACTGCTCCAAGAAAGGGGGTCTGGCTCTATTAATAGCCCAAGCTGGTGGTCCCATCGTCACTGCAGAATGCATGGCTCATATACACACTTATGACCCTTTGCCACCTGGACAGACTCTGACAACCCATGCAGGGGACCTTCCCGCTGATATCATCATCCATGCAGTAGGTCCAGTCCATGATCCTCTAAACTCAAATGAGTCACGGGCCACCCTTCGGGCCACCATACATTCAATACTCCATCATGCTGGTATGTTAAAAACAGAAGACATTAGGCACCAGGAATTATTTGAAACCAATGATAAAATAGCAAATTTGTGATTGCTTTGTCTAAAGAGTTAACACCCACTCTACAGTGTCTGCTTCTCTCCCAGAATTTACAGGTGACACGGTGCATGATTTCTCGCCTGATGACCTTATATATATAAAAAAAATTTATGAGAAGAGACTGTCTCCAGCCCAGATTTGAGGGTCCCTACACTGTGGTCCTGTCCACCCATACTACCCGAAGCTCGAGGGCAAGAGCACCTGTATTCACGCCTCCCACTACAAGAAGGACAAGATTAGCCAGCAGTCATGAACCTTCTGTTACATATCCTTTGAGCTATATCCTGACCTCGTGCCAGTATGCCCACCTTTGGGTTAATATTACAACCCTGTGGTTATCTTTAAGTTCGATTTCTATCAAATATTCAACTGTGATAGGAATGATTTCAAGGGATCAACACACTAAATTTAAGGGAAAAATTGGCGGATGAGGCTGGATGCGGTGGATTGATGGATGAGATATACAGGTGTTGTGTTTGTGGGAACGGATCTAAGAATGCAGGAGTCAGTGACAGCAAGCAAAGGTATAAGGGAGGGAGGAAGTGCTGGTAGCAGCGAGATGGTATTTTGCTGTACACCAAGGTCATTCTACAGATAAGGAAGCTGAAGGCTGAGGGAGAGCACACTGACAAACTGCGCAGCGACCCGACTTACCCCTCCCATCAGGCATTCAGCATAGAGACGCAGAGCCAGAGTGCAGTAGTTTTCAGATTTTGTTGAATAGGTTTTTGGAATAGACACAGTACGTAAGAATCGAAGGGCTAGGCATGTGAATAGAAGGTCAGTGTATGTGAGAAGAAAGATAGACAGGCAGAGAAAGGAAGTGACAGAAAGCTGAAAGTGGGTAGACCGGATTGGAGATCAGTTGAAGCGGAGGATCTGGCCAGAATGGCACAGGGGGCACGGCATGATTTGGCGCAGGCAAAAAGAGGAGCAAGGATACACGCTGTAGGTACTCGTCCTGCAAATAACAGGGAGAGGAGACGTGTGCCAGGAGATGGACAGAAATTGTGCTACGGGTGTAAGAAACCAGGACATTTCAGGAGGGATTGCAGAACTAATCCATATCCAGCCTGTCCAACTAATCCATATCCAAATGACCCGCCTGCAGGAGGCCCCCAAGACCAATTAGCGCCGCACCCATAGGATAAGGTGGCTTGCGCATGAGCCCCCTTGTCTCCTTACCCCCCATTCCTAATTGCACAGTACAGGTGAACCTACTAGGGGACATGAGGTTGAATTCCAGGTGGACACGGGGGCAGAAAATTCAGTAATTACAGACAACTCTCCAGCTCCCCGTCACTAAAAAGATTCCCCTGCAGATTCGGGGAACCGCTGTGCACACACAGTTGGTGGTGTCACCGCGGGGTCAATGTGGTCTTTTGGGATGTGGTGTGTTGTTACGGTTGCGGGCGCGTATTGAGTGTTGTCCGGTTGGGGCTGTCACTGTGGCACCGGGACTGGGGCGGAGCACTCTTTGTGGAGTCGTGTCGCTAGACGTTGCTAGTACAGAGGAAAGAGATTATTCACCCGTCAGAGACAGGATACACAGAGGAAAGAGAAGATTTTCAGGAAATATATTCCAATGTTATTCCTGGACCCCACCGTCATGATGTACTCTTTAGGATAAGGACAGGGGATTTTACGAAACAACATGTTGGGGTCATAGTAAATGCTGCAAATAATCAACTCCACTATGCTGGAGGACTGGCCGCAACAATTTCACAGAAAGGCGGACCCATGATACAGGACGAATCTAATTCGTATATACAAACGTGTGGTCAGGTAGAAATAGGACAGGTCCCAGCAACCAGAGCAGGACAGTTGCCGTGTCAATATGCAATATATGCAATGAAATCACGATATACTTCTACTAATATGCCTAGGTCCCAACAATTACTTACTGAAGCTGTCCAGAATGTAATCCTGTATGTTTTCCCTGTCCACTCCGAACAATGTATTAAAAGTAAAAAAAAAAAAAAAAAAGTTAGAAGAATTCAGCTTGTTCTGTATCAGAAAAAAAAGCCAGCCAGGAGTAGTTCTAGCCCACATTTTGCAAGCAGGCAGCTGCAGGTCCAAGGACAGTGCTTATCGGTGCCCACATAGCAAACTCCAGCCCCCCTTCAACTTAACCCTGTGTACGGGTTGGTACAAAAATTATGGGCAGTTAATGCAGCTACTGATCTGGAAACTCCAGTGGTGTCTAATATATACATATACACTTTTGTTCCAGATATCTCAGGATGCTGCTTAGTTTACAGTTATTGATTTTGCCAATGTTATTTTTATAATATGTTGATGATTTACTGATTTGTGTTCTTCCAGGAAACAGTGTCGTATTGCAACAATATTACTTATGTTGTTTCTGTATCAAGCAGGTTGTAAAGCGTTGAAAGATAAACTGCAATTTTGTAAATCTTCAGTTATCTTTTTGGAATATTGCATTATACCGGGGGGAACGACATCGGACCAGCGCTCGCAAAGAAGCTGTACAGAATTTTCCTATTCCTGTTAATGTTGCCGCTCTTAGGATATTTCTTGGACTGGTTTCCTACTGCAGACAGTGGATACATGCTGTATCAATCCTCATGCAGCCTCTCTATGACTGTATCACCATTGTGCTTTTTAAACTAACTCCTGAAGGTATAGACGGTTTTTATTTTTCTCTCAAAAACAGGATTGTGGCAGCTCCAGCGCTAGGAATCCCCAACTATGAACTACCATTCACCCTGTATCTCCATGAACAGCAGGGACACGCGGCAGGGGTATTGACTCAGTTACATGGTGACAATCAAAGGCCAGTGGCCTGTTTCAGTGGAAGACTAGATGCAGTGGCTAGAGTGCTCCGTCCTGTGTACGGGCAGTACATGCTGTAGGACTATTGCTCCACGAATCGTCAGATATCGTTCTTGATTATCCACTGACAGCACTTACACCTCATGATGTATACACCATACTGAACCAGGTGCAGTCGGCACATCTTTCAGCTGCACGTCATCTTTGATTGCAATGTGCACTTTTAATGCCTCCAAATGTTTCTTTGCAGAGATGTACCACACTTAATCCTGCCACATTGTTACCTCTCTCGGATCTAGGGGGGAGGTCAGGTATTGTACGGTATTGTACAAAGAAGATCCAAGAGAGGAGATTCCTTATGATTATGTTCAGCTTATGGCACAGGAAACAGCAGGCCTACCCACAGTGTTTGAAACTGAAAGATGTAATGTTGACTTTAAATCTTTTGTAGAACTCGCTACCAAGATGACTCAGGTACCTTCCACACCAGGTATGCCATCGTCTCCCTGAATGCAGTAATCAAAGCAGAACCAATGCTCCCATATCAGTAGGCCAGGAGGCTGAATTTAAGGCTCTGACCGAGGCCTGTAAGATAGCTGAAGGTAGAATTGTTAACATCTACATAGATTCTAGATACGCATTCGGTATAGCTCATGATTTGGGTCCAATTTGGAAGTCTAGAGGATTCCTGATGGCAGCAGGACATCCCATTAAAAATGCTGACGCAGTCCAGCAGTTAATTGATGCATTACAATTACCAAAAGAAGTAGCTGTCATAAAAGTTAAAGCACATACCAGATGCACTGATCAGGTGAGTAAAGGAAACGCAATGGCCGATGCAGCAGCAAAAACAGCAGCCAGTAGACCACTCCAAGGGATAGCGATGCACCAGGTAAGTGCTCCCAAAAATCCCTTTGTGTCGGAGGATGCCTTAGCCCAGATGCAGGCTCAGGTGCGCCAGGAGGAAGTAGAAAAGTGGGAAAAAGAAGGTGCATGTCTGAATGCAGCAACTGGGGTATGGGGAAGGGGGATGCGCCGATGCCTTCCAAGAGCGTTGCACCCTGCGGTCGCCCAGATGTTACATGGGCCAACCCACCAGTCCAAAACTGCTGTAATGAGCGTGATGCAGAAGCATTGGGCGGCACCAGGCTTTTCCACCTGTATAGAAGGTTTGATCCAGGGATGCATGGTATGTGCTACACATAATCAGAGAAGGGTAGTCAAGACACCACCCAAACACGCCCCTCGGCCCCTCTATCCTTTCCAGAGACTGCAGATTGATTATATTCAGCTGCCAAAATCAGGTTCATGGGAGTACGTGTTGGTGTGTTTTTGATTTATTCTCAGGTTGGCCGGAGGCTTTCCCGATTGCCAAGGCTACGGCTGCGGCAACCGCAAAGAAGCTGCTTGTGGAGGTGGTGTGCAGGTATGGAGTACCAGAGGTGACCGAAAGTGACAGAGGTACACATTTCACAGGTGAAATAATGAATGAAGTCTTGACAGCTCTGGGAATTCAACAAGTTTTCCACACCCCATATTACCACAAAGCGGTGTAAAAGTAAAAGGACTAAATAGGACATTGAAGTTAAAAATCTAAAAGGCCATGGCTGAAACAGGGAAATCTTGGCCTGAATGTTTATCATTAGCCCTATATTTAGTAAAGTATATTCCAAATAGAAAAACTGGACTTTCTCCGTATAAAGTACTATTTGGCAAAGTGCCTAGTTTAGGATGTTTCTTTTCCCAAGCATTGGAAATAAGTAACCATGTATTAAGTTCATATGTAAGGGATTTGCATAAAAGACTCAAGAAAGTATATGATAATGTTTTCAGTTCTCTTCCAGATCCGAACCAGGATCCTGGGAGTCACAGCCTGCAGCTTGGAGACTGGGTAGTCATTAAAAGACACGTGAGAAAGAGTCTGGATCCGAGAATATAGCTCCACTGATATCCAGAAAAAGAAGGAGTCTGGGTCAGCTGCACACCGGTTATGCTGAGGATCCCAAAGTTTATATGGATTCCATAGGTGTTCCTAGGGGGGTCCCAGACGAATACAAAGCTCAGAATCAGATCCTGATGGGTTTCCGTTCTCTCATCCCAACTGTGCAGATCAATTACAATGTAGATTGGATAAAATATATATACTACACTGAGCAAAGATTTATCAATATCAATTTTAGTCAAGATGCTTTCCAGGGTATAGTTGAGAAACTGGGCCCAAAACAAAAGACTGACTCTTCAAAATAGACTGGCCATTGACATGATTCTAGCTGAAAAAGATGAAGTCTGTGGGATGATAGGGGAAAAATGTTGTACTTATATTCCTCAGAATTCTGGAGTCAATGGTAAAACTATAGTGGCCCTTACAGAGATTAAAAATCTGGCTCAGGAAATAAAAGCCAATGCAGAAGTAGATACCTCTTTCTTCTTAAGATGGCTTGAAGGATATCTATGTATAGGAAAGCTGTGACCAATGCAGCCGCCTCCTCAGGTACTTTCCTTCATCAGGAAGTTGTGTCGCTACTATATGAAGACACTGATAAGGGTGATATGGAGAAATATACTCCGCAGGATAAACCTGATAAAACTCCCTATAACAAAATACAAATGGAAATAAGAGATTTAGTTTAGGGATAGTGGGAGAACTCCATGTGCATGTTTGGTAGGGACTTGGTTGTTTGGGGGCGGTCCATAAGGGGCCAGTTTCTAAAATGACCAAGCGAAGAAATCCATTACCCCTGTCCCCACACATGGACAGTCTCGAAGGCCGCATAAATTAAGGGAAAAACTTAGTGTTTAGGGGGGATTGTCAAGGTAAAATATAATTTTCTACTATACTTTTATATTTATAGTGTGTATATGTATTTTGTAAACACGAAGTTTCCCTTAAATGATATTATTCAGATTGAAACTTATTTTAGGACAATGTTAGTATCTGCTGGTGTCTGTCTCCACCTTGTGTCCTATCACTGTATTACACTAACTATCTAATAACTTGAACTGGATCCACTGAAATGCCCCCCCACCTTTGGGGAATTGAGGAACCACATGATACACGAGAACAATAGAATCTTTCTTCAAGAAACGAAACTGAGGATGACAACACGATCAAGGAGGACTTAGAAGAAGATCTAAGGACCAATTAGGATGACCAGATGCTGAATGTGTACATATATGGGCATGACTCAGCATATCTCTTTCTCCTCAATCCCGCCTTTACTCCACCCCAATATTCTGTATATGTAATCTTATGTACGTGAATAAAAGTTCAGTGCTTACTGGAGATGGCCGCCTAATAGCACCATTTTCTTTAGGGCACGTTCTGAAGTCTGAACCAGCGTATTGCCTGATTCATTCTCGGTCGACCCGTGCTCTTAGTCTAATTTGGAGTGACTGGAGGATGAGTGGTTTGTCGTTACGACCCCGACACTTCCTGCAGGTAGCAGCAGACTGAAATAGCCAAAACAGATCCCAAAATGAGGCAGAGAAAGTTAACCCCAGCATGACCAGGCCGGGGAGAGGATAACAAGGAACAAACCCCAACCTGGATCATGACACCTATTATACTATTTCTACTGTGGTGAAATTGATGCCACTTCTGTGGTTTAAGGCCCTCATTTCTTTAAATGTGGACACTCCTGGTTGGGTGTCCATCTGCTGTATTGGGTGTAGTGAAAGACCTATCGGTCCCTATTATACTATTTCTTCTGTGGTGAAGTTGATGCCACTTTTGTGGTGTCTGCCAATAATTTTTGGATTTGTGAAAACTCCTTGGGTGTCCATCTGCTGTAGTGGGTGTAGTGAAAGACCTGTCGGTCCCTATTATACTATTTGTACTGTGATGAAATTGTTGCCACTTTGGTGGTGTCTGCCAATAATTTTTGGATATGTGAACACTCCTCGTTGCGTGTCCATCTCCTGTATTGGGTGTAGTGGAAGAACTGTCGGTCCCTATTATACTATTTCTACTGTGCTGTGGATAAGCCCCCGGTCCGACCTTCAAGATAAGAAAAATAAGTTTTATTATACTCACCCAGGGGCCGGACCGGTGCAGTCCGGTCCAATGGGTGTCGCAGGTCTGAGGCCGGCACCTCCCATCTTCACGCAATGTCGCCCTCCTGCTTGCTTCATGTCGCGCTCCTATGCAGGTGCATGTATCTGCCCTGCAGGCGCTGGGCCTCTCTTACCTTTCCCGGCATCTGCGAACTGCAGTACTTTGCTCTGCCCTCAACAGGGCAGAGAATTACTCCTGTACAGGAACACGACACAAAGCAAACAGGAGGGCAGCATCGCAAAAAGATGGGAGGTGCCAGACCTGGACCTGCGACACCCATCCGACCGGACCACACCAGACCGGCCCCCAGGTGAGTATAATAAAACTTATTTTTCTTATCTTTCAGGTCGGATCGGGGGCTTATCTACAGCATTACAAAATGAAGTAGATAATCCCTGAAAGGCGGTGGCCGCATCTTATAGCGGCAAAAAGAGGTGACAGGTTCCCTTTAAATGTGAACAATCCTGGTTGGGTGTCCATCTGCTCTATTGGGTGTAGATTAAGTCATTTCGGTCACTATTATACTATTTCTACTGTGGTAAAATTGATGCCACTTTTGCTGGTGTCTGTCAATAATTTTTGGAAATGTAAACATTCCTTGTTGGGTGTCTATCTACTTTATTGGGAGTAGTAAAAGACCTGTCGGTTCCTATTATACTATTTCTACTGTGGTGAAATTGTTGCCACTTTGGTGGTGTCTGCCAATAATTTTTTGAAATGTGAACACTACTGGTTGGGTGTTCATCTTTTATCATTTTAAAAAAGACATCAACAAACTGGAGCAAGTTCAGAGAAGAGCGACCAGAATGGTGTCCAGTCTGCAAACCATGTCCTATAAGGAACGGTTACAGGATTTTGGAATGTTTAGCTTGCAAAAAAGAAGACTGAGAGGGAGAGGAGACTTAATAGCTGTCTACCAATATCTCAAGGGCTGTCACATTGTAGAAGGATCATCTTTATTCTCATTTGCACAAGGAAAGACTAGAAGCAATGGGATGAAACTGAATGGGAGGAGACACAGATTAGATATTAGAAAAAACTTTTTGACAGTTAGAGTGCTCAATGAGTGGAACAGGCTGTCACAAGAGGTGGTGAGTTCTCCTTCAATGGAAGTCTTCAAACAGAGGCTGGAGAGACATCTGTCTGGGATGATTTAGTGTATCCTGCTTTGAGCAGGGGGTTGGACCAGGTGAAATTGATGCCACTTCTGTGGTGTAAGGCTCTCATTTCTTTAAATGTGAACACTCCTTGTTGGGTGTCCATCTTCTGCATTGAGTGTAGTGAAAGATTTGTGAGTCGCTATTATACTATTTCTCCTGTAGTGAAATTGATGCCACTTTGGTAGTGTCTGCCAATAATTTTTTGGAACTGTGATCACTCCTGTTTGGGTGTTCATCTACTAGATTGGGTGTAGTGGAAGAACTGTCCATCCCTATTATACTATTTCTACTGTGGTGAAATTGATGCCACTTCTGTGGTGTAAGACCCACATTTCTTTAAATGTGAACACTCCTGGTTGGATTGTCCATCTGCTGAATTGGATGTAGTGAGAGACCTGTCGGTCCCTATTATACTATTTCTACTGTGGCGAAATTTATGCCACTACTGTAATATAATGCCCTCATTTCTTTAAATGTGAACACTCCTTGTTGGCTGGTCATCTGCTCTTTTGGGTGTAGTGGAAGAACTGTTGGTCCCTATTACACTATTTCTTCTGTGGTGAAATTGATGCAACTTCTGTTGTGTAAGGCCCTCATTTCTTTAAATGTGAACATTCCTTTTTGGGTGTCCATCTGCTGCATTTGGGTGCAGTGGAAGAACTGTTGGTCCCTATTATACTATTTCTACTGTGGTGAAATTGATGCCACTTCTGTGGTGTAAGGCCCTCATTTCTTTAAATGTGAACACTCCTTGTTGTGTGTCCATTTGCTGTATTGGATGTAGTGAAAGACCTGTCGGTCCCTATTATACTATTTCTCCTGTGGTGAAATTGATGCCACTTTGGTGGCGTCTGCCAATAATTTTTGGAAACGTGAACACTCCTGGTTGGGTATCCTTGATGCGTGTTGCCTGTAGCAGTGGACCTCTGAGACCCTCAGGCCTCCACTTCCTTAAACTCAACTACCCGTGTTACTATCATTACATTTTTCTGACAATGGTAGTCTACAAAACTGATATTTTTGCCACGTAAGTGTGGCTCTGCATGAAAGCAGGTAGTGGTGTCGCATGTGGCACCAGGGATCCCAGCAAAGGGGCCATACACTGATCCCTCACCCACATTGTCTTACTGTGACGTTCAATTGAAAGCTGTAAATGCTGTCCCAGACCCTGATACGTCATGCCTGGCTGATTGCTGCAGTGCCATGCTAAAATCTGTACTGTGGGTGAATTGAGGCCACTTTCCTGGTGTCTGTCCCTCACTTGATGTGTTTGGCAGCATTTGGGGCCATTGTAAGGTGTTATGCATGCGTTTGTTTTTGCCTCCCATTGATGTGAATGGCGTTCGGTTATGTTCAGCAAATATTCAACGAATTAATCAGCGAATATTGCAAATTCGGCAAACGTAATCCGAACCAAATATTGAAATATTCGCTCATCTCTAGTGGTGTCCCACCCTCTGACTTTGCCCCAGACTCCACCAGGTTCACCAATGTGCCATCAGGGAAATGTAGCATCCCTGTCTACAAGAACTTTTCCATGTGTCTGTGGTTAGGTGGGCCTTCCCTGTGACTTCATTGGCCCGAGCAGTGATGATATTTTGTAACACATGCTTATGTAACGTGGGGACAGCACACCGTGAAAAATGGGAATTGAGTACCGTGGGGCTGTCACCGCCAAGAGGTCGCGGAAAGACTCCGTTCCCACAAGCCGAAACGGCAACATTTCCAGGGCTAGTAAACTGGCAATGTGGGTGTTTAGCATTTAGCATCAGCACCTGCTTTCTGGACAGCAGATTGGGAAGACTGTAACACAGGGGAAGGGGCAGTGGTTTCACCCTCAGACACATATGTTGGACCCAGACGTTCCGCCCACCTACTTGGGTACTTTGTTGCCATGTGCTTTTGCATACTGGTCGTGCTCAGGTTGTTCTTCTTGTTCAGTGTTCTTGCCTCTTCTTAGCTTGGTATGGCAGATGCTGCAAATTATAGTTGTTTGGTCTGAAGGACTTTCAGAAAAAAACTGCCATACAGAGGAACATCACTCCCATGACCTGTTATCTAGCTGAGTGGGGGGCTTTTTGGAACAGTTGACTGAGTTTTCCCTCTGGTCAAACCACTTCCTATTCTTGCCTGTTTTTGTGCTATGAATCCAACCCTCTCTGCTCTGCTGTGCTTGCTAGGTGTACCACCATGCCAGGTAGGATCAGTGGCCTCATAATTAACCATGTCGTCTTCTAATTGATCAACCCGATCCTCCTTCTGAGTTGTGATTTCAGGTTGACCTGATGGCAACTGTGCATCATTATTATCTTCCACCTCTTCATACACGCATTGACCTTCCCCAACATGTCTTTCTCCTGGCCATGGGTGCTCAAATGTTTTGGCATCACTGCACTTCACCCCTTCATGACCCTCTTTAATGGTGCACGTTGAGAGGCCTAAATAATTATAAGGGAATGTAAACAGTTTGTCAGAGTGGACAGTGTTGTGGTCATAAGTCTCCTGGGACTCTTGATGGGGGAGGAAGGAGGACAGGTTGAGGATTCAGAGTCTACGCCTCTTGGCTTCTGAGACTTGACCGTGTGGAAGAATTCGTGGTGCTGCTTGTCAACACACTGGAGCCGTTGTGAGCAATCCATTCCACAACATCCTCGCACTTGTCTGGGTTTAACAGCGGTGTAGCGCACTGACCAAATTTTGACAGGAAGCTAGAAATAGATACAGTCACCTTCTGATCTGTCACACGGCTTTGGCAGGCACCATCACATCCATGTCCCTTAACACCACCCTTTGTCATATTGAATGGATTATGGAAAAAAAATTCCTGGCTTTATTTTTGACAAGTACCTTGCAGAGGTGTTATGTACTAATTCCCTGTATGTAGCAATGTGTGTCTATTTTTTTTCAGATATCACCTTTATTATACACGGCAACAGCAGCCTCACGAAAATTACAGGTAAATAGTTACATTTACGTATCTCAGCAGGCCTTGCACCAGTCACACAACTGCTAGATAAAGATACACTACTTATTTAACCAAAAGAAAATTTGTATTTTTTTATATCGCCTTGCTGACATACTGCAACAGTGGACTAATGAAAATTATTGCCACTGGTAAATTGTGACATTTGCGTATCTCTGCATGGTTTGTGACAGTCGCACAACTGCTAAAAAAAGATCAGCTATTTATTAAACCAATAGAAATTATAATTTTTTTATATCGCCTTGCTGACACACAGCAACAGCTGTTGTGTTCTGCTACAAACACTAAGGAAATAAAGGAAAATCTGTCCCTACAATAGAACTAAGCTCAATCCCTACGATGTAACGGGGAACCTGATCCTGCGATCAGACCCGCTAAAGTCCTCAGCTAGTCTGAACGAAGACCTATAGATGCGAGGAAGGGATCCCTACAAGCACTAGGGACTGGGAGAAAAGATGGACACCTCCAAACAAAAGTTGTAGCAGTAAAAAGAAAAACAAAACAATATAGACCATAGAGGTCAGAAGACCAAGCAAAACTATTTGAGTAAGGTACAAAAGCACCCGGCTAGCTTAAGAGTAGAAGTTACAATGAAGTCCAGCAAAGCCAGAAGGGCGGAGCCGGATTAAGTAGGCAAAAAAGGTCATGTGACCAGCAAGATATAAAAAACCTAACAGGAGAGTTCTAACAATACCCCCCCTTCTGAGAGGATCCTCCGGATCCCCCAGGCCCAGGCTTACCCGGAAACCTCTTGTGAAATGCTCTGACAAGTCTGGACGCAAAAACCCTTCCAAACAACGAGATACTGCAAACTCCCTCTATAACGTCTAGAATTTAGGATGCGGGAGATTTCATATTCCCCGTCCTCCACCACCGGGGGAACAGACGCAGAGGCGTCTCTATCCGACACATCAGCTCTTTTCAACAGAGAAACATGAAACACCGGATTAATCTTCCAAGAGATAGGAACCTCCAACCTAACAGCAGATTGGTTAACAACCTGAAGCACCTTGAAGGAATCCTCAACCGCAGATTCTTAGAGGACAACAAAACCATTTCACCAATAGCAAACAAAACCTCTTGCCTTTTCCTATCAAAGTACCTTTTAGATTTTCTGTTAGCCTCCTGAAGATTACCACGCACATCCGTCCAAACTCTCTCCAAATCACCGGAAAAATTCTCCTCTTCAGGCACAGCCGATACCAATTTGGAGAATGACCCAAACAACGGATGTCTCCCGGTACAACAAAAAAAGACGAACAACCAGCAGAAGAAGATGTATGATTGTTAAGAGCAAATTCAGCAAGTGGCAGAAACTCCGACCACCACTCTTGATTGTCTGCCACAAAACAACACAAGAACTGCTTAACATCCTGGATTTTCCTTTCTGTCTGGCCATTAGACTCAGGATGATATCCGGACGAAAATGACAAATGAACTCCCAACCTGTCACAAAAGGCGCGCCAAAAACGAGCCACGAACTGAGGTCCCCCATCAGAAACAATGTCAGTAGGAACGCCATGTAGTCTGACAATTTCCTTCACAAAGGCCTTAGCGAGAGTCTTAGCGCAGGGCAGTTTGATGAAAGGAACCAAGTGACACATCTTGCTAAATCGGGCCACGACCACCCAGATGACAGTGAAACCCTCAGAGGGAGGAAGGTCAGTAATAAAGTCCATAGCCAAATGTGTCCAAGGTGCACTAGGGATCTCCAGAAGGCAAAGCAACCCCGCAGCAGGAGTATGTAAAGACTTAGATCTAGCACACACAGTGCACTGACGCACCCACTTAATGACTTCCTTCTGCCATCCAGGCCACCAAAAACTGCGACCCACAAGTCTCTTGGTCTCAGAGATTCCAGGATGACCTGCCAACCGAGACTCATGACACTCAACAAACAAATCTCTCCTAAAGGTCCCAGGCACAAACAACCTCCCATGGGGAGTGTTAGATGGGGCATTCTCCTGTGCTTTAAGAATCTCATCTTCCAACACAGAGTCCAAAGCAGCAATCACAACCCCTTCTTGTAAAATGTTCTCCTCCTCCTCAGCACCAACCATGGGAGAAAAGCTGCGAGACAAAGCATCGGCTTTCACATTCTTAGTACCTGGGATGTAAGAAAAATTAAACCGCGAGAAAAACAGTGCCCACCTAGCCTGACGGGCATTCAAGCATTTGGCAGCATCAAGATAGATCAGATTTTTATGATCAGTGAAAACCTGAACGTGAAATTCAGCACCTTCCAAGAGATGCCGCCAGTGTTCAAATGCGAGTTAAATGGCCAACAATTCCCGATTACCAATATCATAATTCAGTTCAGTCTCAGAAAATTTTTTTGAAAAAAAGGCACAGGGATGTATTCCATCCGTGTTTTCCTGAGACAACACCGTGCCAACGCCCACAGAAGAAGCATCAACCTCAACCAAAAACGGTTTAGTCACATCAGGCTGCATAAGGATGGGAGCAGAGCTGAACCTCTCCTTTAAAAACACAAAAGCTTCAATGGCCTCAGTAGTCCACTGAACCGCATTAGCACCTTTCCTGGTGAGATCGGTCAGTGGTTTGACAATAATAGAAAAATGTTTAATGAATTTTCTATAATAATTGGCGAAACCCAAAAACCTCTGTAACAATTTCAAACCAATAGGCCTAGGCCATTCCTGCACAGCTTGAACTTTCACGGATCCATCTCAAAACCTTCGCTGGAGATAATGTAACCCAAAAAACTAATTTTCTGTACAGCGAACTCACATTTCTCCAGCTTAGCAAAAAGCGAATTGTCACTCAATAACTGTAATACCTCACGAACGCTCCGCCAATGAGACTCCAAATCCGGCGAATAAATCAAAATGTCATCCAAATACACAACCACACTTTTGCCGATCAAAGGTCTAAGGATGTCATTAATAAGATTTTGAAAAAATGCAGGAGCATTGGTAAGGCCAAAAGGCATAACCAGATTCTCAAAATGACCCACAGGAGTGTTAAAAGCAGTCTTCCATTCGTCACCCTCCCTCATGCGCAACAAATTGTATGCCCCCCGAAGATCAATTTTAGAGAACCACTTGGCCCCCGCTAACTGGTTATACAAATCAGGAATCAATGGCAGTGGGTTAGGATTGCGTACCATAATTTTATTAATCTCATGAAAGTCCAGACAAGGATGTAAACCGCCGTCCTTTTTTTAACAAAAAAAAATCCAACAGCCACAGGAGACTTGGAAGGCCTAATGTGACCGGTGGCCAAGCTTGTCTGTATGTATTCCTCCAAAGCCTTTCTCTCAGGTATAGTAAGATTAAATAAACGACTTTTAGGAAGAGTCGCTCAAGGGACAAATTCAATAGTACAATCATAATCTCTATGGGAGGTAACATCTGCGATTCCTTCTCAGAAAAAACTTTCCAAAAATCCTGAATAGGTACAGGTAGTTCCCCTTTACCCACAGCAGCAATACGCCCGTTACAACACTTGTCATAACACTGAGAGCTCCAGGACTTAATTTCATTGGTAGACCAATCCAGAACAGGATTGTGCAATTTTAACCAAGGTAACCCCAAAATTACCGGAGAAGGCAAATTATTCAATACTACCAAATCCAAATTTTCTTGGTGAACACCATTAATAGTAAGGGGAAATTCACAGACCTTGTGAGTAACATTCTTCAAGGGAGAGCCATCAACAGAAACCACGGCAATAGGGGATGACAAAGGTTTGGGTTTTAATTTAAGTTTTTCCAAGAATTCCCCATCAATCACATTCAGAGTAGAACCACAATCGACAAATACCCGAAATTCCATTAATTCTTCCTGAGCAGCAGTAGTGGCAGAAAGAAATACACCCTTAGTGTTTAAACAGGCTATATGGGCGACACTGACCTCCTTTTTTTTTCATTATTCATACGCAGCACACAGTTCTTAATGAAATGGTCAGATTTGCCGCAATAAAAGCACAAACCCTCCGAAAACCTGCGTTCTTTTTCCTGAGAGCGGAGTGCCATCGCTCCAATCTCCATCGGCTCTCCAATGTCAGTACAAACCCTCTCAAGACTAGGAGCTGACATGGCAGATTTACTCTCATTAACCCTTGCACATAGTCTCCTATCCATCCGTATAGCTAATTGCATAGCCTTTTGCAAGTTACCAGGTATGGGATAAGCAATCAGCAAATCTTTAACCCTTTCACCTAGCCCTGCAAGAAACAAACTTTTCAAAGCTGAATCGTTCCACTCCACCTGAGTAGACCACCGTCGGAAGTGTGTACAATATTTTTCCACATTACCAGATCCCTGCCTCAAAGTCTCAATTCTGTCTCAGCTGATGAGACACGATCAGGATCATCATACAGCAACCACAAAGCAGAAAAAAAACTATCCACTGATCTAAAGCATGGATCAGTAGGTTGCAGAGAAAAAGCCCATTCCCGAGGTTCTTTGTGCAAAAGTGACATTATGAACCCTATGCACTGCGATTAATCACCAGAGGATCTGGGTCTCAAACGAAAATACAAGCAAGCATTTTTAAAAGAAAAAAAATCTTGTTGTTCACCAAAAAATAAATCAGGCAAGCATACCTTTGGCTCCACGAAATGTGCTCCAGAACAGCTACTCACGTGTTGCTGAAGCTTGGACACCTCCAGAGAGAGTCCCTGCAGGCGTTGAGCCAACTCCGGAACCGACACCATTAGGGAAACAGGAAATCTTTCCTTAGAGATTTTTTTTTTTTTTTTTGGGCTGGACTTACTGTTGTGTTCTGCTGCAAACACTAAGGAAAGAAAGGGAAATCTGTCCCTACAATAGAACTAAGCTCAATCCCTACGATGTAACAGGGAACCTGATCCTGCGATCAGACCCGCTAAAGTCCTCAGCTAGTCTGAACGAAGACCTATAGATGCGAGGAAGGGATCCCTACAAGCACTAGGGACTGGGAGAAAAGATGGACACCTCCTAACAGAAGTTGTAGCAGTAAAAAGAAAAACAAAACAACATAGAACATAGAGGTCAGAAGACCAAGCAAAACTATTTGAGTAAGGTACAAAAGCACCCGGCTAGCTTAAGAGTAGAAGTTACAATGAAGTCCAGCAAAGCCAGAAGGGCGGAGCCGGATTAAGTAGGCAAAAAAGGTCATGCGACCAGCAAGATAAAAAACCTAACAGGAGGGTTCTAACAACAGCAAACTAAGGAAAATTATTGTCACTGATAAATTGTGACATCTCTGTATCTGTACGGATTGCTCTAGTCGCACAACGGCTAGACAAAGATATGCTATTTATTAAACCAATGGAAAATTAGTATTCTTTTTATATCGCCTTGCTGACACACAGCAACAGCAGACTAAGGAAAATTATTGCCTCTCATAAATTGTGACATTTGCTTATCTTTGCACTGATTGCGCCAGTCGCATAGCTGCTAGATAAAAATAGGATATTTATTTAACCAATAGAAAATTATTTTTTTTATATAGCCTTGCTGACACATGGCAACAGCAGACTAAGGCCGGGGTCACACTTGTGAGAATTAGCTTTTTAAAATGATGTTACTATATGCTGGCACTGAAGAATATTATTTAGCTGGTACTAATATTATTTGGCTCAAAAAAGAGCTGCTCTGTATATTATGGTAGTGGATAAAATCCTGCCTATCTCTCGCTAATGCCAAAGTCTGTTACTAAACTATACAACACAATGCAAACTAGTAAACATCTGCAGCATGTACTTGCAATGATGATGTGATAACACCCAGGTGTCTGCCTTTCACTTTCCCTCATTTCAAATCTCTCCCTACGCTATCTCCACCTAACAAACAACTAATCCTCAACCTCAGTAGCTCTTAAAATAGCTTTATGGAATTCCAACTCTCCCTATACACTTAAGGGTATGCCACACTAAACGAGATTGCTAACGAGATCAGCTAAAGATACAAAGTCACTATTTAGCGATCTCGTTAGCGACCTCGTTGTGTGTGGCATGTAGCAACGATGTGGCCCCTGCTGTGATGTTGCTGATCGTTCACTAGCGTTCTGGACCGTTTTTTGATCTTTGGCGTCCCGCTGGTGAGCCTATATCGCTGTGTTTGGCACCTTTTGCGAACGACGAGCGACCTCGTTTGTGATGCATATGACTGTTTTTTTTTTTTTAGCGTCACGGAGTGGATCGCAATATCTGTAAGTTCTCTTTTGCGTCACAGAGAGGATCGCAGAAGTTGCAAAGCAGGCTAGCAGGACGCAGAGAGCAGGAGCGATGCTGGAAATTCCTATGAATCAGAAGCGCTCAGTACATGCTAATGACAGATCCTAACGACAGCCAAAGTCGTTAAAGAGATCGCTGACCGCTGATGAGTTGTTTATGAGATCTCCTGTTTGGCAGCTACTAGCGACCTAAAAGAGATCACGCCAACGATCTCGTTAGCTTGCGTTGTTATCGAGATCGCTAACGAGATCGCTAAGTGTGGCAGTACCTTTACACTATGCTCCCCTACTCTGTTTCTGGCTGCATTGTGCGCAAGATGGACCCGGCAAGGATTAACTATCCCTATGATGCTGTAAGACCAGCCAATCGCAGTAATGCCACACCAAAGATGGTGCCCGCATTACTGTGATTGGCAAGCAAGCCCAGCGTGTCATTGGCAACAAATAAAGTGCCAAACATGCTGGGCGGGTCATTCGAATATACCAAGGCGAATACAAAATTACTTGCCAAGTAACAAACATGCCGAATAGCATATTATTCGTGCGAATAGCGAATAGTGCCAAATGCATTCGCCCATCACTAATTACCGTGCCTTACGGCCAATCACAGTAAAATCATTGCACAATGATTAAGGACATGCATCTAAAACGCATCTGAAAGACCTTTTACTCTAACAAGTGCTGGTGGGTGAGGTGGCTTGTGGAGTTGAATGACTATTTGAATAAATGCTTAGAATTTTTCCTGCATCTGCCTGCTGCTGGAATTCCTTCTCATCTCTGCTAATCCCTAATGCACCACAGTCTCTGTGCAGTGGACTTCCGGGAGGTGAGCTGACAATGGAGATTTCTCTCATGCTTTTTTAAATAAAAACAGGTTAACCACTTCTACATTTTTCACCTACTCCTAGTTTTGGTGTACAAATACTGATCAAATACTGAACATCTGAACTTGGGCTAATGCAAATTTAAGAACACTCAATAATCCCATTAACCCCTTCCTGATATTTGCAGTACATTTGCGTCATGGCCAGTAAGTACTTCCCAACCAAGGCAGTTTATATACATCATGTTGATCTCCCACACACAGGAGCCGGTGCTTGGGTGATCGCCGCCAGGCATTAGCTAATTCTGACATCTGACACCCGGAACTCAGTGCCAGAAGCGGTGCCCGCAGCACTCCTGGCTCTTTAATCTGCTAAATGATGCTATCAATATTCATCGCAGCATTTATCAGGCATGCAGAGGGAGCGAGCTCCCTCTTTTCTCCATAGGAACCCAGCAATGTCATTACAAGGGGCCGATCATTGACATGGTGACTCAGCGTCATCATGACGATAATCGGATCGCCAGAGCTGCCAAACTTGCTAAGCCATGCTCAGAACAGGATGTAGGAAGTTTGCCTGTCAGTGCAGCGCTGACAGTTTGTAAAGCATAATAATAATAATAATCTTTATTTATATAGCGCCAACATATTCCGCAGCGCTTTACAGTTTAACAGTTTCAAAACATAAGTCATAAGTAACAACGTTAACAATACAATAATTAAAGCAAAATAAGCCGACCCTGCTCGTGAGAGCTTACAATCTACAATGAGGTGGGGGAGATACAAAGTACAGGTGTGTATATACAATGGTGCATTTACAATGATGGTCTAGCCATCTTGAGGGACTGAGGGATGGATGGAGATAGTGAATGGGCTACACATACACACTTACACATAGAACGACTTTGATTAGTGAATGTGATTGGCCACTCTGAACAAATGTGTTTTGAGGGAGCGCCTGAAACCATGCAAATTGTGGATAGTCCTAATTTCTTGGGGTAGAGCATTCCAGAGGATTGGCGCAGCGCGGGAGAAGTCTTGGAGTCGGGAGTGGGAGGTACGGATTAGTGCAGAGGTCAGTCGAAAGTCGTTTGCAGAGCGCAGCAGTTGGTTAGGCCGATAGATAGAAATGAGGGAGGAGATGTAGGGGGGTGCTGCACTGTGGAGAGCTTTGTGGGTGAGAACAAGTACTTTGAATTGGATCCTATAATGAATGGGCAGCCAGTGTAAGGACTGGCGAAGAGCGGACGTGTCCGAGTACCGATTAGCCAGATGGATGACCCTGGCTGCTGCATTAAGGATGGATTGGAGAGGGGATAGTCGAGTAATGGGGGAGGCCAAGTAATAGAGCATTGCAGCAGTCCAGGCGGGAGTGGATCAATGCTACAGTGAGGGTTTTTGTTGTTTCCATGGTGAGAAAAGGGCGGATTCTAGAGATGTTCTTTAGGTGTAGACGGCAAGAGCGGGCAAGAGATTGTATATGGGAGGTGAAGGAGAGATTGGTGTCAAACATAACACCCAGACAGCGAGCCTGCTGCCGGGGTGTTATTATGGTTCCCACAGAGAGGGAAATGTAGATTTAGGGAGGTTAGTAGACGGCGGGAGCAGAAGGAGTTCAGTTTTGGAGAGGTTAAGTTTCTGAGCGGACATGATGTTGGAGACTGCGGACAGACAGTCGGTGGCGTTCTGTAGAACAGCGGGGGTAAGGTCGGGGGATGACGTGTATAGTTGTGTGTCATCAGCATAAAGATGGTACTGAAAGCCAAATCTGCTGATGGTCTGTCCAATTGGGGCCGTGTAGAGAGAGAAGAGAAGGGGGCCAAGGACTGAGCCCTGGGGTACACCGACAGTGAGAGGAAGAGGAGATGACGTGGAGCCAGAGAACGAAACACTGAAGGAGCGGTCAGAAAGATAGGAAGAGAACCAGGAGAGAGCAGTGTCCTTAATACCTAGTGACTGGAGCCTAGACAGTAGGATACAGTGGTCAACAGTGTCGAAAGCTGCAGAAAGGTCGAGCAATCAGACTGCAAAAAGTGAAATTCCCATAGTGGAACAAAAGTAAAATAGAGAAAAAAAGTGAAAAATAGAAATTTTTAAAAAAATCACAAAATTATAAAAAAAAAAAATATTTTTGTAAAAAAAACACAAAAAGTTTTTGCTGCATTCATAAAAACCTGACCTATAAAACTGTGCCACTAGTTAACCCCTTTAGTTAATACTGTTAAAAAAAAATAAAAAACTAGGCAAAGAACAATGCTTTATCATCATACCGCAAAACAGTGGAATACAACATGACCAAGAAGGCAAAATAATTATTTATTCTATAAAAGAGAAACATCTTCTAGCCACCTAAAACAAATTCAGCAAATTCTGTCTCCTAAATCCAAATGTTCACCTACCTTCTAAGCACGACAGCGTGTCAACACCGCAGTTAGCATCGAAATATTTGGCATTTCTGTACAGAAGAGAGCCTGTCTAATTTACAGGCGCATGAGCTGGGCAAAATGGACTGGAACTACAACATACTGGTCACTACAACGTACTGGTCACTACAATGGCAGTTTACAATTTTCACTCAGCAACATCTATTGCTGCTTGTTTCGGGGAAAACACCCATGGAGTCAAATTTGTCACTGCATCTGTAAATAAATTCCCAAAGTGCGTATTATTTCCATAATAGGGTCACTTAAGGAGGGATTCTGCTCTTCTAGCACTTAAAGGCTCTGCATATGTAGTCTGCAAACTATCCTAGGAAAATCTGTGCTTTAGGAGGCAAATAGTGCTTTCTTCCTCCCGAGTCTCACTATATGGATATGCAGTGCTGTACAGCCACATATGGAGAATTTGTATGTTTAGCAAAAATTGTGGGACACATTTTAATGCCATTTTTACTCATTTCCCAGTGTGAAAATGTAAAATCTGAGGCTAAAACACATTTTTGGTTGTAAAAATGTCATTATTTTTTTTTACTGCTCATTGGTATAAATTTCTGTGACCCACCTGTGGTGATAATATGATCAATGCACCCCTAGATACATTCATTGAGAGGTGTAGTTTAAAACATGGAGTCTCTTATTGGGGGCTCTGCTGTTCTTGCACCTCAGGGACTTTGCTAATGTGACATGGCACCCTCAAACCAGTCCAGCAAAATCTGAACTCCAATATGGCGCTTCTTCCCTTCTAAGCTTTTCACTGTGCCTCAAAAGTAGTTTTTGGCCACTTATGAGATATCGGCGTACTCAGTAGAAATTGCAAGTTTTGGGGTCCATTTTCTCCTATCCTTGTTAAAATTAAAAAAAATTTGAGGCTAAAATTATATGTTTGAGTGAAAAATATATTATTTTCATTTTCACAGATCAACATTGTAAAATTCTGTGAAGCACCTGTGGGTTCAAGGTGCTCACCATATGTCTAGATACATTTCTGGAGGGGTATTTTTAAAATTGGGTCACTTGTGGGGGTATCCACTGCTTAGGCACATCAGGGGCTCTCCAAACATGGCATGATACTCGCAGACCATTCCATCAAAGTCTGCGTTCCAAAACATCACTCCTTCCTTTCTGAGCCCCGTTATGTGCCCAAACAGTAGTTTTTCCCCACATACTGGGTATCTCCATAATCATGAGAAATTGGGCAACAAATTTTGAGGTAAACTTTCTCCTATTATTCTTGTGAAAATAAAAAAAGGGTAAAAATTAAATTTTTGTGAGAAAAGAGTGATTTCTTTATTTTCACGGTTCTATGTTAGTAACTTCTGTGAAGCACTTTGGGCATCAAAGTTCTCACCACACATCTAGATAAATTCCCTGAGGGGTCTGTCTTTCAAAATGGTGTCACTTGTGTTATAGGGGGTTTCCCCCTGCTTAGGTACATCAGGGGCTTTGCAAACACGACATGGCGTCAGCTAACAATTCCAGTAATTTTTTTTTATTCAAAAAGTCAAATGGCGCTCTTTCCCTTCCAAGCCCTGCTGTGCACCAAACAGTAGTTTTACTCCACATATTCGGCATTGGCAAACTCAGCAGAAATTGCAGAACAAATTGTATGGTGCAATTTCTACTGTTATCCTTGTGAAAATGCAAAATTTGGGGTTAACAACACATTTGCTTTTAAAAATGTGATTTCTTTATTTTAAGTTCTTTCTAAACACAGTTTTACACAGTTTAGGCACATCAGGAGCTCTCCAAACATGACATGGTGTCCACAAATTATTCCAGCAAATTTTACATTCAAAAAGTGAAATGGCACTCCTTCTCTTCCAAGCTTTGCCATGCACCCAAACAGTAGTTTTCGTCCACTTATTGGGGATCGGCATACTCAGGAGAAATTTCAAAACAAATTGTATGGTGAAATAGCTCCTGTTACCCTTTTTGAAAATTCAAATTTGGAGTTAAAATTTTTTTGTGGAAAAATGTGATTTCTTTATTTTAACAGCTCAACGTTATAAACTTCTGTGAAGTACCTGGGTGTTCAAGGTAGTCACCACACATCTAGATAAGTTCCCTGTGGAGTGTAATTTCCAAAATGGTGTCACTTGTGGGGGTTTTGCACTGCTTAGGCACATTAGGGGCTCTCCAAACATGACATGGTATCCGCTAATTATTCCAGCAAATTTTACATTCAAAAAGTCAAATGGCGCTCCTTCCCTTCTAAGCTCTGCCATGTTCCCAAACAGTGGTTTTCCCCCATATATGGGGTATCCGCTTGCTAAGGAGAACTTGCACAAGAAATGTGGTCCATTTTTTCCTTTGGCTCTCACTTAACCAAATCAGTTCTCTTACTTTGCACTGACGAGGGACAATAGAACGAAAAACCGTGTCTGCAAATTGAGATTCTAATTTGGCTTTTATCCTAAGTCATATTGCAAGACTCGTTAAAGGGATGATTGTGACTTGTAGGATCACTACTTCCAACAGGTGGCGCTATAGAGTTAAAGTCCTCTTTCTCACTGAAGAGGCAATTTGCATACATCTTTTTTCACAAATTAACGCACGTCAAATTGAACTAATTTTACCACTATCATAAAGTACAGTATGTCACGAAAAACATACTCCGAATAAGATGGATCCGTTAAAGTGTTCCAGAGTTATTACCTCATAAAGTGACACTGGTCAGTATTGTAAAATTTGGCCTGGCCATGAAGGTGAAAACAAACTCTGCTGTTAAGGGGTTAACAAAGGTAAGTGAAGGTAGGCAGCATTTAAATCATGCATGGAAAAAACGGACAGTGGTAATAAATTATGTTTGCGATTAATTGAACCTGAAGCCTGTTTTTTTCACTTTTTATAATACGATTTCACAGACACTTGTTGCCTTCTGTGATTGCCAATGTTGTAGCACTAATTTTTTTGGGTCAAAATGGAAAATTTAGCATTTTCCAATGCTTTTTTGTATTGGCTGGTGTCTCGTTGTTTGCAAAGACACATGCTAATGGAGGAGCATTGGAGGAGGCGTAGAATATGGATTCTTCCTATAATGTTACAACAATCCTTCTATGGGAATTTTCATGTTTTTGTATAATGAAGTTTGCCAATGCAAAGTCTATTGCATTTTGCCATTGGTGCATTGGTACATCTGAGTGGCTATTGGAATTTTGTACCCCAAAATAGTGTACAATGACACTTGTATGTGGCTAAGCATCTCTCCTGAGCAAAGAATCCTTGTGACCCTGCAGTGAGTATTATGATTGATGGTGGTTTCCTGTCTATCCACGATACAAACCGCTGCATACCATCCTATATGTCTGCCAATAAGATGTGTAAGGCCATTTGTAAAAAAGCGTTGACCAGTATACATATATTTTAAGTTGGCGCCACTTTGACATTTCTTAAAGCCCAATATGGCTGTAAAATTTACCTTTCGGAATTTTTTTGGGGCCATTATTGAGGTTCACAGACAAAGCCTGCTGGGCACATGTCCTACAAGTGTGTTTGCGTGTTGTGCACTGCTTCTATTGTGCTCCATGCACAAGTATAGCATTCTAAATAATTTTTTTTCAGTAGCTAAATGTGAAAAAGCCTGCTGTATCCCACCTTGTCATTTAGTGCTGTGGTGATATGAAACTGTCTGCAGACCTAAGGAACATTTAAAAAAAGGGAAAAATGTTCTGTTGCTAAATGTTAAACAACCTGCCATATCCCACATTGTCATGTGGTGGCGGCGATATGAACCTGTCTGCAGACTTAATGCACATTAAAAGAAATCTAATTTTTTCTGTTGCTGAATGTGATACAGCCCACCGTATCCCATATGTCATGTTGTGGCGGTGATATGAATGTTGTTGCCATCTATTTCATCTAATTATGGTGGTTTTTGTGTTCATTTAAAAAAAGTTAAATTTTTCCTGTTGCTAAATGTGAAACAGCCTGCTGCATCCCACTTTGTCATGTTGTGGTTGTGATATGAACCTGTCTGCAGACCTAATGCGCATTAAAAAAAAATCTAATTTTGTTTTGTTGCTGAATGTGATACAGCCCCCATATCCCACATTGTCATGTTGTGGCAATGATATGAACTTTGTTGCCATCTGTTTCTTCTAATTATGGTGTTTTTTGTGTTCATAAAATCTAACCATGCAACATTGACCTACAAAGACAAAAAGTATTGTCTCTCTAGTGTCTTGAAGTTTCTTAATGGAACCTGTCATGTATGATAACGATTTTTACCAGCAGACATAGGGTTAAATCTCCAAGTTAATACTTTTAATACTGTTATTGGACATCTCATGTTCCTTTCAACCTACGCTTGCTGCTATGGCCAATGCTATATGTAGTAATTAGTATCTGTCTTTACGAATGTGTGGCATTGTAACATTCTTTAATGAATGATATAATTTCAGGTTTCTGGACACAGGGAGTTATTTTGTATCCCTGTACTTCAAGTTCCTTCTTGGAATATCCACCATCTTAGAGGTTGCCCAGGAGATTTGTGACCTTCTAAAGGATGCCTCAGCCCTTGACACAGAAATGGTTGGCCCACTCCCATGGTAACATAAATGTGGCTCAGTATGGTGTAGCTGTACTGGATAGAAAACATACTCAAGTGAAAAGCCACTCAATTCGGGAACTAATTATTTTAATTACGTACATGTCTTCTGCACACCTCATCAACCAGCTCTGACTCACTCAACCGCAAAGCCTTTCTCGATCATGTGGTCAACCTGTACCTTTTGTGATTGTGGCTGATTAAGGATTTGGCCTGTACAGCAAAATAATGCTTTCCTTTTCAAGTCATGTTTTGGACACTCAGAGGCGCGTGGTCAATTATGACCTTCCACATGCTTGGCATTTTGAGGAGTGTGCATTTGGGATCACAATGACATGTGTTCCTCAGTCAGCACCATTCAAGTAAACCCTTTAATGACAACCAGTATATATTTTTACAAACTTGAGATATAAGAGAATAGCATCCCCACAGAGGTGACATTCCAGCAGCTGTCGGCTGTACACTATAGCTGACACCTTGCTGCATCAGCCATGATCAGTGTTGGTACCGTCCATATCTGTTTAACCCCTTCAAAGCAGCTCTCAATAATGACTACATCATAGAAATGGTTAAAAGAGTGTGGGGCTTCTCCTTTAACCCCATTGGCACCCTGAGATCATGATCGTGTGGTCCTGATGTTTGCCATTGCAATTCACAGCCAAATAGCAGCCTTAGAGTCTGCTGACTGTAGTAACCTGTTCAGAAGTTAGCGACATTTAGGTGGTAAAAATACACTTTTTCATTCCTGTCATGTTACTTTGCATTTATTTCTGAAAATTACCTAAAAGGTAAATAAACTACCTGACAGACGTTTTCAATATGTCATGGGGCGCTGTTTTTAAAATGGTATCACTTTTGGAGGCTTTCCAATATATAGGACCCCCAAAGTCACTTCAAACCTGGATAGGTCCCTCAAAAAAATAAATCTTGTAAATTTGTTTGAAAAAATTAAAAACTATTGCTACATTTTTAAACCTCCTAAAAGGCTAACAAAATGAAATAAATTTTACAAATGGTGCTGATGTAAAGCAGACATGTGGAAAATGTTATTTACTAATGTTTTTCTGTGTTATGACTATCTGGATTAAAGGGATAATCATTCAAAGTTTGAAAATTGCATTTTTTTTAACATTTTTGTCAAATTTCTGATTTTTTTTTATAAATAAACACAAAACACGTCAACCTTAATTTACCATTATCAGAAATTATAATGTGCCATGAAAAACAATCTGAAAATCACTGGGATTTGTTGAAGCATTCGAGAGGTATTACCACAGTGACATTGGTCAGATTTAAAAAAAAATGGCCTGGTCACTAAAGGGTTAAGCCAGATGACATCAGGTCTGTGATAAAGGTCTTCGTGAGCCTTCATGAATATTGTAGAATATATGATTCTGATACGGATGACATCTAGCAGATTCTTCAGTCTCATGGATGGCTTAGCTCATGGCTGTCTCTCTGGGCTGCACATAAGAGACTTACAGTGAAGGAAATAATTATTTGATCCTTTGCTGATTTTGTAAGTTTGTCCACTGACAAAGACATGCACAGTGCTTAATTTTAAGGGTATATTAATTTTAACATTGAGAGATAGAATATCAAAAATAAAATCCAGAAAATCACATTGTATAAATTATATAAATGTATTTGCATTTTGCAGTGCAGTGAGAAATCAACTTGTTACCTGCATTAAAGACAGCTGTCTTACATAGTCACCTTTGTAAAAGACTCCTGTCCACAGACACAATTAATCAGTCAGACTCTAACCTCTACAACATGGGCAAGACCAAAGAGCTTTATAAGGAATGTCAGGGACAAAATCATAGACCTGCATAAAGCTGGAATGGGCTACAAAACCATACGTAAGACACTGGGTGAGAAGGATACAACTGTAGGTGCAATAGTAAGAAAACGGAAGAAATACAAAATGATTGTCAATTATCATGATGTGCCCTTAGCAGAAAAACATTCCCAAAACATAATGTTTCCACCTCCATGCTTGACAGTGGGGACGGTTTCTTTGGGTTATAAGCAGCATTTCTCTTCCTCCAAACACAGCGAGTTGATTTAATGCCAAAGAGCTCAATTTTGTCTTATCTGACTACAGCAACTTCTCCCAATCACTCACAGAATATTGGCAAACTTCAGGCGGGCCTGCACATGTGTCTTCTTGAGCAGGAGGACCTTGCAGGCACTGCAGGATTTTAATCCTTTATGGAGAAATGATTCACCAATGGTTTTCTTGGTGACTGTGGTCCCAGCTGCCTTAAGATCATTAACAAGTTCCCCCTGTGTAGTTTTAAGCTGATCTCTCACCTTCCTTATGATCAAGGATGTACTTGGACATTCCAAAATGATACAAAACACAAGGCCAAGTTGACCTGTCAGTGGCTACAGCAGAGCAAAGTGAGTGGCCGTCCCAGTCTCCTGACCTCAATATCATTGAGCCACTCTGGGGAGATCTCAAGAGCGCAGTTCATGCAAGTCAGCCCAAGAATTTACAGGAACTGGAGGCTTTTTACCAAGAAGAGTGGGCAGCTTTACCATCTGAGAAAACAAAGAACCTCATCCACAACTACCACAAAAGACTTCAAGCTGTCACTGATGTTAGAGGGGGCAATACACGGTATTTAGAAATGGGGTTTGTGAACTTTTGATCAGGGTGATTTGGATGTTTTGGGTTGTCATTCTGATTTAAAAAGAGAAAACACAGTAGTTTGACAATAAATGGCTTCACCCAACCACTAACCATGAGTGAAGAAAAAGTTCTGGTGTTATCATTCATATTTTCTGAAAAAAGGCCAAGAAAGCAAAAATTCTGATGGGGTATGTAAACTTTTGAGCACAACTGTACATAGTGGGTCAATGTACTGAGCAGATGCATTGCTGATAAATTATAATTTTTAGGTTAGTTTAAAAGATATGATCAGGCCTGATACAGTTGTTTCAGAAACACTACATTTAACCATTTTTCCTTAACACAGAATGCCTTGCCTGTTCTGAAATTAACACTTTTCTATTTATCAACAGAGTGGTTCATGTAGGCAATTTTTCACGTAATAGATGACTTGCACTGGAGCCAAGTTTCCTATACTTGTCATTTGCATTGCATTGTCTTAAATGTCGGCTTCTGTGCTGTGGAGTGATGTATAATTTCAGCTACAATTTATTTAAATCAAATAATGGTTTAGACTTGTCAGATGATGAATTGTATATGCGAAGCCTGCTGAAAAAAATTCTGGTGTGACTTTGGCTCCCTCTGATGGTAGCATTTTGTATTACAGTATAGTTTGATTTTGCTCTGGCTCAATTTTTTGGTTTCAAATACTACTTTTGCGGCACCTCTTTTCATTAATTTGACTGAGAACACACAAAAGCAAAAAAACAATGTTCTCATCATTATTTAATAGTCATATACTTGAAGTAGTTTCTTTTTTTAAATTAAAGTGAACAAATGAATAGCAAGATCTCTGAAGATGGACTTGTAACCTTGAGATTGTTGATATTTTTTTTCTTGTATGTATATGAGTTGGTGACTCTAGGTTTAGCACCTGTTCACACTGAATCTATGTTTGGATGTGCCGGTCAGTTTTTTGATAGGCAAGGTAAACATGGCATAAATCTAACACTCATCTCTCTTCTCTTCATTCAGGTATATATTTCATTGATCTGCTGTGTTTAAGTCTTTAAAGCCTGCATACTCACTCCCATCTTTCCAATCTCTAATAATGGTATTTATTTAATTCATCTTACTGAGTGTTTCCTGATCATAAGGATAAGGTCATCTCACATGCTCAAAGAGTTAAGGCCCCGTCTCACATAGCGAGATCGCTAGTGAGATCGCTGCTAAACAGCGATCTCAGCAGCGATCTCGCTATGTCTGACACGTACCAGCGATCAGGCCCCTGCTGTGAATCGCTGGTCGTGTCAGAAATGCCTGGACTTTTTTTTGATCGCTGCTCTCCCGCTGGCCAGCACGCATCGCTGCGTGTGACAGGCAGGAGACCAGCGATCAGCTGGTAACCAAGGTGCACTTTGGGTTTCCAGGCGCGGGGCTGTGCCTGGAAACCCGATGTGTATGTTGGATACCAGCCCGCTGCTGCAGGGGAGCTGGTAACCAAGGTACACATCGGGTTTCCAGGCACCGCGCAGCGCCTTGAAACCCGAAGTGTACCTTGGTTACCAGCTCCCTGCATCAGCGGGCTGGTATCCAACGTACACTGCGGGTAACTAGGCGACGTTACCCGCAGTGTCGCTGTCCTGTTCGCTGCCTGAGCTGCCTGTTTGGCAGCTCAGCAGCGATCATGTAGCAACACACCAGCGATCCTGATCGTTGTCGGGATCGCTGGTGTGTCGCTATGTGAGATGGGGCCCTTAATTATCCATATTGTTCTGCAAGTTTGTTTGTCTCTGCTATTTATTTACTCCTGTTATCTTAAGCTAGTTGATTGATTGTTAATGAGATAAAATTGTGCAAGATCTAAAGGGTATGCCACACTAAACAATATCGCTAACGGGATCGCTAAAAAACGTCACTATTTAGCGATCCTGTTAGCGATGTTGTTCAGTGCGGCAGCTTCCAGCGACGAGCTTCCTGCTGTGATCTCGCTCGTCGCTGGAATCGTTCCGGACCCTATTTTCTCGTCGGCGCTCCCGCTGGGTAAGTATCTAATCGCTGTGTGGCACCTTTTCTTAGCGATTTAGCGGTACTTTTGTACCGCTAAAGTCGTTAAGAAGATCGCTAACGGCGATAGCGTCGTTAACTATATCGCTAAATGTGGCCGCATTTAGCGATATAGAAACAATCCCGCTAGCGATCGCATTAGTATGCGTCGTTATCGTGATCGCTAGCGGGATTGTTTAGTGTGGCAGTACCTTAAGCACAAACCTTCTTATATATGTAGACAAAGCTAAAGGGAAGGCACTTGTGCAGATTTTATCGAAGTACCAGATTTTTTTAAGAGTGCCCGGCAGTTAAACATCACAGTTGGACAGGGTAGGAGACAGGTGAGCCATGCACCACATTCAAAAAACTTCTTTGTAGTTCACTTGTACTGCAAAATGTATTAACCCTATGTACAATACAGACCAAAAGTTTGGACACACCTTCTCATTCAAAGATTTTTCTGTATTTTCATGACTATGAAAATTGTACATTCATGCTGAAGGCATCAAAACTATGAATTAACACATGTGGAATTATATACTTAACAAAAAAGTATGAAACAACTGAAAATATGTCCTATATTCTAGGTTCTTCAAAGTAGCCACCTTTTGCTTTCATTACAGCTTTGCACACGCTTGGCATTCTCTTGATGAGCTTCAAGAGGTAGTCACAAGAAATGGTTTTCACTTCACAGGTGTGCCATGTCAGGTTTAATAAGTGGGATTTCTTGCCTTATAAATGGGGTTGGGACCATCAGTTGTGTTGTGCAGAAGTCTGGTGGATACAAAGCAGATAGTCCTACTGAATAGACTGTTAGAATTTATATTATGGCAAGAAAAAAGCAGCTAAGTAAAGAAAAACGAGTGGCCATCATTACTTTAAGAAATGAAAGTCAGTCAGTCCGAAAAATTGGGAAAACTTTGAAAGTGTCCCCAAATGCAGTTGCAAAATCCATCAAGCGCTACAAAGAAACTGGCTCACATGAGGACCACCCCAGGAAAGGAAGACCAAGAGTCACCTCTGCTTCTGAGGATAAGTTTATCCGAGTCACCAGCCTCAGAAATCACAGGTTAACAGCAGCTCAGATTAGAGACCTGGTCAATGCCACACAGAGTTCTAGCAGCAGACACATCTCTACAACAACTGTTAAGAGGAGACTTCCAAGGTAAAATAGCTGCTAGGAAACCACTGCTAAGCACAGGCAACAAGCAGAAGAGACTTGTTTGGGCTAAAGAGCACAAGGAATGGACATTAGACCAGTGGAAATCTGTACTTTGTCTGATGAGTCCAAATTTGAGATCTTTGGTTCCAACCACCGTGTCTTTGTGCGATGCAGAAAAAGTGAACGGATGGACTCTACATGCCTGGTTCCCACCATGAAGCATGGAGGAGGAGGTGTGATGGTGTGGGGGTGCTTTGCTGGTGACACTGTTGGGGATTTATTCAAAATTGAAGGCATACTGAAACAGCATGGCTACCACAGCATCTTGCAGCGGCATGCTATTCCATCCGGTTTGCGTTTAGTTGGACCATCATTTATTTTTCAACAGGACAATGACCCCAAACACACCTCCAGGCTGTGTAAGGGCTATTTGACCAAGAAAGAGAGTGATGGGGTGCTACGCCAAATGAGCTGGCCTCCACAGTCACCAGACCTGAACCCAATAGAGATGGTTTGGGGTGAGCTGGTCCGCAGAGTGAAGGCAAAAGGGCCAACAACTGCTAAGCATCTCTGGGAACTCCTTCAAGACTGTTGGAAGAACATTTTCAGTGATTACCTCTTGAAGCTCATCAAGAGAATGCCAAGAGTGTGCAAAGCATTAATCAAAGCAAAAGGTGGCTACTTTGAAGAACCTAGAATATAAGACATATTTTCAGTTGTTTCACACTTTTTTGCTAAGTAAATAATTCCACATGTGTTAATTCATAGTTTTGATGCCTTCAGTGTGAACGTACAATTTTCATAGTCATGAAAATACAGAAAAATCTTTGAATGAGAAGGTGTGTCCAAACTTTTGGTTTGTACTGTATTTCTATCATTTATGGTCTAGCTGCTGCAGTCACTCTTACCACCCTTTCACACACTGTGCACACTCCATCCATATCAGCTCCTCTCTACACTACTCTCCTGCAGTTCCCATGCTCTTTCCCCAATTGTAATCCACAAAGAGATCCATTCCCTCCTACCTTACAAAACAAGAGACACTCTCACAAATCCAATAACCATCTGCTTACTCTGTCTATTCTCCTTTTCCTGGTCGCAGGAGATATGTCTGCGAATGCAGGCCTTTGTTGTAATGGTAAGCATAACTCCTCCCCTGCTACACTCAGAAACTGGTAAATCTCATTAATATTATTATCATTATTATTATTTATTCATATAGAACCATTAATTCCATGGTGCTGTACATGAGAAGGGGATTAAATCAAAATACAAATATCATTTACAGTAAATAAAACTAACAATGAAAGACTGGTACAGAGGGAAAAGGACTCTGCCCTGGCGGGCTTACGTTCTACAGGTTTATGGGGAAGGAGACAGTAGGTTGGGGGTTGCAGTAGCTTTGATGGTGTTGAGGAGGCCGCGTGGTCATTACAGGCTGTAAGCTTTCCTGAAGAGGTGGGTTTTCAGGTTCCATCTGAAGGATCCAAATGTGGTGGATAACTGGACGTGTTGGGGCACAGAATTCCAGAGGATGGGGGATATTCGGGAAAAGTCTTGGAGGTGATTGGTTGAGGAGCAAATAAGCGTGGAGGAGAGAAGGAGGTCTTGGGAGGACCGGAGATTACGTGAGGGAAGATATTGAGAGATTAGTTCAGAAATATATGGAGGAGAAAGGTTATGGATGGCTTTGTAGGTCAGTGTTAGTAGTTTGAACTGGATATGCTGGGAAATTGGGAGCCAGTGAAGGGATTTGCAAAGAGGGGAAGAAGGAGTGTAGCGAGGAGAGAGATTAATTAGTCAGGCAGCAGAGTTCAGGATTGACTGGAGGGGTTGAAGAGTGTTAGAAGGTAGGCCACAGAGGAGGATGTTGCAGTAGTGAAAGCGGGAGATGATTAAGGAATGCACAAGCATTTTGGTAGAGTGGAGGTTGAAGAAAGGATGGATTCTGTAAATATTTTTGAGTTGGAGGCAAAAGGAGGTGGCGAGAGCTTGGATGTGCGGTTTGAAGGACATGGTAGAGTCAAGGGTTACTCCGAGGCAGTGGATTACGGGACAGGGGAAAGTATGAATTAATTTATTGTGATAGATCAGGTAGGGAAGGTATGCGAGATTGAGGAAAGATAATTAGTTCAGATTTGTCCATATTGAGTTTGAGGAAAAGAGAAGAGAAGAAGGATATGGCTGATAGACACTCTGGCATTCAGGACAGCAGAGAGGTGACATCTGGGCCAGAGAGGTAGATCTGAGTGTCATCAGCATATAGATGGTACTGGAAGCCATAGGACTTTATGACTTGTCCCAGGCTAAGGGTATAGATTGAGAAGAGAAGGGTCCTAGGACAGAGCCTTGAGGGACACCAACAGAGAGGGGGCGAGGTGAGGAGGTAGTGTGGGAGTAGGAAATGCTAACTGTGTGGTTGGTAAGGTATGAGGAGATCCAGGAAAGGGCAAGGTCTTTGACAACAAAGGAAGAGATGATCTGTAGTAGGAGGCAGTTGTCAACTGTGTCGAAGGCAGAGGACAGGTCTAGAAGGAGGAGTATAGAGAATTGTCTGTTAGCTTTGGCTGTAAGTAAGTTCGTAATTTTGGTCAGTGCAGTCAGTGGAATAGTGGAGACGGAAGCCAGATTGTAGGTTGTCAAAGAGCGATTTAGATGCAATGTGAGAGGAAAGGTCAGTGTGGAGGTGCTGCTCAAGGAGTTTGGAAGCAAATGGGAGCAAAGATATAAGGCGATAGCTGTACATTGCGCTCGTGTCGAGGGATGGCTTTTTGAGGATAGGTGCGATCGTGGCATGTTTGAAAGCAGAGGGAAAGGTACCAGAGGATAGTGATAGATTGAAGATATAGGTTAGGGATGGGATAAGTGTAGTGGTGAGGTTGGGGAGAGGTGGGATGGGATGGGGTCAAGTGCACAAGTGGTGAGGTGTGATTTGGAGAGAAGATGAGCAAGCTCTCCTTCAGTGATTTTGGAGAGGGAAGTTATGGTGATAGGGTATTGGTCTGGCATACAAAGGGATTGTGCTGGTCCAACAGCAAAGATGTAAGGTTCTATGTATATATTCCTGAAACTCAGTTTGTTCGTCAGCCATTTTACTTTCTGTCTTGCTGCAGCTATCTTGCCCTCGGTCAAAATGGAGTTTCCAGCTTGCATGTTCCCGCCCTGATTCTCTCCTTTGCTTCTTAAGCAGCCACAGCTGAGCAATCAGTGCTTCAGAATCTAGCCTGCAGTGAACCTGTGACTTGACTCCTGTAAGCCTTGGACCTTGTACTCCAGCTATTCCTACTGAGGAACTCTGAAGCACTTGTGGACTCTGAACCCTGCTCTTTGAAAGACCCACGTTTGCATGGATTTACGGTAACAGAGAAGAAGATCCTGAATCTGTATTGGAGAGTGATTGCTGAGCTTGGATTACTCTGGCCTGATTTGTCTCCTGTTTCTGTGTCTGCAAACTGTGTGACTATTTCTGCCAACTTGTATGAAGTAATACAGGACTTTTCTATATCAAACCTGCGACTCCTGTGTTTTCATCGCACCCAAGCACAAGACGCTATATGAACTGTACTACATACATTACAAGATTCTGAAGCCAAAACGTTAGTGTCTGCTGGGTCTGGAAGGCTGTGTCTGCTGTACTGTGGATATCAGACGTCCGGTTGTACTTTCTGTGATGACAGTGGTTGTGACTTCCCACAACCATTCCAGGTGAGCAATTCCCTTAAGTTTTTTCTTTTTGCAGTGTTACCACAGGTAAACACTATTGTTTTTTTTTTTTTTCCTTTCTTTTCTCTTTTTTGTCTGCTGTAACTCTGGATATCAGATGTCTGGTTGAAACTTTCTGTGATGATAGTGGTTGTGACTTCTCACAACCATTCCAGGTGAGCAGTTCCCTTAATTTTTTTTTTCTCTCTGCAGTGTTGCCACAGGTGAACACTATTGTTTTTTTTCTCTCCTCTTCTTCCAGTAATCCTGTCTTAAAAGATCTGGAAAATGGAGGCCCGCATAAAGGAACTTTGCGGAGTGACTGATAATATCCTTGCAGATTTGCAGAATATAAAGACCCGTTTTACAAATCTACAGGACCTCAATAATCACAATTTGCAAGTGGTTGGACAGACTACCCAGGATTTGCGAGCCAGGATTGAGGTTCTAGAGGGGCGAGTCCAGGCTCCTGCCGTAGCCCCGAGTGCTGGGATTCCCAAGTTGCCCCCTTTTCGTTTTGGCGGTGAACGTGAGAAATTCAGGGGATTTATTAATCAATGCAATCTTTTTTTTTCTGCACATGCTTCACAATTTCCCACTGAACGATCTAAGGTGCTTACTATAATTATGTTGCTTACCAACAAGGCTTTAATGTGGGCAAACCCTCTGATTGAGACTGAGGATGATTGTTTGAATCACCTTGATGATTTTATTTCAGCCATGGGGCAGGTGTTTGATGACCCCAATCGAGGTGCAACAGTGAAGCAGCCATGTTAGCTTTGCGCCAAGGTAAGCACTCGGTAGCTGAATATGCCTTGGATTTCAGGAGATGGGCCCTTGATATCACCTGGGACAGTTCCGCCAAAAAATCTATTTTTCGAAAGGGGTTATCTCCACTGATTAAGGATGAACTTGCTCGTGCCGACCCTCCCACTGCATTAGGTGACTTTATTAACTACTGCATCCGTATTGATACTCGTCTGACTGAACGCAGGCAAGAGAGATGGTTCGAAAGCAATCGTACTAACCTTTTCCTACCTTCCTCTCCAGCTAAGGAACCTTTGAGTAGGATTACACGGGAACCTGAACCTGAACCCATGCAGGTAGACTCTTTACAACGACGGGTTAGTGATGCACGCAAGGAACATCGTTTTAAGGAGAATCTATGTTTCTATTGTGGTAAGTCAGGGCACTTCATTATAAACTGCCCCAGCCGTTCTCGTAAGACTACTGCAGCACTCATTCATTGTGAGTGTTGCGAGAGGGGATCTGTCAGGTCCGAGCCTCAGGCTCCAGAGAGATCTGCAGCAACAGATCTTGATTTCTCGGACTTAAACTCCGTTACCTCTGAGGACGTTGACTGTGTAAACGCTGCAATTTTTCAAGTTTCCTCAGCGGTGTCCCAGCTGAGTTGTAAGAAAAACAATTCTCATTGCTTTCTTTCCATCAAACTCTAGGTTGACTCAGCTTGGGTGTCTAGCTCTGCTATGATCGACTCAGGGGCAAGTGGAAATTTTATGGATGTCTCCTTTGCTCTGAAACAGGGAATACGTTCAGTGAAGAAGGCTACTCCAGTACAGATGGAAACTGTGGATGGATCCCTGCTGACCTCTGGAGCAGTGGATCAGGAAACAGAGCCTTTGAGGGTTCTTATGGGTAAAGATCATCAAGAGAAACTGTCCTTTATGCTTATCTCTTTCCCCACTTTCCCATTATTCTAGGGCTACCATGGCTGCAGGCTCAGAATCCTACCATTAACTGGGAGACCAAGGAATTACACTTTCCAGAGAAACAGATGAGTCCAAAAGTTTCAGCTTGCTCTGTTCCTAAAGGAATCATGTCAGTCCCTGAACTACCAGCTGTATACCAGGACTATGTGGATTTATGTGACAAGAAGAACGCTGACCAGCTTCCTCCTCACCGTCCATATGATTGTCCAATTGAATTATTGCCTGGAGCAGAGATACCTTTTGGTAAGATCTACCCCCTGGCGGGGCCCGAGCTAAAGGCTTTAAAGGATTACATAGATGAAAATCTAGCCAAGGGCTTCATACGCCCCTCTTCATCTCCTGCAGGTGCACCCATCTTCTTTGTAAAGAAGAAAGATGGATCTCTGAGACCATGCGTAGACTATAGGGAACTCAATAAGGTTACTATTAGAAACCGTTATCCATTGCCTTTAATCCCTGAGTTATTGGAGAGAGTGCGACATGCCAAAATTTTTTCTAAACTAGATCTTCGTGGGGCCTATAACTTAGTCCGTATTAGACCTGGGGATGAATGGAAGACTGCATTCAGGTCACGCTATGGACACTTTGAATATCTAGTTATGCCTTTTGGTCTGAGTACCGCCCCAGCCACTTTCCAACACTAGGTGAATGACATCTTCAGGGATCTCCTAGATACATACGTGGTAATTTATTTGGATGATATTCTAATTTTTTCTAACTCCACAGAGGAACATCATGAACATGTGAGAATGGTCTTGGAACGTCTAAGACAAAATCATCTTTACATCAAACTTGAAAAGTGTGAATTCCATAGGACCGAAATTCAATTTCTGGGGTATGTACTGTCTACACAAGGAATTAGTATGGATGGAAGCAAAACCCAAGCCATCAAGGATTGGCCAAGTCCTAGAAATGTGAAGGAGGTACAGCGCTTCATCGGGTTTGCCAACTTCTATAGACGTTTCATTAGAAATTTCTCTGAGGTAGTGTCACCTATCACTCAACTTACCCGGAAAGAGTCTAGGTTTTCCTGGACTCCCCAAGCCCAGGAAGCATTTTCCCGTCTAAAAGATAAATTTACCACTGCACCTATCCTAGCACATCCCAACCCCGAGCTTGCCTTCATAATAGAGGTGGATGCTTCAGACTGTGCCGTTGGAGCTATACTCTCTCAGAGAACAGGTGAGAAGAATGTCTTGCATCCCTGTGCCTTCTTTTCCCAGCAGTTGTCTTCGGCTGAGAGGAACTACGATGTGGGCAATAGAGAGTTGTTGGCCATTATTGCCGCCTTCAAAGAATGGAGACACCTTCTTCAGGGTGCTGCACAGCAAATAGTCGTCCTGACAGACCATCGTAACCTTGAGTTTATCAGGTCGGCTAAGTGCCTGACTCCTCGCCAGGCTCGCTGGAATCTTTTCTTAAACCAATTTAATTTTATCATCTCTTATAGACCAGGATCGCGCAATGGAAAGGCTGATGCATTCTCTAGGATTTACTCAGCAGAGACACGTCCAATTACTCCTCCTAAGACTATTCTTCCTGACTCTAGATTCCTAGGAGTAATTCATAATCAAGACCTACTTAAGGACATCAAGGAAGCATACCATGCGGATTCCTTTTTGGCACAACCCCCAAGGGACGTAAGTCTTGTCTTTAAGAATGGTGTGTGGATTCAGGGACAACGTCTGTATATTCCTGAAACAGTCAGATTAAGAGTATTGCAACTCATTCACGATTCCAAGATAGCTGGGCATAGAGGAATTCTAAAGACACAGGAATTTCTTTCTCGTTTCTTTTGGTGGCCCACTTGCAGGAAGGATGTTTTGAATTATGTCACTTCATGTGAGGTCTGTGCAAGATGCAAAACACCTCGCTCCTCACCAACTGGTCTGTTACAGCCTCTTCCCACCCCGTCCCGCCCGTGGGGATCCATTTCTATGGACTTCATTGTGGAGTTACCAACCTCTCAGGGGAAGAACACCATTCTAGTGGTGGTTGACCGTCTAACAAAGGCAGCTCATTTTATCCCTTGTGTCGGCTTACCCACTGCAAAACAGACATCAGATTTGATGATTAAAGATGTGTTTCGCTTACATGGAGTACCGGATGAGGTTATTTCGGATCGAGGGGTGCAATTCACTTCTAGGTTTTGGCAAAATTTCTGTGCAGCATTGGACATTAAAGTAAACCTTTCTTCTGCTTTTCATCCCCAGACTAATGGACAGACCGAACGAACCAATCAAACCCTGGAGCAGTATCTCCGCTGCTTTATCTGCCACCTACAGGATGATTGGGTGGATCTACTTCCATTAGCTGAGTTCTCGTATAACAACTCTCAGAGTGCCTCCACTAAACAGTCTCCTTTTTACTCTAATCTAGGTTATCATCCTAACATTCTACCACGATTTCCCATAGAAACGCCTTTACCAGCAGTGGCTGAAAGAATCACGTCTTTACAGAAGAATATGGATCTTCTAAAGGAAAATCTGGAATCGGCTCAAGAAAGGTACAAGAAAGCAGCAGATAAATTTCGTAAACCTGCACCAGCTTTCAAGGTAGGAGACTTGGTCTGGCTGTCAACCAGAAATCTTAAGTTAAGGATTCCATCGTCTAAGTTGGGACATAAGTACATTGGACCCTATAAAATCAGTAAAATTATAAGTGCCGTTGCTTGTCGTCTTCAACTGCCCAGAACTATGAGAATCCACCCTGTCTTTCATGTATCCCTACTAAAGGCTGCGACACCCAATACGTTTCCTGGACGTTCCTCTCCTTGCCCTGACCCAGTGCTAGTCGATGGTCAGGAAGAATTTGTGGTGGAAAGGATTTTAGATTCCAGGTTGTATAGAAATCAGTTACAATATCTGATTAAATGGCAGGGCTACCCAGTGGAGGACAACTCATGGGAACCGGTCAATAACGTTAATGCTCCTCGCTTGCTCCGTCAGTTTCATCAGAGGTACCCACACAAGCCTGGTCTGAGGTCATCCGGAGGTTGTCCTTAAGGGGGAAGTAATGTAAGGTTCTATGTATATATTCCTGAAACTCAGTTTGTTCGTCAGCCATTTTACTTTCTGTCTTGCTGCAGCTATCTTGCCCTCAGTCAAAATGGAGTTTCCAGCTTGCATGTTCCCGCCCTGATTCTCTCCTTTGCTTCTTAAGCAGCCACAGCTGAGCAATCAGTGCTTCAGAATCTAGCCTGCAGTGAACCTGTGACTTGACTCCTGTAAGCCTTGGACCTTGTACTCCAGCTATTCCTACTGAGGAACTCTGAAGCACTTGTGGACTCTGAACCCTGCTCTTTGAAAGACCCACGTTTGCATGGACTTACGGTAACAGAGAAGAAGATCCTGAATCTGTATTGGAGAGTGATTGCTGAGCTTGGATTACTCTGGCCTGATTTGTCTCCTGTTTCTGTGTCTGCAAACTGTGTGACTATTTCTGCCAACTTGTATGAAGTAATACAGGACTTTTCTATATCAAACCTGCGACTCCTGTGTTTTCATCGCACCCAAGCACAAGACGCTATATGAACTGTACTACATACATTACAAAAGACTTGTCTTGTTTGGTCTATCTTATTTTTGAAGTGCGTGGAAAAGTCCTTGGCAGAGATTAGGGAAATCGGAGGGGGCAGTGGTGGGCGGTGGAGGGAGTTAAAAGTGTTGAACAACTGTTTGGGGTTGTGGGATAAGGAAGATACAAGGGAAGTAAAATAGGTCTGTTTAGCAGAAGTGAGAGCTAATTTGAATGGGAGTGTTGCTTCTTTGAGTGCAGTGAAATCATGTTGCTAATGCGTTTTCTTCCAATGCCGTTCTGCAATTATGGATACTTGCCGAAGCTTTTTATTGATGTTATTGTGCAAGGGTTGTCTATTGATTCATCGCACTCTGCTATACATGACAGGGGCGATTGAGTTGATGGCTGATGCAAGAGTGGCATTGTAGAAATTAGTGGCACTGTCTGTGTCGTGGAGTGAGGATATGGATGCCAGTGGTAGAATAGAGTCAGAGAGTATTCTTTGCATACCTCCTGTCTCCTTTGTGTGCCTTTTAGAATTCATGGGTTTACCGTGACAGAGAGGAGTCAGAAGACCACAGCGTCTGATTTCTCCTACTCCTGCACTGATTAGAACCACTTTTTCTTCATATTAAATGGTGTAAATTTCTTTTAGCAGTGCAGGCATTAATCTGCTCAGTTGAGAGCTCCTGTAAGCATTCCTGCATTAAGGCTCTCAGCTGTGCTCTGTTAGCCACTCCATCTCCGATATAAATTGGGTCCTGGCTAGCAATCATTGTCAGAGAGATATCTTATGCTGCATAGCTGGAGCTTGTTTGTGGTTATTATTAGAGAAAGCGTTTGGTGGATTTATCTATGACTGTTGCTAGGTTTTGAGTGTGTGATAATTCCCTTTTTCTCCTACTTAAGCCCCCGTCTCACATAGCGATATCGCTAGCGAGATCGGTGCTGAGTAGTGTTGAGCGATACGATACTGCAAATATCGGGTATCGGCCGATATTAGCTGTATCGGGCTTTCGATTCCGAGTACCGATATTTTCGTCATATCGGATACCGGAATCGGGATTGTCACTGTCACTGTCAGTGTCCGTCGGTCGGGTCTGTCACTGTCAGTGTCCGTCGGTCGGGTCTGTCAGGAGTCAGCGGCACTTACCTGGCAGAAGATCTCCGGCGGTCACGGCCTGGACTGCTTCATGGCCGCCATCATCTTTCCCCGGCGGTCACATGCAGTTTCTCGCGATAACTGCAGTGACTGCTGGGTAATCCCGGCCGTTAAAGCAGTCAGTCCGATGACGTCACCGCCGGGGAAGCAGGTAATCAGCTGTGCTGCGTCGCGATGACAGGCTCTGCCTGTCATTGCGATGTAGCAGAGCTGGATCGTCGTGGGACAGTCGTTACTATGGACTGCGTCGGACAGGTGGTATACTGTTGGTTTGTTTTTTTTCTTTTTTTACAGGAGATCGATGGCGTCGCAGGAATGAGAGTGTAATAAAAGAAATGAAAACTGTGTTGTCTCATTTATTTCATTAAAATACTTTTTTCTTGCTTTGTCTTTTTTTTTATGCATTTAATAACTTTGGGATTAATAATGGATCGGTGTCTTATTGACACCTCTCCATTATTAACCGGGCTTATTGTCACCGTGCAATCAACGGTGACATTAACCCCTTATTACCCCACTTGCCACCGCTACAGGGCAGTGGGAAGAGCCGGTAAAGTGCCACAATTGGCACATCTTTTGATGCGCCAAATGTGGGGCTGCTGTAGCCTGGTATTATCAGGCTGTTGAGGGCCAAAATCCATGGGCCTTGACAGTCTTTTAATACCAGGCCGCAGCAGTCTGCATTTTACTTGGCTGGTTAACAAAAATAGGGGGACCCCTACGCCGTTTTTTTTCGAGGGGATCCCCTATTTTTGTTAACCAGCCAAGCTAAGCAGACTGCTGTGGCCTGGTATTATCAGGCTTGCAAGGTCCATGGATATTGGATCCTTACCAGCCTGAAAAACCAGGCCTCAGCGGTCTGCTTCATCTGGCTGGTTAACAAAAATAGGGGGGACCCCACGCCAATTTTTTTCGAGGGGATCCCCTATTTTTGTTAATCAGCCAAGATATGCAGACTGCTGTGGCCTGGTATTATTAGGCTGGCAAGGTCCATGGATCTTGGCTCCTTAACAGCCTGAAAATCCAGGCCTCAGCGGTCTGCTTCATCTGGCTGGTTAACAAAAATAGGGGGGACCCCACGCCAATTTTTTTCAAGGGGATCCCCTATTTTTGTTAATCAGCCAAGATATGCAGACTGCTGTGGCCTGGTATTATCAGGCTGGCAAGGTCCATGGATCTTGGCTCCTTAACAGCCTGAAAATCCAGGCCTCAGCGGTCTGCTTCATCTGGCTGGTTAACAAAAATAGGGGGGACCCGACGCCATTTTTTATTCGAAGGGAACCCCTATTTTTGTTAATCAGTTCCCTCTGACGTCACTGATTGTGTCCCTGGCTGACCTGAAGTGAAAGTGGAAAGCAATCAATTAAGCTTTCCACTTCCTCTCCTGTCAGCCAGGAGAGGAACTCATTCATTTGGGGGTTTACTGTGAGGCTGCAGCATTAGCTGCGGTCCCTGCAGTAAACATTAACCCTTTCTGAAGGATTACACCGTGGGACCTGACTGTGCATGGGATAGGTAAGAATAATTTTGCTTTTTTATTTTATTTTTATTACAGGAAATGGTTTTTGCAGTCAAATAAAAGATGGTCAAAAACATGTGTCTTTATTTCATTAAAATGATTTTTAATTAAAGTGTGTGTGTTTTATTTTTATTTCATGCAATAGGATTAATAATTGCTAGTTGTCTAATTGACAGCTCTCAATTATTAACCTGGCTTAAGGTCACCTTTCAATTGCAATGTGGCTTTAACCCCATATTAACCCATTCGCCACCGCTACAGGGCAATGGGAATAGACGGGCAAAGTGCCAGAAAGGGCGAATCTAATTATAGATTTGTCTTTTCTGGGGTGTCTGGGGGCAGATGTTAGTAGCCAGGGGGGGCCAAAAATAATGGTCCCTCTCTGGGCTATTATTATCTGCCCCCATTCGCTGGCTTTGTCTGTCTGGTTGCGAAAATAGGGCGGGAGCCCACGCATTTTTTTTAAACAATTTTACACCTCATATATATATATATATATACATGTCATTGAATTTGTGACACATATATATATATTTATATTTATAGTTCATACACTTCTACATAGTATAATAGCCGCTAATTCAATTGCAGGCTTTTGTGAAAATGCAGAACCCGACATGAAATGACACTTGGTGTACATAGGGTTAACCATGTCTTTTCATGTCCTTTGCTATCTGATTTGCACAAACAATTACATCAGTCTATGTGTGCAAAATTTCACACCTGTAGGGGTTAATTAAAGGTGTAAATTCGTAGCAAAAAAGTCCGTTTTTTTTACAACGAATTTACACCTTTAATTAACCCCTACAGGTGTGAAATTTTGCACACATAGACTGATGTAATTGTTTGTGCAAATCAGATAGCAAAGGACATGAAAAGACATGGTTAACCCTATGTACACCAAGTGTCATTTCATGTCGGGTGCTTCTGTCTTTTCACAGAAGCCGGCTTTACCCGGCAATTGAATCAGAGGATATTTTACTATGTAGAAGTGTATAAACTATACATATATGTATATATATATGTCACAATGACATGTATATATATATATATATATGTATTCTATGTGTGTATATTTAGTGTTTACAAGGAAATAAAGGTTTTTTTTAGTTGCATATTTTGTTCCCATAGACTTACATTGGACTTCCGGTATCGGAATTGGATATCGCCGATATTTAGTGATATCGGCGATACCATTCCGATCCGATATTTTTAGATATCGAGCAGTATCGCTCAACACTAGTGCTGAGTCACTAGTTTTGTGACGCAGCAGCGAGCTCACCAGCGATATCGCTGTGTGTGACATTCAGCGACGATCAGCCCCCCTGCCGGGTATCGCTGATCGTCGCTGAAATGTCTGGACATTTTTTTGATCGCTGATCTCCCGCTGACAGGCACGCATCGCTGCGTGTGACAGGCGGGAGACCACCGATCCGCTGGTAACCAAGGTACACAGTGGGTTTCCAGGCACGGGGCTGTGCCTAGAAACCCGCTGTGTACCTTGGATACCAGCGCCCTGATGCAGGGAGCTGGTAACCAAGGTACACAGCGGGTTTCCAGGCACCGCGCAGCTAGCGATGTTTATCCGCAGTGTCCTTGTGCTGATCGCTGCCTGAGCTGCCTGTTTGGCAGCTCAGCAGCGATAATATAGCGATACACCAGCGATCCTGATCGTTGTCGGGATCGCTGGTGTATCGCTATGTGAGACCCAGCCTTTAGGTTTAACACCAACCTCCACGCCCCAGTGTTTACCTCTGCTGTTTTGTGTGCATATTTGTATGATTGGTATTTTTGTTTATCCCTGTTCATATTAACTTGTTAGTCTGGTTGGTGTATTACGGTACACTACTACTCCCTGGGTGGTGGAGGGTACAGACTGAGGGTGGATTCAGGAGATAAGGTAAGGTACTTTGCTCTGACGTCTTCACCATTAGAAGTAATCTGGGGAACTGGGCGAGTTGGGGCACCACTGGCGTTAGGGACAGAGAAGGAGCCCCTTGTCCTGGGACACACGAGAAGAAAGTCATGACACACGGTCAGCGTGTAACAAATTCTCCCACATCCATGACTTTTTCTTTCAAACCCCCTTAACCTTCTTGCTCTTACAGAAACCTGGATCAAGCAGCAAGACACCACCGTTATTGTTGCGCTTTTGTATGGTGGCTTACATTTTTCACATACCCCCAGACCTGAGAACAGACGAGGTGTTGGTGTTAGTCTGCTCCTTTCACCAAAATGTTCTTTTCATGTTATCCTTCCGGTATCCTCACTTATCTACCCTTATTTTGAGTTCCACATTGTCAAACTTTTCCAGTCGTTCTCCTTACGAGTGCCGGTTGTGTATTGCCCACCAAGCTCCTCCCGTCAGTTCCTCGATCATTTTGCCATTTGGCTTCCACACTTTCTATCCTTTGACATTCCCACTCTCATCATGGGGGACTTTAACATCCCCATTGGTGATCTCCTCTCCCAATCTGTCTCTCATATTTACTATTCACCTAATTAAAATCTTCAATCTTTCCCTCTCCTCGAGTATTTTCCCCTCCTTCTTCAAACACTCCATCATTACTCCAATATAAAAAAAACCTTCTCTCGATTAATTCTGCACAAATAACTACAGACCAGTCTCCAATCTCACCTTAATTTCTAAACTCTTGGAGCTCCTGGTCTATTCCCGCCATACCTGTTACCACTCCACTCACGATCTCCTATATCCATCACAGTTCGGCATCCACCCCTACATTCTACAGAAACCGCACTCGTCAATGTGACCAATGACCTTTTGATAGCAAAACGTAACAGTGACCACTCTCTGCTTATTCTTCTCGACCTCTTCAGCTTTCAACACTGTTGACCACCTTCTCCTACTCTCTATGCTCCATTTAATAGGCATTAAGGACACTGCTCTCTCCTGGTTCTCTTCCTACTTTTCTGACTGCTCCTTCAGTGTATTGTTTTCTGACTCCACTTCTCTTCTTCCTCTCATTGTTGTGGCCCCTCATTGCTTAGTCCTTGGCCCTCTTCTATTCTCTCTCTACATGTCCCCAGGTGGACAGACCATCATCAGATTTGGCTTTCAGTACCATCTTTATGCTGATAACACACAACCATACAAGTCTTCCCCGACCTTACGCCGCTGTACTAAAGAACACCAGTTACTGTCTGTCTGCAGTTTCCAACATCATGTCTGCTCTATATCTGAAACTCAACCTTTCTAAAACTGAACTTCTTCTGCTTTCGCAATCTACTGACCTCCCTAAATCTGACATCTCCCTCTCTGTTTGTGGCACCACAGTAATGCCTAGGTAGCAGGTTTGCTGTCTGGGTGTTGTGTTTGAGACAAATCTCTTGCCCGCTCTTGTCGCTTGCACCTAAAGAGCATCTCTAGAATCCACCCCTATCTCACGATGGAAACAACAAAAACCCTCACTGTTGCCATGATCCACTCTCACCTTGACTACTGTAATGCTCTATTAACTGGACTCCCCTTCACTCAACTTTCTCCTCTCCAGTCCATTCATAAGGCAGCATCCAGGGTTATCTATCTGGCAAATTGGAACTTGGACGCCTCCACTCTTTGACAGTCATTGCACTGGCTGCCCATTCATTATAAGATGTAATTTAAACTGCTTGTTCACATTAATATAGCTCTCTACAGTGCAGCACTTCCCTAGATTTCCTCCCTCATTTCTGTTTATCAGCCTAACTGCTCGTTAAGCTTCGCAAGCGACTTTCGGCTAACCTCTGCACTAATTTGTGCCTCCCATTCCTGGCCCTAAGACTTTTCCCAAGTTGTGCCAATACTCTGGAATTCTCTACCCCAAGAAATTAGGACTAACCACAACTTATACAATTTTAGGCGCTCCCTAAAAACACATCTGTTTAGAGCGGCCAATCACGTTCCCTAATCCCCATTCCCTCAAGATGGCTGGACCATGATTGTAAATACGCACCTGTACTTTGTGTCTCCCTCCATCTCATTGTAGATTGTAAACTCTTACGAGCAGGGTCTTCATTACTATGCTTCAATTATTGTATTATCGTTAACGTTGTTACTTATGACTTGCATATGAATTATTGAATTGTAATGCGCTGCGGAATATGTTGGCGCTATATAAATAGCCTCTCTTGGCCTTTCACAACATACAAACTGTCATGGGGACACCACAACAGAGAAGGTCCAGAAGATTGTGGTGTCTGGTTTCATGAACTGTTGCACTGGTTAGGAGTACTTCACCATCTTATTAAAAAGTGCGGGATTTTTCCTTGCTGGCAGTGCAAGGGTTAATTTGTTCAGTTGAAGCTCTTGGAGCTTTCCTACCTGGATTGTCTCAGCTGTTCACTGTTAGCCACTCACCTCTGCTATATAGAATCCTTAAGGTACTTAGGAATAGCCAGTGGTAGTCTGGCTTGGAGTTGAAGGTGTAGTTCATGGTTGGAGTTGGCATTTGGAGATTTGTTCAGGAGATTGTTGCTTTGAGTTTTGTTTGTGTGCACATCCTCATCCTCTCCTATATGGTTTATCCTTCTTTTCACTCCTTTGTGTTCCTCTTTGTTTGGTGGATGTATTTTGTATGATTGTTATTTAATTTATCCCTGTCCATCTTCTGGCATCTCCAACTTTAGGAATAATTCAGGTGACACTGATAGACTAGGGTGACCCTAGTTCTAGGGACCTGGTTAGCACCCACAGTCCCAAGGCATTGTGTGACACTAACTCCTACATATGAAAACAGGAATACGCTGAACCTGATCTTCTCCCACATCTACTCTTTGCATGATTATACTAACTCCACTCTACCATTTTACATTCTTCTTTCATTCTCTATCAAGAACTGTCACCACCCTCAGGATACCCTCACCTACCACACATGTAAGAATACATGTGCTATCAATACTCAGAATTTGTAATCAATATTGACCCCCATCTCCTCCCTCTCATGTCTTGACTATGCTCTGAAACATTATATTTAGGAATGAGATAAAAATGTGCTTGGTAATACTCAGATATCACTCGAGTATCTGTGGCTTGGATGTGCCTGGCACTTGCGGAGCATTATCTCGGATTTGAAAGTGGAATTCCCGTCTGCATGTTTGGCACCTGTTATGGAGCTAATAAGCATGAAGGGATGGTCTGGGAGTAACTGCAATGTAGTAGCCATCTTGGTAGTAGCATTACTGTGATTGGCTGGCCGTATGACATCATCAGGGGATATAAAAGGACAGGTGCCTCCAGGCTTGACACACGGATGCCATTGCACAGCTCTGGGACAGCTGTTATTGGAGGGAGAGAGTGTTTGTCCAGGACTGGGTGTGTACAGTTTAATAAATTGGAGTCATCTAGTGTTTATACTGGTACTGATGCTAAACCATCTTTCGAACAGTCCTTCTAAGGGACAGTTGCAGTAACAGGGGGGTGGTTGAATACAGTCTCTAGGCATGGCTTAGGGTTTTGCAGTTCATTGCAAAATATATAGTTGTGACAGTTGACCACATTCTTTTTTCATGGGTGAAAAAATTGACTATGTTGTCATCCATAAAGTATTACGTGCTTTGTGGAACATTACGGTGTTATATAACAATCCTAAAACCTTTTTTTGGATTCAATTAGTTAGTCATAAAGTATTAGGCTACATTTTAATGTTAAATAACACTGAAGAAAACATTGGAAATTTTTTCTAAATTCAGTCCGTCATCCATACATTCAGTTAGTCATTCATAGAGTATTACGTGCTTTCTATTACATTTCTGTGGTATATAACACTACAAAAAAGCGTTGAAAAATATTTCTGGGTTCAATTAGTCATCCACAGAGTATTACGTGCTTTTGGTTACATTTCAATGGTATATAAAACTACAAAAAAGTGTTGAAAAATATTTCTAGATTTCATTAGTGATGAGCTAATGTGCTCGGTGATACTTGATTATCACAGTACTCGGATGTGTTCGGATGTGTTTGGATGTGTTTCGATTTGCTCTGATGTGCTCGATAATCCACGGATAATGGGCGGTGTTCAATTTTAACTTCAAATCCCTGCTGTGCATCTTTGGTGCCTGTTACACAGCCAGTGAGCATGTGGGGATTGCCTATGAGTCACTGTAATGCTGTAGCCATCTTGGTTGTGGCATTACTGTGATTGGCTTGCTGTTTGACATCAGAAGGGATAATAAAAGGACAGGTGCCACACGGCTTGGCGCACTGACTCCATAGCACAGCTCTGTGACACTTTGTATTGGAGGGAGACAGTGCTTCTCTAGGTCTGTATGCACAGTATAATGAATCAGAGGCCTGTAGTTTTGATAATCTTGCTGAAGCTGAGCCATCATACTAACAGCCCTTCTAAGGGCTAATCGTTTGTGTCACATACAATTTGCATTTTACCTAGGGAGGGAGAGAGAGTCGCAAGAGCAGGGAGAGTGACAGAATCCAGTCTGTAGACAGAGATTAGGCCTGGGAAGTCGGTTGGCAAATATATAGCTGCAGTTTTTTTGGGGAGGGCCCAAAAAAATTGAATATATTTTGATCCATTAAGTATTACGTGCTTTGAGGTCTTTTTTTGTGTTATATAACATACCCAAAAATCATTGAAACATTTTCATGGGCTACATTTCTCAGCCATACACTATTACATAGTGTGGAGTACATTTCTGTGATCTCTAAAACTGAGAAAAAGCTTTTAAAAATGTTGTAGGCTTCCATTTCTCAGCCATACAGTGTTACATGGTTTGTGAATATTTCTGTGATTTCTAAAACTAAACAAAAGCTTTTAAACATTTTGTAGGTTTCTCCTTTTCAGGCATACAGTGTTGCATGGTCTGTGAACAATTATGTGATCTCTAAAACTGATAAAAAGCATTGAAACATTTTTCTGAATTGAATTTGTTTGTGATCCATAAACTTTTACATTCTTTCTGTTACATTATGGTAGAGTAACTCACAAATAACTCTTGCTGCAAGTGACCATCATTTTTCTTTTTATTCTTTCTCATATACACATATATATGTATATATATATATATATATATATACATATATATGTATATATATATATATATATATATAATACAGTGCTCAAAAAAATAAAGGGAACACTTAATAGAATATAACTCCAAGTAAATCAAACTTCTGTGAAATCAAACTGTCCACTTAAGAAGCAACACTGATTGACAATCAATTTCACATGCTGTTGTGCTAATGGAATAGACAACAGATGGAAATTATTGGCAATTATCAAGATACACTCAATAAAGGAGTGGTTCTGCAAGTGGGGAACACAGACCATATATCATTACCAATGCTTTCTGGCTGATGTTTTGGTTAATTTTGAAAGTTGATCCAGGATGGCACATCAATGTGAGCTGTGGCAAGAAGGATTGAAGGATTGCTGTGTCTGTCAGCGTAGTGTCCAGAGGCTGTAGGCGCTACCAGGAGACAGGACAGTACACCAGGAGATGTGGAGGGGGCCGTAGGAGGGCAACAACCCAGCAGCAGGACAGCTACCTGCGCCTTTGTGCAAGGAGGAACAGGAGGAGCACTGCCAGAGCTCTGCAAAATGACCTCCAGCAGGCCACAAATGTGCATGTGTCTACACAAACAGTTAAAAACTGATTCCATGAGGATGGTCTGAGTGCCCGACGTCCACAGATGGGGGTTGTGCTCACAGCCCAACAACATGCAGGACACTTGGCATTTGCCACAGAACACCGTGATTGGCAAATTCGCCACTGAAAGCAGGTTCACACAGAGCACATGTGACAGACGTTACAGAGTTTGGAGACACCATGGAGAGCGATCTGCTGCCTGCAACATCCTTCATCATGACCTGTTTGGCTGTGAGTCGGTAATGGTGTAGGGTGGCATTTCTTTGGAGGTCGCATTTCTCATGTGCTTGCCAGAGGTAGCCTGACTGCCATTAAGTACCGAGATGAGATCGTCAGACCCCTTGTGAGACCATATGCTGGTGCGGTTGGCCCTGGGTTCCTCCTAATGCAGGACAATGCCAGCCCTCATGTGTCTGGAGTGTGTCAGCAGCTCTTGCACGGTGAAGGCATTGAAGCTATGGACTGGCCCGCCCGCTCCCCAGACCTGAATCCTATTGAGCACATCTGGGACATCATGTCTCTCTACATCCACCAACGTCACGTTGCACCACAGGTTGTCCAGGAGTTGGCAGATGCTTTTGTTCAGGTCTGGGAGGAGATCCCTCAGGAGACCATCTGTCGCCTCATCAGGAGCATGCCCAGGCATTGTAGGGAGGTCATACAGGCACGTGGACGCCACACACACTACTGAGCATCATCATGACTTGTTTTAGGACATTACATTCCACTTTAATTTTGTGGGTGACTCCAAATCCAGGCCTTCATTGGTTAATAAATTTGATTTCCATTGATAATTTTTGTGTGATTTTGTTGTCAGCACATTCAACTTTGTACAGAACAAAGTATTCAATGAGAATATTTCATTCATTCAGATCTAGGATGTGTTATTTGAGTGTTCCCTTTATTTTTTTGAGCAGTGTACAGGTACTTCTCAAAAAATTAGCATATAGTGCTAAATTTCATTATTTTCCATAATGTAATGATTACAATTAAACTTTCATATATTTTAGATTCATTACACACCAACTGAAATTTGTCAGGTCTTTTATTGTTTTAATACTGATGATTTTGGCATACAACTCCTGATAACCCAAAAAACCTGTCTCAAAAAATTAACATATTTCAACCATCCAATAAAATAAAAGTGTTTTTTAAAAACAAACAAAAAAAACCATCAAATAATAAAGTTCAGTTATGCACTCAATACTTGGTCGGGAATCCTTTTGCAGAAATGACTGCTTCAATGCGGCGTGGCATGGAGGCAATCAGCCTGTGACACTGCTGAGGTGTTATGGAGGCCCAGGATGCGTCTCTCAACTTTCTCTTCACAATATCCCACAGATTCTCTATGGGTTCAGGTCAGGAGAGTTGGCAGGCCAATTGAGCACAGTAATACCATGGTCAGTAAACCATTTACCAGTGGTTTTGGCACTGTGAGCAGGTGCCAGGTTGTGCTGAAAAATGAAATCTTCATCTCCATAAAGCATTTCAGCCGATGGAAGCATGAAGTGCTCCAAAATCTCCTGATAGCTAGCTGCATTGATCCTGCCCTTGATGAAACACAGTGGACCAACACCAGCAGCTGACATGGCACCCCACACCATCACTGACTGTGGGTACTTGACACTGGACTTCAGGCATTTTGGCATTTCCTTCTCCCCAGTCTTCCTCCAGACTCTGGCACCTTGATTTCCGAATGACATGCAAAATTTGCTTTCATCAGAAAAAAGTACTTGGGACCACTTAGCAACAGTCCAGTGCTGCTTCTCTGTAGCCCAGGTCAGGCGCTTCTGCCGCTGTTTATGGTTCAAAAGTGGCTTTACCTGGGGAATGCGGCACCTGTAGCCCATTTCCTGCACACGCCTGTGCACGGTGGCTCTGGATGTTTCTACACCAGACTCAGTCCACTGCTTCCTCAGGTCCCCCAAGGTCTGGAATCGGTCCTTCTCCACAATCTTCCTCAGGGTCCGGTCACCTCTTCTCGTTGTACTGCGTTTTCTGCCACATTGTTTCCTTCCAACAGACTTCCCATTGAGGTGCCTTGATACAGCACTCTGGGAACAGCCTATTTGTTGAGAAATTTCTTTCTGGGTCTTACCCTCTTGCTTGAGGGTGTCAATGATGGCCTTCTTGACATCAGTCAGGTCGCTAGTCTTACCCATGATGGGGGTTTTGAGTAATGAACCAGGCAGGGAGTTTTTAAAAGCCTCAGGAATCTTTTGCATGTGTTTAGAGTTAATTAGTTGATTCAGAAGATTAGGGTAATAGGTAGTTTAGAGAACCTTTTCTTGATATGCTAATTTTTTGAGACAGGTTTTTTGGGTTATCAGGAGTTGTATGCCAAAATCATCAGTATTAAAACAATAAAAGACCTGACAAATTTCAGTTGGTGTGTAATGAATCTAAAATATATGAAAGTTTAATTGTAATCATTACATTATGGAAAATAATGAAATTTAGCACTATATGCTAATTTTTTGAGAAGGACCTGTATATTTGCATGTATGACATTTAAGTTCCTATACTTAGAACTATGTTGAACTGAAGTAATGTGGAGACTAGATATGTGTGTAACTTTTGTGAGTTCTGGCTTGCTTTCCTTATCTAATGTACAAATAAAGATGTCATCCCTTTCTTCTTTATGCTATCCTTGCAACTTTGTACTTTTCACATCTTTCTCTTTTGCTATTTAAACTTGAAGAATTTGCATTGGGGAAGACAGGTGATTGTGCTGACATCTTGTCCCCCGTCATTCTCTCTCCATGCTGGCATGGTCAATAAATAACAAATTATCTTACATATTAAGCTCTGGAAGAATTCTAATTGGAAAAAGACTAAAACTCCACTGACATTTGGTGCTCTGGCTGAAACTATTTAAGCAAGTCCTCCATATTAAAATTAGGTGTCAATGGAGGTATTATGAGTTATCCTGGACTGAGGGAAAGTGACGGATTTTGTATAGTCCAAGGATCTCTGGGAATTTTCTATATCTGAATACAAGTAAAACCATTTAACCCCTTTCTGACCCTACATGTACTATTCCGTCCATGTGACCTGAGACTTAATTTCAATGGACGGAATAGTACATCATAGGCGATCAGCCGGGTGTCAGCTGATTCTCACAGCTGACACCCGGCATTAAGTGCCAAGAGCTGTCATGGACCGCTCCTGGTACTTTAACCCCCGGAACACTGCAATCAAACTTGATCGCAGCATTCTGGAGCAGACAGAGGGGCCGTCAGCCTCATGACAACATCTGGGTTACCAGAGCTCAGAGACTTCCTGTCATGTGCAGTGCATGTCAGGAAGTCTTTGAGGTTAGTGACAAATCCCTGCAGCGCTGACAGCTTATATGGCATGCAGATCTGCATGCCATATAAGCGATCAGCTGGCACAAAATGAGTGTCCCATAGTGGGACTCAGTGTAAAAGTGAGAATTAAATAAAAAAAAGTTTTCAAATAATTGTAAAAATATTTAAAAAAAAAAAAAATTCATATGAATCCATAAGAACCCGACCTATAAAACCGTCCCATTAGTTAACCCCTTTAGTGAGCCCCCATAAAAAAAAAAAAGACAAAAAAACAATGCTTTATCATTATACCGCCGAACAAAAAGTGGAATAACACGCGGTCAAAAAGACATATATAAATAAGCATAGTACCGCTGAAAACGTCATCTTGTACCGCAAAAAACGAGTCACCATACAGCATCATCAAAGAAAAAATAAAAAAGTTATAGCTCTCAGAATAAAACAATGCAAAAATAATTATTTTTTATATAAAATAGTTTTTTTGTATAAAAGCGCCAAAACATAAAAAATATACAAATGAAGTATCGCTGTAATCGTACTGGCACATCAGGGCTCTTCAAATGTGACATGGCGTTCGATCTCAATTCCAACCAATTCTGCGTTGAAAAAGTAAAACGGCGCTCCTTCCCTTCCGAGCTATGCTGCGCATCCAAACAGTGGTTTACTCCCACATATAGGGTATTGGTGTACTCAAGGCAAATTGCACAACTTTTGGGGTCCAATATCTCCTGTTACCCCTGTGAAAATAAGTAATTGGGGGTGAAAAGATCATTTTTGTGAAAAAAATATGATTTTTTTTACTGCTCTACGTTATAAACATCTGTGAAGCACTTGGGGATTCAAAGTGCTCATCACACATATAGATAAGTTCCTTAGGGGGTCTAGTTTCCAAAATGGTGTCACCCCTTGGCTCCCCTCAGCATTCATGGCTCTTTGCATGACTGTGCCTCTGTTTGACCAATGGGTCTGAGATCCAAGCCATTTCTCTTCATTGCATCACAAAACCTGGTTTGGCTTTCTATTTTAGCTATATTCAATTGGCCTTTTTGTTTATCTTATGGACCAACTTATAGGTATTTGCATATGCACATCTTGGAGTTTCTCCAAATTTTCTTATATTAACCACTAACATGGTGCTGTGAATAGATATATGTATTAACTTTTTTACTTTTTTACTTACTATTGTTCTATTTAAGCACAGCATTTTTTGGCTTTGTAGGCATTTGCATATGTGAAAGATTTTTTTTGAGTCTTTCCTAGCTCTCTATACTGGTTATCAACATGATGCTGTGATTAGGTATATGTACTACCTTTTTTTAATATTAATCATTGATCTGTTCAAGCACAGCATTTTCTTGGGTTTGTATTGTACACCATTGATTCTTCCACTTTTGTTGAGAGCATAATATCAAAATATTTTTTGCTATGTGGGATCCAGTGTGGGTCAGCCATTCCAAACTATGAGCATGACTGGAACATTTTCCATTGTTTGCTTTTAAATGTTTTTATTCTGCTTGTGCTGTGTTTTTTCTTTTCACATGTGAGTGTTTGAATAATAAAGCATTGATATCTTTTATTGAATCACTTGGGTGTTCCCATTTCCTTTGGGCAAGCAGCTTTTTTCTTTTTTTTCATGCAAGTTTTTGCTAGCATGCTCTTGGAGAACCCCTTTTTCATTATAATGTAGTGGTGCCCTCCATACTTCTCTTTGTCAATACTGTGACTTATGGGATCACTGCCTTGGGGCCATTTTATGTAGAATAGAATGCACCACTGCGGTATGCACCATAAGATCTTGTCATGACTCCAGTCAGTCCACAGAGATATTCTTTAAGATATACATGTCCCTTACTTTTCCTGTACTTTGCTGATATCTTGGATTGTAGGTGTTTAATATATGGCATATTGGGATATACATATATGACACGTAATAATATCTTGTTTACTTTTACACATCCCACTATTTATACTTTCCTTTTAATAAGATTTAATTTATAAATATAATTTTCTTATTGTCTTACATTTCTTGTTTGTACAATGGGACATGGGAATTATAATGCAGGCTTTTTCTGCAGAATGTGGCTTAATGTTCATTTAGTACATGCGCTATGATTAAGGTAATTTTAAATGCTATCTAATTTTTTACTTGGTATATAGAGGGCTGTACTAGTAACGCATGCGCAATAATGCATAGTAACAACCTGCGTCATTGGGCTGTAAAATTTTCAATTGGTGAATCATTTTTTTGACCAGCGTTGGTAACGCATGCGCAATTACACTTAGTAACAACCCGTGTCATCGACCTGCCAAATTTTCTATTGGTTGATATTTCTAACCAGTGCATGAGCGATATGCATGGTAACGATTGATGTCATCTTAGGGGAATTTTTCTATTGGTCATGTCCGATATTTATGCGCACTCCCCCTCTACTCAGGACACGCCCCCAGAAGAAGCCGGGCGAAACGCGCAATGTCGGGGATGGAGGTCTTGTGACACTGGGTAAAGTTCATCTTTGCCTCAATTCATATATTAACCGATTGGCTATTTGGATTATCTTCTGGTTACCGCTTTCCATTTGGGGTTATTTCATTTACTGGCACATATATGCCTCACTGGCACAGGTTATGCCCTAATTTTTATATATACAGTAACTCCTTTAATTATTTATCGGTGTCTATTGATTGAGGAAGTGATTACCATATGAATGTCACTTTTATGAGTGTTAGCTACTTTTTTCTGGCAACAGACTAAAAAACAATTTGGTTATCTGATGTTATGCAATAGCACCACTTAGTGGTGAATTAACAAATTACAGTGGCATTAAAATGTGATATTTTTCTGTGCATTTATTAATTCTTTGGCATTAAGCACTTTATTTGTATATTTCTATGAAAACACCAAATGACAGTTAAAAGAAGATATATCATGAGGTATTTTGCTTTTTTGACATTTAAAAAAATATGACTAGGACCTTATAGCGTAACCTCCGTTTTTTCCAGTTAGCTTGTTCCTGTGATTTCATTTTTGATGAATTCTTGAAAATTTAATGTTTTAATATAAACCTTTTGATTTTTGGTCACTTCAATCTATTTTTTGTACCTTTATATAGACAGTAGGATGTACAAAAATATTGTGGTTTATTAGTCTATTAGAAGTGCTCCCCTCATTTGATGAGTTATTGCTGTACAAAAGGACCAATCATCTTGACTCCGGTCACTGGTGTCAGCTGATGAGACTACAGCTCTCATCAGCTGCCACCCGCTGCCACGAATAACAGCGAAAGTAGGAGCAGCTGATGGGAGTATTCATCAGCCATACCTGCGCTGTAAACAAATAATTTAAAAAAACCTGTGTGGGTTCCCCTGTATTTTTGATAGCCAGCCAGGCAAAACTCACAGCTGGGGGCTGAAAACCTCAGCTGTCAGCTTCAGCAAGGCTGGTTATCAAGAATAGAGGGGTCCCCACGCCATATTTTTAATTATTTAATTAAATAATTTAAAAAACGGAGTGGGGTCCCCCCCATTTTTGACAACCAGCCTTGCTGAAGCGCACAGCTGGAGGCTGGAATTCTCAGGCTGGTAATGGGCCATGGATATTGGCCCCACAAGCCTAAAAATAGCAGCTCACAGCCACCCAGGAAAGGCACATCTATTAGATGCACCAATTCTGGTGCTTTGCCTGGCTCTTCCCACTTGCCCTGTAGTGGTGGCAAGTGGGGTTCATATTTGTGGAGGTGATGTCACCTTTGTATTGTCAGGTGACATCAATCCCACAGCATAGTAATGGAGACTAATCCTATAGTTACATGGTAAATAAAGACACAACCAGAATAAAGTCCTTTATTAGAAAAAAGGCTAAACACAGTTTTCCATTATATTTAAAAATAACAAATACAGTTATACTCACATAACGCCTATTCCACTCAAGCCCTTGTTCTCCTTTAATAAAGCTAAAATATTCATAAATAAAACAACAATATTCCTCACCTGCTGGTCATTCTATCCTATGCCAAAATTCATATCTGGGGGATTAAAAGTTTTCAACCTGGACAGTGCAAAGATGCGACAGTCCAGGCTGAGAATCACTGGTGAATGAGCTGCTGTGAGCACAGCGTCAGTGACTAGCGGTGACATCATCGAAGTTACCTCCAGTCACTGAGGCTGCTTTCCCAGCAGGGATGAACTGCCGTGACCTCAACACCATGAGAAAAGGTCAGTGATGAGCTCACCGCAGTTCAAGCTCAGTAACTTCACAGCAGATCACCGTGAGAATTTCTCATCATGGATACTGGCCCCCCAGGCTAAAAACATCAGCTCTCAGCTGCCTCAGAAAAGGCGCATCTCTAAAATACGCCAATTCTGGCACCTAGCCTCACTCTTACCACTTGCCCTGTAGTGGTGGCAAGTGGGGTGATTGTTGGGGGGTTGATATCACCTATGTATTGTCAGGTGACATCAAGCCCCGAGGTTAGCAATAGAGAGGTGACAAGAAGACACCCCCATTACTAACCCCATAGTCACTGTAATGCTGCTGCAGTGTAGTATAACGCAACCTCCACCAGGGGATGCTTGTGAGGGAAGAGAGGTTGAACATACAGCGAAACACCACTGAGTAGCAGAATCTTTAGGGTACACTTCCTATGCCCATGGCTTACAATGTATGAAGAGATCTGCAGATTCAGCCATCTGTGGCTCCCAACAGTCATTTGGGCACTTGGAGAGTTGTGATGTGGGGGAAAAAAGGGTTACTGGGGTGCCACCACTGAGGACTGTATTGTGTGTGATTTTAAGGTACTGGAAGCAGAGCAGAGGCCACTTGATGCAGCGCTTGCCATCTACTGGAGCACATGTTCTTTCTGGCCCTCATCTACAAAGTGTACCACTGTATGGCTGCCAAAGAAAGGGAGTGGAGTTGCCCATCCAGTGAAGAAGTTGTAAAAATGTTGTGCAATTGCTCACTGCATAAAAACAAACAGATTTCTCATCCCTCATATCATACCTGTTTCCCAACCCTAAACAGCTATTCAGTACTTTCAATTCTCTCCTGTGTCCACCAGCTCCCTCTCCCTCTCATCTCAGCTGAAGACTTTGCATAACCACCTGTGTACTTGACACAATAATGTCCCACCTCATTCCAAACTTTACCACAGTCTTCATCACAAACCTAACCCACCTCTTCAATCTGTCACTAACAACTGATGTCTTCCTTCCTGATTGAAACATACCTCGATCACACTCATCCTCAAAAAGCCCTCCCTTGACCCATCCTCTGTGTCTACCTATCGCCCCTATATCATTTCTCACCTATGCGTCCAAACAACTGGAACAAGTCCATTTTGAACTGTCCTCCTACCTCTACTCTTGCTCCCTCTTTGACCTCTTATAATCTGGCTTCAGACTGCACCCTGTATCCATCTTCTCTTTCCTGTATGTGCCCATCTGCTCATACCTATCTGTTCTCTTCTCTGTATCAGCCAGTCCAGATCACACCTGCCAGTGCCAATCTGTCTAACACCCAGTCCCGCCCGCTACTGCCATTGCTTTTCTGTTCCTCAGCCGGTCCCATCTGCACCCGTGGTTTCAGAGTTTCTACAGTGCCTGCTTGCATTCTTCATCCCTCCTTCGGGTTGTAGCAGCTTACCCGCTGTATGGGGTCAGCTTCCACCTTCTCTAGGTCAGCCATGGAATAACACCTGGTGCCACCTCTTTGTCCTTCCTTGGGTTGCAATTTTCACCTGCTGCCACTTGTCCGAGTTGAGATTTAGTAGCCCTTGTAGTTTGGCCCCTTCAGGCTTTCAGAGGGATGCAGCACAGTGATTCCACCACCTTGCCCATTACAGTCTCCATTTGCTGGGTTGGCTGTAGTGGAAGAGGTGTCGGTCCCCACTACACTAGTTCTACTCTATTTCAATTAATGTCACTTGTTGGTGTCTGCCACAAATTTTTGTAAATATGTAGACTCCTGGTTAGGTCTCTTTCATGCAAGTTGCCTGTAGCAGTAGGCCTCCAAGACCATCAGGCCTCCACTTCCTTGGAGTCAACTACTCGTGTTACTATCCTTAGATTTTTCTGACAATAGTAGTCTACAAAATTTATATAATATTTGTGCCACCTGAGTGTGGCTGAGCATGAAAGCAGGTTGAGCTGTTGCATATGGTATCAGGGCTTCCACATGCACTGATCCTTCACCCACCTCGTCTTACTGTGACGTTCAATTGAAAGCTGTAAATGTTGTTCCAGACTCCGATACCTCATGCCTGGCTGATTGCTGCAGTGCCCTGCTACAATTTGTAGGGTGGGTGAATTAAGGCCACTTTCCTGGTGTCCTTCCTCATTTGATGTGTTTTGGCAGCATTTGAGGAAATTATGAGGTGTTGTGCACTGCATGCATTTGTTTTTGCCTCCCATTGACATGAATGTTATGTTTGGCGAATATTCGACAAATTAATCTGCAAATATTTCAAATTCGGCAATCGTAATCCAATCAGAATATTAAAATATTTGCTCATGTCTAGTCACCAGTACGTTATGCCCAGCCCAAGCCTCTGGAGACTTGCTCCTGTTAGTTAGGCAGGCTCTCATTGAAAAATGATGAGCGGTATATTAAATGCCAAACAAATGGACACTATATGTGATTTAGGTACACTGTGGGGCTCCGAAGGGTGGGGGCATTTGGATTTGGGAGTGCGGAATTTGCTCAATTTCTTTTGGAGGGTGAGGAGCCATTTCACTTTTTCAGAGCCTTTGTACTACCAGTAACATGGAACCTCCTATATTTCCATTAACAGATGACAGACCTGAGTGGGGACTTGCTTGTTTTGTGGATTGAGCTGAATATTTTATTGGGAACAATTTACATAACATTTGGTATCACATTTTTCCTGTACTCTACACTGAGCACTTACTTTGGGTTTTCCATCTAAATCTCTGAATGATTTGATTCAGATGAAATCCCTGAGGGATCCATTCAATATAATGAGGCGGCAGAGTTACTCTAGACTCCATCTGGCCTCTGTTCAGTGGTGTCCTTCTTTCCAGAGGTGGAAAGAACTGTGGCCAACGGCACTTTTATGCAATCCTAAAAAGACGACAAGGCCGGTTAACAGGTCAAACGGTGTCACAGTGGCTCCATCTGCATCATTATAGGGCATCTTCCATCTAGGGTTCCATCCGAATCACGTATTTCACAGATTTATAGCATATTTAAGGCAGCTCTGCTGCTTTATTCATTGTCTGTGAGCAGAAGTGGGAAGACCTCTAATATGCTGGTCAGTCTGACTAAGTGTTGATCTAATTTACAAAACAGGTGAGCCCATACCTACTATGGGAATTGTTTTTGTCTAATTTTGTCTCACCTGGATTATGACAGAAGAAGGTTATATTTGTTTGAGCGTTTTGAATATTTGTGCACTTTGTAATAAACTGGCCACTGACACCAGAACTGGATCCCTGTGAAAGCTGCTGGCTGCCACTGAGGAAAATCACTACAGAATTCAGATAACGTTCTGTATGAAAATTCTAAATCCTATCTGTCTTTCACACCACAATATGACTAAGTAATCCACTTTCAATATGTATAAGAAAATGTATTTATATTGTGAAGACGGAATATTAGCCTTTGCAACATAACCACTTCTGTCCACTAGAGGGCTCATCTTTTAAGTCAATGTATGTGAAACCAATACTTTCAAGCAGTTACATAAATTGCTTACATTAAGCCGCTGAATCTATTCTATGATTTCTAAACACTGTTTTTCGGTGATTACTTTGTATCTCCGTTCATATTGCACACACACACAGATGATACACCATTTGAAAGGTAAACTTGCTCCCTTCAGCAAGAAAATAGCCAAACAAACCACACATCCACAATTTCATCACAAAATACAGCTTAAACATTTATTTTCATAAACCTACAGAAAGACACAATGAACTGCAGGTGGCACCTCAACCGAAAGACAACTTTTGGTCTCTACTTATCAAACCAATTTATTGTATTACCAATCTATATATATAAATACCTGTCTGTGTTCATCATCTCATGAAATACATTTACATTTGACCAGCTTACTTTTTCTGAAATTGCCTGCGCCCCCGACGACCAATGTGCGAAAGTTTCGCACGGGCCAAGCTAGTATAACCAATTGTGATTTTTACTTACACACATAGATTCTGTTCAATAAAAGTGACATATTGTATATTCTACACCTTTTCATATTTAATAACAGTTAAATAATTTTGATTACCAGGAAACTTTATGTAATGGTTAAAACTACATGTCCTGACATTTTGGTGCAATGTTTTACTTTTTATTTCATCATTTTTAGAATACTGACTTAGGCCCCTTTCACATGTGACAGTTTTCTTACGTACTGGAGACACTGATACACTTAGACCCATTCAAATGAATGGGTCTATGTACATGTCAGATTGTTTTGACAGACAGTGTGTCCATGTGCAAAACACGCAGACATGTCCATTTTCACATGGACACACGGACCACAAAACGTGCCGCACACGTGCACACAGAGAACAGTGAATACTATCCTCCGTGTGCACGAACAACTGCCGGGGAAGTAGCGCTACTGTAAGCTGCTGCTCACCGGCAGCTGGTGCTGAAGCCGGCTGTCGTTCTCCCCTGACTATTAAACAAATACCCAAATAGTATAAAGGTACGTAGCTCTGGAAATATTGAAAAACTATAAAGAACAAATGAACATAAATACCAAATAAAAAATAGATAGATCTTTATTTAAACATATTAACAATAAAAAACATAATATTAAAAAATGAGTGCTCTTTGCCCAAAGTAGAGGCTGCAAATCCAATAACAGTCTGGAGAGACCTTAATACATTATTAGCTCATATGAAGTACATAAAATGG